>OY986436.1:126153438-126755938 GCA_963920525.1 Dichetophora obliterata | reverse complement strand
GTACTTACATACGTACACACAGACAATCACCAAAAGATCTTCACTTCAATTGTCTAACATATGATAACAATAAACATATCAACATAATGTTGACAAAATTAAACCAAATAAAAAACCTCAAAGTAAACAATTGTAGCTCAAATTCTCATGAAGTGCATTTAGCACCCCTTTACGCTTGTGCCGCTAGATACCGCACAAGCTGAAATGCAACAGCGACAGCGGGACTCGTGTTACAAGTGCATTGCACAGAAAAACACAAAGCAACAACAACAAGCGATAAGTTGAATAAGTGCCGATGACACTTTAAAGTCAAGGCCAAGAATTTGAGCGAACCAATAAATTATGTTTAAAATATTAAATTAGTGGGGAAAATTTGGAAAGGTTAACAAACTAAAAGTGATTGGTCAATTATTGATTTCTCAAAATAAATCTAAAAATCATTGGAATTAAAGGAGGAGTCTTGGAAATAGGAGTAAATTAATTTAACAAAAATACTGGTAAAAATTGTATATAAACTAAAATATTTTAAAATAAAGACAGATTTAGATTTGGAAGGAAAAGGCGAAGAGCCCAAATTAAGTTTATTTTTATTCAAAAAAATAGCCTTTGTGGCTTGATTAAAATTAGCCTTTGCGGCTTAATAAAAAATAGCCTTTGTGGCTTGATGTATAATTAGCCTTTGCGGCTTTATAAAAATAGCCTTTGTGGCTTCCTTGATCAAAAGCCTTGCGGCTGATTAAAAAGGCGTGTGCGCCTCTATTACACAAATACATTACCTTGACACACAACTTAGAAACAACTTCCAACACCACATTATTATCATTATTATCATTATTATCATTATTATCATTATTATCATTATTATCATTATTATCATTATTATCATTTTTATCATTATTACCATTATTATCATTATTATCATTGTTATCATTATTATCATTATTATCATTATCATTATTATCATTATTATCATTATTATCATTATTATCATTATTATCATTATTATCATTATTATCATTATTATCATTATTATCATTATTATCATTATTATCATTATTATCATTATTATCATTATTATCATTATTATCATTATTATCATTGTTATCATTATTATCATTATTATCATTATTATCATTATTATCATTATTATCATTATTATCATTATTATCATTATTATCATTATTATCATTATTATCATTATTATCATTATTATCATTATTATCATTATTATCATTATTATCATTATTATCATTATTATCATTATTATCATTATTATCATTATTATCATTATTATCATTATTATCATTATTATCATTATTATCATTATTATCATTATTATCATTATTATCATTATTATCATTATTATCATTATTATCATTATTATCATTATTATCATTATTATCATTATTATCATTATTATCATTATTATCATTATTATCATTATTATCATTATTATCATTATTATCATTATTATCATTATTATCATTATTATCATTATTATCATTATTATCATTATTATCATTATTATCATTATTATCATTATTATCATTATTATCATTATTATCATTATTATCATTATTATCATTATTATCACTATAGAAAAAGAAAACATGCAATAACAATAGAGTTCAGCTACTACAGCTTTTTCACACTTTCTCCGCAATAAATCATTTTAAGAACCAACCCAAATATCATTGAAATATCTCAAAGATATCGAATAAAAGTGGTCCAAAAAAAACCAAAAGGGAGAAAAATTTACCCACCATAATATGGGTTGGCCTCAGGGACAACACAAGACATAACAACTAACCATGCGCTTACATAGATCTAAATCAGTTTCGGGCACATTTTAATTTCCCAAACACACGTGTTTGGAAACAAAATGCTGCTTGAACAACGTCGACACATTGCAGTTAATATGTTTTTGGATCGCCATGTAATAATATTTTGGCGACAGGATCGCCACATAATTTTATTCGCGACATAGCATCGCTATGTAAGGGTTCGCGATTATTTAAAAAAGGACTCGCGGATTTACATTTAATATTTTAAGGTCCTGCCTAATTGGTTGCCGGCGAAGTTCGCCACTGGCGCTATTTTTGTTTTTATTACATTTACAGCCGTTCACTATAAAAAGTGCAGAGGCTAAAAAGTTGAAGTCGGCAGCTATTAAAGCTCAAGACTTATTTAAAAATTAATTAGCAGGCAGCTTGTTAGAAGCTCAAAACTAATTGATTTATTTTCAAATATGTTCATCCTTTTATAGTAAACATAACGGTATTTTGTCTTAAAACTAGTTGACAATTGTTTGTGTAGTTAAGAATTAAAATAGAATCATATGTTCTTTAATTAGTGTAAAAGTAATAGTAGAATATCGTAATACATATTTGTAGTTTAGTATTAATAGTTTAATATGTGTGAGTGAATAGAATAGAAAACGTAAACATAATCATATGTTAACATATTTGTGTAGGAGTAAAAAGAATAATATAATATCATATGTTTTGTATTCAGCCATATGGGTACATGTGTGCGAATGAGATAGATAGTAGTGCTTAGTATGAACATATGTTCTTATTGTTTGAATAATATCTTAGTATACCGTAGAGGTGTATTACTGTAACTTAGTTTGAATATTATTGTGCATGTTCTCGAAAATTCTTACAGTAGAGGTTTTTATATTATTACTTATTTTAAGAAAAGCTTGTTTTATAATGAAATACATTAATGTAAATTAAATATTTAAATAATATGTATAGGTATACTACAACATGTACACTATAAACTTCTTCGTGTGGCTTTCAATCGCGTGCGTTCGGCTGTTGCTTAGTTTTGATTTTTGCTAAGCAAATCAAGTCAGTTGGTGTTGAGCACTTGTTGCAGTTAAATCTGGCTGCGCAATTGTACAAATTCACGCAAGAAAAGTTGAAATATTTTCAACTTCTCTAGCTTAAATTACGCTTTCTCAACGTAACGTTCACAAACATTAAACTCACTCCCATTAGCTTTCACATACTTAATAAAATTGTGCCACCGAGTAGACGGACGCAAAACACAACTGCATCAATGAACTTCCAGCTTAAAACTGACGAACGCCAAGTTGCTCTTCGTTTTTCTCTGCTTCACACGAAAGCAAAGAATTTGATAATATGTGTGTGCCCATCACTGATCTAAATTACACATTAGTTTTCAATCTACTTTTGAGTTGAACTTTCGACAAGTTAACATCAAACACGCTACAGTTGTTAACAAAGGTACTCATGCGATTTAATGGCGCAGTCAACATATAATTTGTTCTACTAAATGGTAAATAAATTAAGTTGTTAGAGTTTCTACTGCTTCTACGGTTAGTGTTAAAATTTATAAGAGAAAAAAGTTCCGGAGAATCGAATGCACCAGTTATAAGTTGGTGTAAGTATACGATATGTGGCGGCCGTAGTCTAGTGGGTAGAGTGCGTGGCCCCTAAGCTAAAGAACCGCGGATGCCCGGGTTCAATTCCAGCTCAGACAGAAAGTTTTTTCAATTGAATTAATTTTTCTGTTCGGTCGTCATCTCTCTGCAGACAATGGCAAGCCTCAGAGAGTAAAAAGTGCCATGTAAAGCTTCTTGAGAACATAAGCCGTTCGGAGAGTCAGCATAAAACACGTAGGTCCAGTTCTTGGTCATTTGTGATCAAACATTTAATAGCACACACAACACAATTGATCAATAGAAGCTAGGTCAAAGTCCTTCCAAGGGCTGAAATGGCCAGTTTATTTTTTTTTTTTTTAAGTATACGATATCAGCAGATTTCCTTCTCTCACTTAAAGATTGCATCTTTAATAATTTTAAACGATCCTCATATGGAGGAAGATTAAATGTGTTAGTTCCACTCAAGCCTCTCAGAGCAAACCGAACAAAACGTTTTTGAATTCTTTCGACACGATCAACATGCACATTGTAATGTGGGGACCATACTTGACTTGCGTACTCCAAGTGAGGACGCACGATTGAATAATACAGAGTTTTAGTTGTTATTAAGCTATCAAACTCTTTGGCCCATCGTTTTATAAAACCAAGCATAGAAGACGCTTTTTTACAAATTCTATCAATATGCATGTTAAACGATAACTTAGAATCCATGCATATACCAAGGTCTTTGACGGCAGTTACACGACTTAAAGCAGTATCTTTAATTTTGTAATAAAAAACAAGATTGTTCCTTCTACGCGAAAAGGTCATAGTGTGACATTTATCTGGATTTAAAAACATGTTATTTTTAGAACACCAAACCTCAAAGGAGATCAAGTCTGACTGAAGCAGGTCTGAATTGTCATTAGAATCAATTGTTCTGTATATTTTCATATCATCAGCATAAATAAGCAAATGAGAGGGTTTGATGATGTGAGTAACATCATTAAGTGCCAAAATAAACAAAAGTGGACCCAGGTGGCTTCCTTGAGGAACACCCGATTCTGCAACAAATTCAGAAGACAACACACCTCGGAACCGTATTTGATAAGATCGCTCCATCAAATACGATTTGATCCAGTTTACAAAATATTGTGGAATCCCATTAATTTAAGTTTAAATAAAATTTGATTATGTGGTAATTGGGACAGTGGATCTGCCAGCAACAAAGCCATGCTGACGAGTTTTCATGACTTGCCCACAGTGAATTTTCACTCGATCGTACACTATTCGCTCAAAAAGTTTAGGAATTGAAGACAGCTTAGCGATAGGCCTATAATTAGTGACGTCATTCCTGCAACCTTTTTTGTAAATAGGACTGATATAAGATTTTTTCCAGAAAAGAGGAAAATTACTTTCATTAATTGACTTATTAAAAAGTAACGAGAGTGGTTGGCACAAAATGGAGCCGCATTGTTTTAATACTGCGGCAGGAATCCCATCTGGTCCAGCGCTAAAATCTTCATCGATTGATACAATGTACTTGAAAATATCCGCTGAGGTAAAAGATATATTTTCCAAAAAAACTTTGGGTGCACTGTTCATATAATCAAAATACGCTAAATCAGGATTAAAAGAATCTGAACAAAACGATTATTTAAAAAGATTGGCAAATAGGCCACAAATAATGGTGGAATTGTCAGTAAATCCATCCTGAAATTTGAAAGAAGAAGGAAATAAATCAGTCTTCTTCTTAATATTAATAAATCCCCAAAATTTTCTTGGATCAGACAAAATACTCAGCTTCATATTATCCAAATACTCATTATATAATGTAGCTGAGCGATTCTCAAATTCCAGAAACAAACGTTTGTATGTTTCTAGGTCATTTGAGTCATAACTACAAACATATTTCTTCCATGCCCTATTCCTATTGTTGCGAAGAGTCTTTAAATCCTTTGTGTACCATGGGTACGCAGAATTTTTCGCAAATTTGAGACTATATGGTACAGACTGAGAAAACATGGCAAAGAGCTCCGTATAGAAAAAATTTATTGAACTATTAAGACTATTATTATTTATGTATTCTGTAATTATATTTAATTTACTATAAAGTAAATGATTCAACTTCAAAAAGTCAGCTTTTTTTAAATCGAATTCATAAACTGTGTCAACAGAGCTTGAATTTACCATATTCTCCCTATCGGATTTATGCCAAATACTCAAAGGTGGATGGTAATTATCAATAGTTGTCAAAAAGGATGGTAATTATCAATGAAGTACCTTCTGAACAATGACATTGTTACTGTCTGTAGTTAAGACTAGGTCAAGCAGCCTTTCCAGACTATTATAAATACAACTAACTTGTTGTAAGTCAGAACATATATTGTCAACAAATATATGTTCATGGCATGTCTTCGAATTAGATGCACAAAAATGTGTTTTATCGTCAGAAGAATGCCATTTTAAGTTAGGCAAATTAAAATCGCCCAACAATAAAATGTCGTCATTAACGTCAAGTAAATTTAATATAAATTCTATGCAAGCCTTGCGGATTGCATAGACCTCTACACTGCTCTTGGGAGGAACGTATGCATTTATAACATATACATTAGAATTGCAATGTACAACCTTAACGCATATAAGTTCGATGCTAGCAGAGCAGGGAATATTAATAAAGGAGCTAACACAGGAGTTCCTTACAGCTAATAGGACACCACCACCAACGGCAGAATTATTGTCAGCGTGTCTGTCCTTCCTATATACTTGAAAACTATTGTCAAACAGTTCTAAGTCAGTAATTGCTCCGTTCAACCAAGTTTCAGTTAACGCGATAATATCTTCAGAAAAATTCTGAGTTGACAAAAAAATGTCGCGCGTCTGTGAACGCAATCCCCTTACATTTTGATAGTAAAGGGAAAGTCTATTTAGTTTTTTTGGGTCTGACTGGCGATATTATTCGTCCTTCTAGACCTGTGTTTAGGCTTAAACTCAGAAACAAAGATATTATCAGCCCACAGATTAGAGCTCAGAACAGTTGCAAACTCTTCAGCAGCCACTGTGAGAATAAATGATGCGTGGGACGGTTTATTGCCAATTTTTTGCAGGAGCAGAAAGCAGTCTGACTTACTAAACGGTTATGTTTGACAAACGTCAATACATTTTCACTTGTTGTGTCGGGCTGAAGGCGTGAAGTGGAAACCTTTTTTTTTCTCGACAACGCTCTTAAATTTAATGAACTATCGCGCTCATTAGTTATGTCATTTCTAGCCGGGAGAGAAACAGATGGAGGGGATGGATTAATACCTATATTATCCATTCTCACTGGCGTAAACACTGGTTTAGCCGAGATCTGCTTCGTTTCTAAAGTGGTTGGGAGCGTCATGCGCCGCTTGTTATTTTTATTTTTCGAATTATTGCTCTTTTTCTTCGAAATATTTAGGTATTTTTTTATGAAATTATTTGAGTCTCAGAAGAGGCTGGAAGAGTCTGAGACAATGCGGTCGAAATATTTACCGATGAAGACTTTTCATCATAAATGCTAGTACTGGGTGAGGTGCTTACTTCATTAAAAAATGTTACAATTTCTTTAAAATTGTTATTTAAAGCGTTAAGACTATCACCAAAAAGCTTAATTTTTGAGAAAAACTCATCTGGCGAAAGAACCCTACACGAAGCACAATACCAGCGAAGACCTGATCGTGGTGAGATTAAATTATCAAGACACGACTTAGAGATCCCAGCACATGAAGTATGGAACAAACGCCCACATGAGCCAGAACAACTGAACATACGGTTCAGAATGTTTTGACTTTTGCAAAGCTCGTCTAAAGAACAAGCAGCAAAATTTTCTACGGAAAAATATTCCATAGCGAAAAAAACAAAGTTAAAAGTTTTATGTGAGCAAAAATAATGTAGTCTAAGTGATAATGGGTTAATAAATATGTTACAGTTTAAAAACTACTGCAACAGTTCTCTGTGCTTAGTTTATGCAAATAAACAAAAAACGCACAAAGAGGAACGCAAAAAAGAGAAAGAAAAAGTATATAAGCAGCAGCAGCTTAGCTATCAAACTATGAACCACTATTAACGATAAACAAAACGATTTATGTAATAAAGCATTTAAAAAGCTAACTACATCATGAAAACATTAACGTCACCTTATTAACAGGAAAAATAGTTTTCAATCACAAAAATAAATAAAAATACAGCACACACGGAGATTAATAACTGATACACACAAATTAAAATATTCATATAAATTAAAATATTCATATACAATAAATTATTATCATTATTATCATTATTATCATTATTATCATTATTATCATTATTATCATAATTATCATTATTATCATTATTATCATTATTATCATTATTATCATTATTATCATTATTATCATTATTATCATTATTATCATTATTATCATTATTATCATTATTATCATTATTATCATTATTATCATTATTATCATTATTATCATTATTATCATTATTATCATTATTATCATTATTATCATTATTATCATTATTATCATTATTATCATTATTATCATTATTATCATTATTATCATTATTATCATTATTATCATTATTATCATTATTATCATTGGCAGAAGCGGAGGCCCGGACGCGGGTTTTTACAGATGCTGGCTCACACAGCCAAATACAGGGACCACCCCGAAGTAATGCGAAAGCGGTTCCGGGGTGGGAAAAACTCCCGTATAAGAAGGAGGTGGTTTAGTCGGTAGGCGCTAACAATAGGCGTCAGCGGATCCCGACACACCGGTCAAGGGACGAACTTGGCTGACGGTGCGTAACAGGCATTCCACCTGACCTTTTCCGCAAAAAAAAATCATTATTATCATTATTATCATTATCATTATTATCATTATTATCATTATTATCATTATTATCATTATTATCATTATTATCATTATTATCATTATTATCATTATTATCATTATTATCATTATTATCATTATTATCATTATTATCATTATTATCATTATTATCATTATTATCATTATTATCATTATTATCATTATTATCATTATTATCATTATTATCATTATTATCATTATTATCATTATTATCATTATTATCATTATTATCATTATTATCATTATTATCATTATTATCATTATTATCATTATTATCATTATTATCATTATTATCATTATTATCATTATTATCATTACTATCATTATTATCATTATTATCATTATTATCATTATTATCATTATTATCATTATTATCATTATTATTATTATCATTATTATCATTAAAACTTAAAAAACAAAGTTAAGTTTTTCGGTATAAATATTATTAAAATTTTTTTTTTTATATTTCTATCGAAAAGAACGGAAAAATCCTTTAAGAACGTTAAACAATTTTTTTTATGTAACAATATTATTGACTTATAATTTATCAATAACCCCCATAACTCAGCAACACGTCCTTTTTACTTCCCCTCCCTTGGCATTTTTTATGTACTCAGATAGTACAACAGTATCAAGTTTCATCGAAATCGGCGCGATGAAGTTTTTCAGTGGGACACTTGACGTGGAATGCCCATGTATTGCTTACACAAACTTGACTTTCAGAGATGACGCGAAGTTCAGATACTTGTCGGAGTTTTATGTTTAATACTTTTATACTTTTTTCGGAGCTATTTCCAAAGTTAACTTGTGCTAGTAAGATATGCACACAGGCCAGGCAGAACGAAGAAGTAAATTCGTAGAAAGAGGTTGTTGACTTCCTGGAAAAATATGCATGGTGTAGGCCTCATCCCAGAACTTGAGCAAACTGTGCGATTGCTAATGACGATACCATTGTCGCCATATTCGAATGAAAGAAGTTTTTCCTATCTGAGGGAAAGAATATTACAAAATCGTTTAATCATATAACTAGTGTCCGACCGAAACCGGAATTTTTGCCAAAACCGAAACTGGTTATTAATATGTAAATTTAAGTTTTTACAAATAATTCTTTTTTATTATACAGTCCGCGACAAAAAGTTTGCACTTGAACATTTCCCCAAATATATTATTTAATTTGAATATTTAAGCTATTTCTATAGGTGTAATAAGTCATGTGGTTGTGCTCTTTAGGTATTTTAAGTACACAAAGATTAAACATTCTATGAGAAATACCGTTTGTTTGCACAATATAAAAAAATGCTGCGACAAAATGATAGCACATTATGATGGATTGAGTTCAGTAAGTGTTAATAATCCGATAAAAAACAAGTTTAGTTTTTAAAGTAAAGTTGACACGTTATATAAGTAAAATTACTTCAAGTTAAATAAAAATGGGACGTAGAAAATGGCTTAGCAGTGCGGAAGAGCAAGTTGCTTTAAATCTTTATTTAAAAACTTGAAAATCAGTAATATCGTAAAAAAATTAAACAAAAGTCGTAAGAGACTACAAATTTATTAAGAAACCTACAAAACTGTGGTAAAGCCTTTAGCAGCAGATGAGTGCGAAATTTTGTGGGTAGCTTCAAATTCTAACCTCATTGCCAGAAAAATTGCTGAAACAGCTGGAGTGAATACAAATGTCAGCAATGTGCAAACGATTTTTAAAAAAATCAACTACAATTAAATTCAAAAAAATTACAAAGGAAACCGCCATTTACAGCAAAACATCGAGCAGCAAGATTGAAGTTTGCTGAAGATCATTTTAAGTGGAGAATCAATTTAAGTGGAGTCTTAAGCGCTGCGTATCAATCACTGACGAAAAAAATTTAATCCGGACGATCCGGATGGTATGTCTTTTTATTACCACGATTTGAGAAAGAAAGAGAGTATCCTAAGTCGTCGTCAACACGGGGGTAGTAATGGTATGGGCTGGAATTGGCCACTGTGGAAAGACTACGTTAAGTTTGTTCCCAAAAGAACGAATCGCCAAGATTATTTTAATTTAATCGATAATGAAATAGTTTATCGTGGGTCACAATTAACTAAAACTTTATTAATATTTCAAAATATTAAAATAGTAAAAAACATCTTTCGAGAACTGGATATTGAAATATTGGAGTGGCTCGCACTTGACCTGAATATTATCAAAAACTGTTGGTGTTACCTTGCAAAGGAAGCTTATGCCGATAATAGGCAATATAAAACCATTCAAGAACTTAAAAGCAGCATAATTTCGAACTGGGAAGAAATACCGAGAAAATACATCAAACAACTTTTTTAATCACTACCAAATTGCGGTACTGAAGTTTTAAAAAACAAATGGCGGCTCCACTCAATACTAAATTATTATATTATAAAATTAAAAATTGATTTCTTATAATTTTTTGCTTTTGAATAACATTGTGATATCTTTTTGTCGTACTGCGTAATTTTTATATGAAATTTCTATATTTTTTCTTTTTGTTTTTAAATCTAATTACTTTGCAGTTAGTACAAATTTTTAATTTTAATCGCTTTCAATAAAATTTAAAAAAATTCCAATGCGGAAAATTTTGTCGCGGAGTGTACACATAAGAAAAAAATTTATATAAAAAGTATTATTTAAATATTAAAGTTTATAATAATTAATTGAAGTTTACTATAATAATAAATGAGATCATTTTTTATTTTTTATTACAAAAGCATTACATACTTTATATCTTCAGTACACACTCAAAATAGTATGCACCTACAATGTACATTTTATAGAGTATTTGACAAAGTATTTGTTTTATTAAAGGTTTAGTATTATAAAAAATAGAAATATTACGTTTTCTTGTCCTTTATTCCACACACAGAATTCGTTCGGAAGTTTAATTATCATTTTTTGGCTTCAGTACCTATAAAACTTTAATATCAATTGCAATAGAGATTATAAATTCGAAAATGGTATTATCGGATGCATAAAATTAACCAAAATGTTTTGCGTTAACACGAGAAATGAAATTATAGACGAATTAATAATTTTTGTTTTGTACAATGGTTGAAAATATTTTTATATTTGAATTAAATGACTGACGCAAGAAGTTTTTACCAAAAGTTTCGGCCTCAATATGGCCGAATTACCGAAACTGGCCGAAACTGACAAAAAGGGCCGAAACTGGACGTAACCAAAACCGAATATTCGGTCGGACACTACATAAACCCATTTTACATGTTTATTCTGATAAATGTGAAAAAATGGATTTAAATGTTTTACTAAATCAATTTATAACAAAATGGTTAAAAAGAGAGCAGTTTTTTCTTTAAAGTGACATTGCACGTTGAAAAAAATAAATAAAAACAGTTTTAAACATTTATTGTGAAAGGATTATAAAACATAGACTTTAAGGTTTTTTAAAGGACAAAAAACAATGTTCCAAAAAAGTTAATGCATCTTCTTCTCGCTAGGTATAGGTATAGTACAAAGTGGTCATTTTCAGCCGGGGTCAAAATATTTTGGTCCCAATTTATCGGAATCAAAACAAGCAAAGTGATTTTAAAGGTTGGAAAATACAGTTTTTTTAATAGACGCGCTAAATTTTTGCAATTGGGCCAAACTTAATAATTCTCGTAATGATTGTAGCGACTGTAAAAGCGATTTGTAAAATATCAAGATTCTGTCTTTTCAAAATGTTTTAAATTGAGTCCATTGTTTTTATCAAATAGCAATGTCCCCTTAAACAAATAACACAAGAAAACAAATATATAAAACCAAAAGCGTGGTTCATGTTTTATTAGTCGTACGGTCTGAAGGTTTCTTTTTTAGGTAGACGAACTACCCACACGGGGTGAACGCGAACTGCCCGACCTGGATGCACGCATTACATTTGTATACTTTTAAGAATTTTCTTAATTATTTTTTAATATACGTATGCACAAATTGTATAAGAAAAAAAATATGAAATGTATCTGTCTGGAAAAATAAAATATGAAAAAACTGCAAAAGCAAAAATTGCATTTTTGTAGTGATAACTTCTATGCTTTTTCTTTATATCTAGCTGTGCTAAAGTTATTGAAGGAATTTTTTACAACAAATGATTAAAAAAATATACATAAATTATATACGTAACAATAATATAGAGTTTAAATTTTTTTATAATTTTTGTTTATCATGTTCTCGAAAGTAACGTTATCGGTATGACTCTTTTTTTAACTAAAAAGTGAAAATTTCTAAAATTTCGAAAGTGGTTTTAAAATAAACGAAATAGTATTTACCTATGGAATTTTTTAATATGTTCCAATAAGTATAAATAATTGTACAAATGGAAAATTTATTCCAAAGACCTGCAATTCTTTACAAAAATTGAGTTTTTGTAGTAATAACATTAATACTTTTTCTTTAGGTCTTGCTGTGCTAAGCAAACGTTATTTAAGTAATTTTTTACAATGAACGGTTAAAAACATATACATAAATTACGGAATTAATGAAAGCCGTTTCCATTTTCGTTTATGCGTTTTATTTATCATGGTTCCGGTAGTAACGTTATCGGTATAACTCTTTTTTTTAACCAAAAATTGAAAAATTTCGCCAACTTCGAAAGTGATTTAAAAAATAAACGAAATAATACTTATCCAATTTTGTATATCCAAGCATCTTGCTCTGGAATGCTCTTTTGGGGAAATATGCCACCTTGCCAAATTAGGTTATTTAAGAGGTGGGCGTAATAGTAGGTGATCACACTTTTGGGAGAATAATTATCTTATCAGAAAACGTATTTCCAGAAAATTTTGTAATTCTACGGTAAGTCCTTCTATTTATGGCCGCTAGCTACATGGGACCGTTACACTGTGCGACCCTTCGTCACCTTCTCCTTGTTTTGCTCCATTTGCGCCACCAATGCTTTGACTTAATGGTTTTTATAACCAATTTGAACACTAAATTTAATACTCGGAAATAAATTTATTTGCGCACGATTGGCGAAGCTACTAGTATTTCTCAAAATAGCAGCTTTTTCATGTGATCATTCTAACGTTACGTTATTTATCCAAATAAAGTTTTTTCTAAATGACCTTGTTATTTATTATGTTGATTTTATATGGTTCAAGTACAAGTTCTAAATGTTTGATAGTTTAATTCATACTTGATTTTAAATACAAATTCTAGTTGTTTGATAGTTTAAAATCATTTATCGAGCTTTATATCAAAGTTCTAACGAATCTTTCCAAAGAAACAACAACAACTTTTTTTAATATGAAAAGGAAAAAATCACTAGCTGATTTTATTGCAACTTTGGCCCTGCTAAAGGCTTTATCAGAAATCTTTGTGATACGCCGTGAAAGCGCGCACTAGCGAACTGCACCACAGAGGCGATGAGATTTTAAGTGTCAATTTCTCAGTTTTTCTCCGATTTCATATATTCACATTTGTTGTTGTATTTTTGCTTTACTTTAGTCTTTATGCTTATGTTATTATTATGGAGTCCAACAGTCTGTTGGAAGTCTTCCACTAACAAAGCATGGTTACTGAACTGAAGTTGTTTTTAGATTTTTGCTGATATATTTTCAGCTTGTTTCTGTTTGGTCGTGCTCTACCATTTGATTAAAGTTTTTTCTAAATGACCTCGTTATTTATTATGTTGATTTTATATAGTTATAATACAAGTTCTAAATGTTTGATAGTTTAAATCATACTTGATTTTAAATACAAACTCCAGCTGTTTGATAGTATACAATCGTTTATTTATAATTAATTGTTCTAACTTTGACCTAAAGCTCAATAAACAATTTTTAACTATATAACAACTAGAATTTGTATTTAAAATCAAGTATGATTTAAACTATCAAACATTTAGAACTTGTATTTAAATCATATAAAATCAACATAAAAAATAACAAGATCATTAAGAAAAAACTTTAATCAAATGGTAGAGCACGACCAAACAGAAACAAGCTGAAAATATATCAGCAAAAATCTAAAAATAAATCATAAAGTAACCATGCTTTGTTAGTGGAAGACTTCCAACAGACTGTTGGACTCCATAATAATAACATAAGCATAAAGACTAAAGTAAGGCAAAAATACAACAAATGTGATAATATGAAATGGGAGAAAAACAGAGAAATTTACACTTAAAATCTCATCACCTCGTATCACAAAGATTTCTAATAAAACCTTTAGCAGGGCTGAAATTGCAATAAAATCAGCTAGTGATTTTTTCCTTTTCATATTGACAAACGTTGTTGTTGTTACTTTGGAAAGATTCGTTAGAACAATTAATTGTTCAAACTTTGACCTAAACCTCAATACACGATTTTAAACTATCAAGAATGATTTAAACTATCAAAATGTCAGAATAAAAATGAGGAAATATGACAAATTCAAATTCAAAATTTTTTTAAATATATCACACATACACCAAATCGTGTAAGCTATTACTATTTTGAGATATTTTACGTTAAAATTGTTCATATTCAATTTAAAATGGAGCAAGTTTTTGCTGTAGTTTTGGGAAACTTATATTCTAGTATACTACCGTGTATGATATTACTACTACTTACCGTTATCACTCCAATCATCATCATTTGTCAGTACTCCTATTAACTCAATCTTTTTATTTAATTCGTGTAAAAGTTGTGTGCGATCTTCCTTAGATGCACGTATATCTGCTTCTAAATTTGATATTTTGGTTTCCAAAGTATTGTTTTGGTTTAATAATTCTTTTCCAATCTGAACAGTAAGTTCTAAATCCTTCTCTTTTTCTTCAAGTAGTCGTGTTACCGCTTCAATATCATCATATGCTCGAGTCATCTGGCTTACTCGATTTCCACACAACACTAAAATTGCAGACATTTCTGATTATGATGTTATGGAATAGCTCAAGTGTGAATATTGTTATTAAATTTAAGCGAGCATTCGCGTTCAAAATGAAAAAAGTACGAAAAGCAAGAATTTTTGAGAAAAGTCTATTATATATTGAAAAACTTTATATATATTTATTTTATTTGTTTTTCACATTTTTCAAATGTGAAAATGCTATTGAATAGCGGAACAAATACGAAGCAACTGGAACAGACACAATCTCTGGTAGAGTTTTATATCGTCATATCGTCATATGAAATCAAAAAAGGCGTAAGTTACCAAAAATTCGAAATCGACTTTTTGATTGATTATGATGCACCGTATTGAAATACATGTCCCTGCTTAATTTTACACTCCTAACTCTAAAAACAACGTATTTATTAATAAAATTCTAAAAGCCTTAAGTGCAAACACAAAAATTTCATAAACCATATAGGTAACTTACGCCTTTTGAGTAAAACTATATAACAAACACAAGAGAAGGAAAGCATGTTTTTTTTATATTCTTCTGCTGTTTCTGCTTATAAACACTTAGTTGTTCTTTCGTTGTTTTTGTTGTTATAAACAGTTATTTTTTTTGTTGTGTTTCCAATGAAAGATCGCTATTGAAGCAAACAATTTATCGAAGTGAAATATAACAAATTAAAGTGCATTTATTAAAAATGGATAGTGAATCTAATATAAATAAGTCAGTGAATAAAAACAAAGTTAATAAAACACATTTAAATTACAATGACCGAATGAATGGTAAAATTTATACAGGTCTTAATAAGGAATTGTGTGTGAAAAAATTCTCGAAAAATGGGGTTAAGATGTCAGTCTAAATTTTGTGAAAAGAGCTCATTGCGTCATTGCTCCCACTTTGCTGAAAACATACGCCAAGAAATATTTGATAGATTTTGGAACATGACTTGGGAAGAAAAAAAAGTGTATGTAACAAGTCAAGTAGAAGTTTTTGAAAAATCACGAAATCGTAAAACATGTTCAAGGCGATCGATCTCTAAACGTTATTTTCTGAAAGCTAAGACAACACGTATCCAAGTTTGCCTGCAAATGTTCATGTCAACTCTTGGAATCAATGAAAAAATGATAAGAAGTTGGGTAGATGCAAACATTTTAAATAACGCACAATCGGAAAAAAATAAAAAAAATCGGCCGAAAAGAAAAGCATCGATTAATGATACAAAATACGAGAAGCGTCTTAACTTTTTAAAAAACTGGCTAAGCGATATTCCGAAAATTGAATCCCATTACCGAAGACAATACACAACAAAACTTTATTTCCAAACAGATTTTAAATCATACAGCCAAATTTATAAATTATATTGTGAAGAATGCGTTAAAAAAAATGATGATAAAATTTCAGCAGCATCGTATCCAAAATTTATGCTTACAATAAAAGAACAAAATTTGTCTTTATTTAAACCTAGAAATGATATGTGTGACACTTGTGTATCATACGAAGCAAAAAATATAACTAAGGATCAATACAACAGTCATAGATCCGAAATTAATGATATGAGAGAAGAAAAGGCAAACGATGTCGAAAATGCTAAGTCTAAATTGTGTTTTTTATTATGCATGGATATGCAAGCAGTGAAATTGATTCCCCAAACAAACGCAAGTGCCTCATATTATAAAATGAAACTTCAAGTTCATAACTTCACTATGTATAATATAATTTCTCATGAGTCTGACAATTATATCTGGGATGAGTCTGAAGGGAATCTTGTAGCGTCTACTTTCACCACATGTATTATAAAACATTTAAAAAATTGTTTACTTCAGACACCAGATATTCACCATATCATAATATATTCCGATGGTTGCTTTTATCAAAACCGCGATGTCATATCGTCAAACGCATTACTATCCTTATGCATTGAAAAAAACATAACAATAGAGCAGAAATTTTTAATAGTTGGACATACGCAAATGGAATGCGATTCAACACATTCGCTTATACAAAGAAAAATTAATAATAAAAGAATTAATCTTCCCTCAGAATTCGTTCAGTATGTTAAGGATTCCCGAAAGTCTCCATTTCCTCTCAAAACGCATCACCTTACTCATCCGTATTTTCTGAATTATGATTCTCTTCCAAAGCTTGTTTCTTCAATTCGTCCAGGTAAAATTGATATAATAAATATTTATAACTTGTCAATACGATTAAAAACTTTTAACAGGGAAAAAAGCTGGAGATCCCACCGTTAACAAAATTCGAGCATTGGGATATGATGCGTCCGGAAATATTTATTTTAAAACAAATATTAAAGAGGAATATGGAATTCTTCCACACCGAAGTGTAAAAAAGAGTCATAACAACGAACCTTCTCCATTACATACCCAGAGATTAAACATTTCTAAAAAAAAGTGGGAACATCTGAATGATCTGAAGTCTTTCATACCAGAAGATTGCCATGATTTTTATACTAATTTACCTCATGAAAATTAGCAATCAATACATTGTAATTTAATGTTTTTGTGATATGAATTAAATTTTTGTTTTTATTTTTTGTGAATTACTGTTTATGTTTTATTAATAATAAGCACCTAAAAATAAACAAGAATATAAACTAAATTTTATATATAATCCATATAATGAAGGAAATAAGAAAACATTTCCTAAACATAACGAAAACCATTTCTTTAATTGGACTTACGCCCTTTTCGGTTTCAGAAAAACCGAATTCTCTAAGGCGTAAGTTTCACAGCTCGGTAAGTAATACGAAAATTAAGAATTGTTCTTCAAATACGAATTCTGTTATAAAATATAAGCTAATCCTAAAAAAAATGTTAAAAAATTTGGTTTATTCTTCAATATATAAAGTTTTTTGCTTCTCCTGTAAAATTTCTGAAATGTAACTTACGGCTTTTTTTATTTCATATGACGATATGATAAAAATGGCCAATGAGAAAATAAATTCTTACGATCTCAACAAAGGAATTTATTCGAACAAGTGCTAAATCATATAAGACTTAAACAGTGGGTTGGTAACAGCTGAATCACTCAAGACTACTTAACCCATTAATGACAACGTATAATATATCATACGCGATAAAAGCATTTTTTAAAAATTCCTCAAAAATCCTCAGCCACTGTAAAGCTTTTGCTTCCAACAGTAAGAGAAGGCCAAAGGTATGCTTTTTCCAAAAAAATTTATAAAATTGACATTAAAAGCCTTTTTGTGTACTTTTTCGCCACTTCGTGCAGTATTTTAAAAAAGTGAACAATGCCACTCAGGTGAGTTATTTTGTTTTATAAACCTCAAGAAAAAGAAAATATAGTTAAAAAAGTGCATTAGATTAAAGTGGAACGCCTACGCTTCGAAATGAAAATTTTCCAATTTATAATTTTTTCTTAATTTTTTAGATTTTTTTTTTTTAATTCTCTACTTACAGACCCCTTATGCGTTTATAACCATGCACTTCGCCACACCCAAATCCTTTAGATTTTTTTTTTAACTTCAGAGTTTTTCGTCTTATTAATTTCGTTTGTATTAATAAACTTTTGCTGAAAATTTCAAAAGCTAAACACAACGGATTCTGGTAGTAAGCATTAATGGGTTAAGATGAGGGGGTAGCTCCCTTCGAAACAGTCTTTCTAGTCTGCCCTGTGTTTGACTCTATACAGAAATTTTGTTGTTGCCTTTCTCCAACTTACTTGATCTAAATAGCTCACAATTAAAAACATGAAAAAATTCTTAACTGACTAAGAAGTTAACTTAATAACATATTTCAACAATTTTTAAAATGCACTTTTTTTACATTAATTTTTTACATGAATTCAATTGTGAGCTTTTTAGATCAAGTGAGTTTGAAGAAGGCAACAACAACAACAACAACTCTGTATAGAATCTCGTTTCAGTTCTATGGTGTACCTCGACAAATTCGTCGATCCTAAAATGAAACAAATAAGAAGCAACTGCAAACTGACACACGATCCCTGGTAGAGTTATAGGCTTCATCTAAAATACTTACTGCTTTAATCGTCGTATGATAAAATGGGTAATGAGAGAATGTACTTCATAGAAGTTTATTCAGACAGGCTTTAAATCATATAAGACTTAAACTGTGGGTTGGTCACAGCTGAATCACGACTACTGAAGAAGAAATGTAGCTTATCAAAAGCAACCAAAATTGGAGTAGCAAACTTATTCATATTTTTTATCGTCTTACTTCTTTCCTCAAAATTGTAATAGTTAGTTTAACTTAATCATGTATTGCACTAAATATAGTATCAAAATAAACAAAGTAAAAAATAACGGTACTTTAGCAATGAGAGTAGTATATGGAAACAGCGATTTTTGACTGTACATAGCAAAAGCACTTACTTCATCCAAATAGTTTGTGCTCCAATTAACGGTAAATGTCGGTTATATTTTAAATTTTTTGCTTAGTTAATACCGAGTTAGACTAAGTCGGATTCAGCTATGGAAGCTGACTTAAGAAGTTACAGACCAGCGAAAAAGCCATTACTTACAAAAAGCACATAGAACGAAGGTTTGCTTTAAAAACATAATCTCTTTGGCTTAAATAAATATAATTTTTATATTCCAGAATAAATTTTGCAAGAACTCACTTGAATTGGTCTGTTGACCAATGGAACACAGTCCTTTTTAGTGACGAGTCCAAATTTAATCTATTTACCAGCGATGGCATGGCCACAGTATGTCGAAGAAGAGGTGAGCGCCTTAAACATCAAAACTGTCAGGTCACGGTTAAGCATGGAGGAGGCTTGGCCATGATATAGGCTTGTTTTTCTGGATTTGGACAAGGTCCCTTTGCTCTTTGCTGAGCGAGATATGCCAACCACATGGTTTTTTCAGCATGACAACGATCTTAAGCACATTGCAAAGGTCGTTAAGAAGTGGATTTGTGCAAAAGAAATTCAGGTATTGGATTGGCCAGCCCAATCGCCTGATCTGAACCCAATAGAATATCTATTCGGAATCCTTAAGCGACGAGTCGGTGGGCAAAAGTTTTCGAAGCATACCACAAACTACAGGGTCCGCCATCTAACTTTTTTTTTCAACTAGTGCTTATTTCGTGAATGGTAACACTTAGCTCATGTCTTATTTGACAGCTAATTAGTTTTATCCTTCCGCTGATATAAATACAACGCTGGGAAATATTGCGAAATTACTTTGAAAATCATGGTAATGTTTCAGAATGTGTGCGAAAATTGCGTATAGATTTTGGAAGAAGAGAAGCACCGTCAGCTCCGTATGTTCGTTATCTTGTGAAAAAAGTGAAAGAAACTGGCATCCTCATCGATAAACCAAATCGTGAAAAGCCAAAAACAGTGCGTACACCCGAGAATATTGCTGCTGTGGCAGAAAGTGTGCGTGAAGCGCCATCAACATCAATTCACCGTCGTTCTCAACAATTGAACATTTCGGAGACATCATTGAGACGAATTTTGCATAAAGACCTTGGTATGACGCCATACAAAGTCCAATTGGTTCAGGAGTTGAAGCCAACTGACCACCCAATGCGTTTTTTTTAAAACGTTATTTGGCGGACCCTTTTAGAATTCTGAAGTTATAAAAAATTTTGAGTTATCTTTTAACAACGTATTTTTTAATGAATATAAAAAAAACAATTATTTTAATAAAAAACGGAAAAGTTGCAGGGTATAATAGGCAATGCCTTTTGTGGTTGCTTTTGATATGCACAACACTGTATAGTCAGCTAAGTGATTGACTCTATACAGAGTTGTTGTTGCCTTCTTCAAACTTACTTGATCTAAAAAGCTCACAATTGAATTCATGTAAAAAAAAATCAAAGAAAAGATCGAATATTAAATAAATTCAACTTTCATGGTAGAGCCTGACCAAAATAAAATTTAATTAATAATATTAATTAAAAATAATAAATTGATGGATTTCGGCCAAGGTCATAAATAAGTGAACATTTGGTTGTGCAAATAGCCACTTTTCAGTTAAACACTAGCTTCTAGTGAAGCAGTAAAACTCGTTTCAGTTCTAAGGTGTACCTCGGCAAGCACGTCGAGCCCAAAATGAATAGCGAAACAAATAAGAAGCAACTCAAACATACACAAAATCCCTGCTAGAGTTTATTTATTTATTTATTTGGCCAAGCAAGGCAATATACTTATTCCAACAGGTTTTTTTTCTTCCTCACCCCCTTCCTTGTTATGGTGTATAAGATATGCTAATCGAAGTGGGCGTGATCCGTCTACCTGAATGACATGAATTCAAGAACACGTCAAAAAGAAAAGGAGAGAAGAAAAGAAAAAACAAAAGGAACTTACTAGCATACATACATAGTAGTAGAAAAGATGACTATTGTCACTACTGTGTTAAAAAATAGGGAGCAATTAAAGAAGCATGGATGGTGAATGGTGATCGTGATAAGAATAGATGCTTAGGGTGAAAACAGGTGTTTGGATAGGGAATGCTTGAATACGTATTTAGACATAGGTGGTAGGTAGTGCCCGCTGATAGTATTAAATATCATACATCTATTAATGGGTTCGTTGCAAACGTACGTGGTGTGGTGCTGTAATTCACTCAGAAATCTTTTATGCCTAGTTCCCCTTATTGGGTCATTAATTGTTACTTTGTTGGAAATATATTCGCTGTCAATGTTTCGGGCAATGGCATCGAATATAAAACATGAACAGAGTAGCGATCTTCTTGTTGACAACGGAATAATGTTAATGGCTTTCAGTCTGTGAACATATGGTGGCAGGATTCTATAGTCCCGAGGGTCATACGTGTGTGTCAAGGCAAAAAGTAAGAACTGTTGACTGATTACAAACAGGCAAGTCGATAGATTCTATTCTATCACTATGCACTTCAAAACTTTGGTTCCATAATGTGCAACAATATTCAAGAATTGAACGCACTTGCGTGTAATATAAGAATTTAGTTACCCAGACGTTCTTGGATTCGGTTGCACGGCTTTTAATGAATCCGAGAAGCTTGTTTGCCCTGGATGTAATATGATTCAGGTGAAGATTAAAGCGCAGCCTAAAATCTAAGATAACTCCAAGATCTGCAATGTAATTGATCTCCTTTTTAGTTCAACCCCATTTCTCTCAAAACTACTATAAAGTATCTCTTTTTTACGGGAAAAACATATAACATAGCAATTATTTTCATTTAGAGAAAGCTTATTTTGATTACACCAATTTTCCAGGGATAAAAGTTTATTATGTAAGAAAACTGTGTCCACATCAGATTTAATGACATAGTAAATTTTTAAGTCGTCTGCATACAAGAGATGTGTGATATCATACAAAACTTTAGATATATCTGCAATAAATATGTTAAAGAGGAGTGGACTAAGGTGACTTCCTTGCAGTACGCCTAATGAGACAATAATCTTATTAGAGTACCCTGAAATTAAACATATTGGGATCTTCCACTCAGATAGGATATAAGCCATTTCAACAAAGAATTTGATACACCGAATTTTTCTAATTTTTTGGTTAAGATAACGTGATCAACTCGATCAAATGCTTTACTAAAATCGGTATATATTGCATTTGTCTGATGAAATTTTTCCATATTGTTAAGAACATCTGATACTATTATTGTCCGATTTGTGGTGGTTGATCGTCTTTTACGAAATCTGTGTTGTTGTTCATTTAAGTGTGGATTAACTAAATTTGTAAGCTTAGAACATATTATTTTTTTCAAAAAGCTTAGGAATAGTTAACAATAACGCAATACCTCTGTAGTTTTCGGTCGCTCTCTTATAGTCATTCTTATAAATAGGTGTAAGATGAGATGACTTCCAAAAAGATGGAAAAACACCTGTTTGCAAAGACTTATTAAGCACTGAACTAGGAGGATTGGTGGTATAAGGTCCGGACCGGGAGACTTGTAGGTATCTAATTCATTTATATAATTAATTGTGTCTTCTTGTGTAATATAAACTGTGCAAACCAAAAAAGGAGGACGAAACACTTCTTTGAAGTAATCTGCAAAGAGATTACAGATCACTTGTGGGTTGAAAGAAGAAATTCTTTCACCAATCAAGTTGGTGTAAAATTTATATGCTTCTTCAGACTTTATTGAAAACTCTTTAGACAGCTCTGAATATCTTGCCTTTACTTCATCACTTACAATGTCGGTGTTTTTAATGAGTTTGTAGAGACTATTTCAAGGATCAAGCCAATGATAATTTATTTCGTTTTTTTATTTTTGAAACAAAAGTAACAAGTACTGAAAAGATACTCTGATAGAAAAAAGAAACAGCATCGTCCAAATCCAAGACTGATAGTTGGTCCCAGTTCAAATAATTCAGTTAATTTCTTATATTATTATAATCAGCGTTTAGAAAATCATACACTATAGAATTATTAAAAGATTGTCTTTAAGTTATACGGGGAGAAAGTAATTGAACTGTAAATGTAGTGTGGTGAAGGGTATTTGAGAATAAATGCTCTGCTTCACAGGTTGGACTGACGTTGACTTCGTCGTATGAGTTAGTAAGAACTAAATCTAACCACCGTCCATTCTGGTTAGGGATGGGAACTACTTGCTGACAATCATTACTATAAAAGGTGCTAAGTAAATTAAAGTCGACCGAATTACTAAGATTAATTGGAAGGAGGTGTATGTCATTCTCATCGGTAATAAAAGAAATATTGGGACGGTTAAAGTCTCATACCATAATTATTTTATCTTCTTCGTTTAAGGTGACTGTAATTGAAGTTATAGTTTCACATAACTCATTGTATGAACTTTCTTTTGAGTTGGGAGGAATATATATTGCACCAATATAGATATAACGATTTAGATCTAATATTATTCTTATCATTCGAAGTTCAAGGCAATTATGGGAGGATGTTGCATTTAGCTCACTAGATAAGGCATTGTGTGTGGCGATCAAAACTCCACCACGAGAAAGACCTGTTTTTGTATAATCTCTATCATTGCGGTATATTGTCCAATTACGATCACAAATATCCTAATTTTTTAATGTATCATTTAACCACGTTTCCATAAAGACAAGAACTTTGAAGTGACAAGATATAGCATCAACAAAAAGTTTACTAAGTTAACCTCTCATACCACCACAGTTATGGTAGAATAAGTTTAAAGCACTTGACGGGTTAGGCTGGTTTTGGGAGATAGGGGTCATAATAGCGTGAGAGCTAGGAGCAGTAATAGTTTTTTGTGTTGGTGTTGCATCCTCCCACTTAGATGCCCGTAAGTTCTCCTGTTCTTCAAAGCCCTACTTGCCAGGCTGGGAACTTGTCCCACGCCCTAGTTATATTTGCACACCTTATATTAATAGGCATGGTGTGATATGCCGGTCGGTAGGCAGCCGTGAGGTTGCTGGAATGTTAATACTTACTGTAACTGTCCATTTGAACTCCGTTCAAACGCGTGGATATCCTTCAATATGTTCAAACCAGGAAGAAAGTAAATGCTTCTGTATGTAATTTTTCACTAGTCCCACCAGCGACTGAATATCTTTATTTTTACGATCACAAGTATATTGCTACTACTCAGATAATATTACACACTAAACATTCTCTTAAAATACTTACGCTCAACACCTCGGTCTTAATGCTAATTAGCTGCACTCAGCATTTGTGCAAGATTGGCTTCCGCATCCTGCATAATAATTTGGCTTAGTTTAAGTTCATTAAGTTCTAGTTTTTATAATTGTACCATATAGCATTCTTTAAAATAAACATACATACTTACTAAATAACCAAGCATTAAACTAAACAAACGAGCAGTGCAAGTTGTGAATTACTTGTTGGTTTCTTTTCAATATGTTTAAAAACAAAATAGCACTTTCTATGAAAGCTGATCGCCCAACTGGCGTCATTGTTTGCTTTAATTATTTCTGCTTTAAATGTGCCGACCTTGGCATTGAATTAAAAAGCGTCATGCTATTTGAAAGGTGCAATGAAAGGTGCTCAACCGATTTGCTCAGCCGAAAACAGATAACGTTTTGGTGAAGCCGCGTTGTGAGTCACAACAGAGTCACAACATTCCTCTCTCTTACACAAAGAAAATTTTTACCTTGAAGAGGTTAAAATTTTCGTCAATCTACTTTAAATTTGTTTGTACCTCTGTTTATATGCCTCTATCAGGTGGATTTTTTTGGTTTTTTTTAATCTAATCTAAATAAATTCTAGCTAATCTAGAAATAAATTAATTTTCAATATATGTTACACTTTAAAGTATAATTTTTCTACTAATACCATATTTGATATTGTACTATTTTCTTAATTCTTAAGTTATTAATTCTACAAAGTTTCTTAGATTCATTGTCTATTTTATACTTGTTATGTGCATGTTAATTGCATAAATTTTTGCTTGTATTTATAATAATTTTTTACTACTTTTAATATGGCAAATTACCTCATTTAACATTTTCAGTTTTAACCAATGTCACTTCTGTCTTGTATGCATGCATCCCTTGTGGTGTAATCTGATCCTCGTTGGCCTGCTACAGCCTGGTGTGTGGTGTCTATTATTTTGGTCATCTTCTTGTTTCTTCTGTTGTTTTTATTTCTCCCCCCCCCCCCCCGTTGTCCATCGGTGTGTCGAAAAAATGTCACGGCGTGTTTTCTTTCTTTCATTGGTACAAGGATTTTCCTTTCGTACAATAGTGCCATTTTAGTCGGTTCTGCTGTGTCCACGGTGTGGTTTTATATCATGTATCTTGACTTATAATTGAAGTTGTTTTTCCATCTATGTTGAATGCCATTTTGTTGTATTTTATATCAACATGTTGAGTTCTAATTTAATTTGTTTTTATTTTTTCTGTCTCTCTCGCTGAAAGAAATATGATCTATTGTTGTGTGATATAGTTGTGCGGTGGGTTCTTGGACCCCTTATCGGCCTTACTGTATTCCACTCGCTTATAAAGTCGCTTCCTCTCTTCCTTCGCACTATGCTCCACAGAAAAACTGCCAGCATACATTTGATTTTGCCGGACGCTGAGTACTCTGCGTTGTGTTGACCTGAGTGCGTTGGGTATGACGCACGTGTCAAACTCAGTCTTTTGGGCAAATCTAATGTTTTGCCGGACGCTGTGTACTCTGCAGTTATGTGGACCGGAGTGCGTTGGGTATGATGCACGTGTCAAACTCAGTCCTTTGGGCAAATATATGGTTTTGCAGGACGCTGCGTACTCTGCAGCTTTGTGGTCTTGAGTCCATGGACGCTGACCGTGGTAGCCTTACACTTTGACTTCAGGATGGACACTCTAGGGCTACTAAAATTTCCACGCCTGTACGGTATGGCTGTCACAACAAAGAGTCGTTACACTCGGCGGCAGGGAAGGTCCAGGCCAAACCATGCGTTATCCCTGTGACCAGTGGCACTATCGAAGTTGTGACAAGCAAACGTGCGTCTGGGTAGTAAGCTTAACCGATCAGTTTCACTGGATGGGTCTCCTGGGTGCCGTCTTGATGCTGCCGAAGCGAGACCGTGTACACTATGCTGGATGCTCTCGATGTTTTTAGTCGTTGGCTCTTGGGGCGTTTGGCGCTGGACGCTATGTCGTCCTTATAGCGCTAAGTTCGTCGGCGCTCACTGGGCCGCAAATGTAACCTTGTGTTGACGATCCTACCCAATGTCCTCGTACTGTCTGGAACTCGTTATGCAAAAGCAACTCGCCAAGTACTGGAGCGTGTGGTCATGAATGCGTTGACTATTAGCAAATCTCATTAGTTGTACTTTTCTCTAATAAACAAGGTCCAGGCCAAACCATGCGTTATGATTATTAGATACTTTCTAGCACAGAGGACCACGTACTTACGGTTGTCGGGCTTGCAGCAAACAGATCGATTTTCTGTTCTGCACTCCCTTTTATGCTTTGTCATTCTCAAAGCTTTTCATCGTTAAAGCTCTTCGTGGCCATTTTAAAGCTTTATTTTAGCTCGTTAAAATGTCTGCATTGCATGCTTGATGTCTCTTGCTTGAGCTTGGTGGATTTGAGGGTGTCGTTACACCTTACTAGTTAACCTCGCCTCTAGTTTGACGAACATGTTTGACGGTTGCTCCTATTGTTTGCTCGCTATTTGTGATGACCATAATTGCTTACAAATTATGGGCGTTTCATCCCCTCCTTACTTTGGGGGGCATTGCAAGAACCTTGGTTCCCTCTCGAATGGTGGTACGTACCTGGTACCACTCGTTGGGCGTATTAACTACAAATTTACTACGCCAAGAGCCTAGGTGGGCCGTTGGATCGGCTTGGATCTGCTCTGGCCACTCCGACAGGTGTAGTAATCTGGGGCCCACGGGTACTAATTCACCTCGATGCAAGTAGTTACGATGCCCGTGAAGGTCTTCGTCTTCACTGGGCTTGTTCTCTTCCATGGCTACGTTTTCGTATGCAGCCACTGGGCTGGGCATGTGGTGGCTCTGGATGCAGTCATCAACAATGTTGGCGTCGCTATCGCTGCTCTTGCGATGTCTATCTGTGCCACTGCTACTTTTCGTATCGCTGCTGATTCTGGTATCGCTGCTGCTACTCTCAGCATCGCTGCAGCTTTCAACGTCCGTCGTGACGTCAGTTAACTTGATGTTTGGTAGCGATGCACTTACCCAAGCTGGTTCCTCGGATATGTATGCCGGTCTGCGTTGGCATATGAGGCGAATTAGTCTCGCTGCTAACTACACTACTAACTGGCACTACATGCTACGGCATGTTCTTCTTGCTATGCCGACTGCTTCATTCTGCTACGTGGAGTGTTTGGAGGCATATTCTAGTTGCAGATATGCCCTGATGGCGTCGACGGCTTCTGCATGACTTCTTGCAGCTGCTGCTTGGTGGACTCCGGTGGACAAGGAGTCCATAATTAGAATGCATGGCGCTCGTGGGGCGTCTCGCCGTGCGTCAGCCTCGCTGGCATTCGTTGCTAGGTTACCATACATTACTGCAATCAGGTACCAATGATTTCGCTGGTTCACTGGGACCATGATAATATCTTTTCCAAAAAGATCTACCACCTTGGTCCAATTTTTCAATCTCTGGTGGGCTTTTGGTCGGCACACTGTTGGTCGGTCTTGACCCGTGAGTGCATCGAAAAACTGACATGAAAAGATATAGACCGTGTTGCGCTGCTGTTCATCTAGGATATCGTACCAGATCCATCTCATGAACACGTCTATTGCTACATCGTTTAGCCATCTGCCTTCTTCTAGGCATGCATAGTCCTCGCTATTGATGGTTACAAGATGGGCAAAGGCAGCTAGCCCATCTTGTATGAGCCTATTGTGTATATGGGCTGTGGGGCCGCATATAATTTCGATGCTAACGGATACATGGCAGGTTTGCTGTCATCCAACGCTGTAGCGGGTGTTAACTGCGCTACTGCAGGCTGGGGTATGATGGTGTCACTACCATCCGTTGGTGGTACAGACGGGTCACATAAGGTGACGGGCTCACTTGGTATCGGTTGTTCTAGTTGCCCTGAGGCGGCCTCTATGGCTCCGACCACAGACAACATCTGTCGTGCTGGGGCATGCCTGACTGACGCGTGGTGGCGCGTCCTCTAGCGCATGCTGATCGCCCTGTAAAAGCTCCTCGTGTGCTACTTATAGGCGGTGCTGCCGGTGATTGATTACTTGCACGGCTTGTACTGGCCCTGTTGGCTGTTTGTTGATTTGATATTGTGTGCGATGTTTTGGGTGGAGATTTTTACTGATGTTCATCCAGCTCTCCTGGAATGACTACTGTGTCATTCTCTGCTATCTGCGTACTTGCCTCGTCATTGACTGGTTTTTGATGATTCAGCAATGTCTTGGCCATACTGCCTCAATTCGCTGACGTGTGCAGTTCTTTTGTGATTCTTTCGTGACTTTCCGTTTCGTGACTTCGTGACGCACCTCCACTATGACTGGCGAGATGAAACCCAAAATCTTTTATAGGCCATCGTAGCGTGGAGCCAATTTTACTGCGAATCCTTCAACTGCCTTGCTAAGGTATGCTCCTTGACAGACACTTGTTGACCGACTTTAGGCTGCCAATTACGCCTTCTGAGGTTGTAGTACCTTGCTTGATCTTGAGCGGCACGCTCCAAGTTCCGGTGTACTAACTGGTAAACTTCTTATAGCTGGCTTTCTCTGCTCGCTGGAGTCTGCTCGATGTTACCTGTGCCAAAAGTGACCGCATTGTAAGAGTGCCTGGCAAACGTGGTTTACAACCCTGCGTCAAAAAGGCTGGGCTGTAACCAGTAGTCTCTGATACGGTTGTGTTGAGTGATAACGATATTTCAGCTAGCGCTGCATCTCACCTTTTCTGCACGTTGTCTGCTAACTGCGCTATCATCGTTTTCACAGTCCTATTTGCTCGTTCTGCTGCATTTTCCTGAAGCATATAAGGGGCCGTGAACTGCTGCTTCACGCCCAATTCCTTCATAAAATCCTGGAATGCCTTGCTCGTAAACTGCGTGCCGTTGTCCGACATCAAGACCTTCGGTATCCCATACCGTACTAAAATCCTTTCTCGGAAGGCCCTTTTTAGCGTCTCTGTGGCGTTTTTTCTCAGTGGTACCAATTCTATCTGTTAACACATCTGTTAACAAAACATAAGCTATTAATATAACTAGGTTATTATAAGTAAAATAAACAAAGCAAAACAAAATATAACTTTATGTGTCAACAAGAAGTTGCCCAATAATGCGGAACTCATATTTTTTGCCTTACATGATACTTTACATTAAGTAGATCACTAGAATAATTTTGTTATAGCTTGTATTGCAATTAATATTTCGTCACCCAATTATGCTTACAACAGCAATTGTGTAGATATATAAGCCAGTTTAGTTAATCAATAAAATCAGAGTAATTTCAGCAACTAAATAAAGTGTGTACTTTTACTTTCACAGTTACAATAAGTTCAAGTGCTTATTGTAATTCAACACTGCAACAAGTTCAAGTGCTTGTTGCATGTGTTACGAAGGAAACAAGAAAAACCTTAACTCAACAAATTTATGTGTTTGCTGAGCCTGACGGTTAAGTTTCAAGGGCAAATAAACTAATTTGTCCTCAAACATTTGGCGACCGTGACAGGACCCCGCAGTCCTCAGACGACATCAATCAAGTCAATCTTAGCCTGTAACCAGCAGACGACATCAAAAATTAATATTAGCCTGTAACCAGCAAACGACATCAACTAAGTCAATATTTGCCGGTTACCAGCAGACGACATCAAGCAGATCATCAACTGCATTCATCAACAATTTCTACATTCTCAGAGGTAGTAGCAGCACAGAGTAACATGGGCCAACATATCGAGCGCCTGATTAAAAACTATAAAAAAGATCCTACAGACAGGAAAAAGCATGTCCGATACTTTCAAGAAAGAATCGAGCAGCTCAATGCACGCTGGCACTCATTTGAAGAAAATAACATAAAAATCAAAGTGTCAGAGACTGAGCACAATGACCATGACTATTTCACTTCAAGTTACTACGGTGAAATAGAAGCATTGGTCTCAAAATATATTAAACACTTTCAAGAGCACAGGAGTGCATTGTCGCAACATCTCCTGCCAGACTCTGAGTTGAAAGATCACAATCAACACGCTACAAAAGCTGGTTCAAAAGATAAGCCAGAATTGGAGGTGCAAAACGAAGAACTCGCGAAGGTACTTCGTAATCAGATGGCGCTATTAAGCATCATTTCGAAAACAATAAACGGAATTTATGCAGATGGTGAGCCACAGTCTGAGATATACTTTGACGGCATCACTACTCCAGAAGTACCAAGCAGATCTAATCAGTAACAACTCAAAAATATGGGATTCTACTCAGCTGCACAAAGTGGGTGATTACAATTGGGAAACATTTTATGACATGAATCCCAAATCAATGTGTTCCTAAATCAATACATAAAAAATTCAGCAAGTGTTACTGACAATGGTCAAAGAGCACTGCAAGAAGTCACACCGTTTCAACCAGTGAAACTACCGACAATTACGCTGCCTACGTTTGACGGCGATCATCTAAAGTGGGTTCAATTCAAAGACCTGTATGAGCAACTCATACACAATCAACCATACAGTACTGTGCAAAACATTTTCTATCTCACAGCAAATCTAAACGATGAGCCCAAAAATCTAATCAAACACTTGCCAGTATCAGCTCAAAATTACACAACAGCATGGGAGATATTAACCAGCCGATATGACAACAAGCGATTGCTCGTCACAGCATTACTGAATCGACTGATGGCACGCACAAGCTAGCATAATTCATGAAACGGTGCATGCTATTAAATCTCTTCATTATACAACAAAGGAATGCATATATGGGCTTAGGCAGTTCTCAATCAACTCTCGTTCTAAACAGATTGTTTGATAACTTAGCTGCGAAAATTTTTAAGTTAATCCAGTGTTTTTGAATATTTAAGTATAATTTCTTGTTATACTTATGCTTTTTGACATTTGAGGACGTTTTCCAGTCAGGTTTTTATAATTTTTGTTTATTTTTCCACTTAATTCTATTAAAGAAGAAAAATAAAATTTGTTTCTAACAAATTTTTTTTTCATAAGCTGTGGAAGCTAAGTTTTTGAGTTTTTGTTTTTACATTCATATCCGCTTGCGAGAAATGAAGATTGGCTGACATCAACTTCTACAAGCTTTTCAAACAGACGAAGCAAGGCTTCTCTGAAATAAGTAAGGAACTTTCTTCGCTTTCTTAAAAATTTTATAAATACCAGTCTCTTTTCGACGATTTTAAATATATTGAAGAGTCAATTCCTTCACCCAAGCGAAAAAAAAACACATGTCTTTGCGTAGTAAGCAAAAAACGGATTCAACTCCAACTCTACATTCTTCTGTACATGAAATTGCAGATGACATGGACATTTGTGGTATAACAGCCCCTCCACCTATTTTAACTTCTACTTCGAATACAGCAAACATATCGATTTCTGCTCCTTTGCCAGTGCTGGCACCTCCACCTTCATTGCCAGTCATGTCTTATGACCAAACTGTTTCTCTTTCACCAACTTTGGTCGATTCCCAGGTTGTTCCTCTTACTACTCAGGTTTCTGTTCCACCTAAGCCAATCATTGCAATTCCACCAACTAAATCAATCTTTGTTTCTCGCTTAGCTGCGGATACAACAGAGGTTGATATAGATTTTTTCATTAAATCAAAGTTGAATTGTTCCTTGCATCTTTCAGTTCATAAATTCAAATATTCAAATGTAAGATCGATTACTTCTTTTAGATTAACAGTTCCTGAAAATTTATTTAATTCCATAGTTGATGTAAACTTTTGGCCGCCTAACACAATTGTACGCGAATTTGAATTTAAAAGCAATCCAAGACCGGTAAATGTTGGACATTTACCGTGTCCCCGAAATAGCCCTGAATCTCATCCAAAAAACGATTAATAAACCGCAAGTCTAAATTAGAGCTTGTGTATCAAAATGTCAGGGGTCTTAACTCCAAACTTTCCGATATTTTCATAAACAGTTTTGATTTTGAATATAACATTATAATTTTCACAGAGACTTGGCTTCGCTCTAATATCTTAAATTCTGAAATAATGTGCAATAAATATCAAATTTTTCGTAAAGATCGTCATGATAAGATCGGTGGTGGTGTTTTGATAGCTGTTCAAAACTCGCTTGTATCTGAAGAAATGACAATTCTTGACACCAGTGACATTGAGTTCATCTGTGTTGCAGTTAAATTAAATAATAGTATTATTTATGTTACCTGCTCTTACATTCCTCCTAAATGTGACTTAGCAATGTATTTAAAACACTTACACGCCATCGAAAAAGTTCATAATTTGTTAAAAAATAAAGACGTTCTTATTGTGCTGGGTGATTTTAACCTACCTTTTGTGACTTGGAGATTGTCTGACGATTCTTCATTTCTTACTCCTGTTTCCAATAGTGATTGGATAAATGACTTCTTAGATAAGCTGTCTGATCTGTGTCTTCAACAAGTCAATGATATTTTAAATATAAACCACAGAACCCTAGACCTTGTATTTGTAGATAGATGCACTACTGTTAATCTCCATTGTTCGAATCCCGTATCTCTTCCAGAAGATGTACATCATCCAACTCTTGAAATAACAGTTTTACTCCCACACGAAAAAGCAGATAAAGTAACTTCTGATGCGCGAAATAAAAAAGTTTATAATTTTAAGAAAACGGGCTATGTAAAACTTAATTCCTTACTTTCGCAGACTGATTGGTCTCAAATTTTAACTAGCGGAACATCATATTCATATTATGACGTCGAATCTTCTGTACAGTTTTTCAATGATACTCTGCAAAGGTGTTTCTTATTGTCCGTCCCAAAAAAAAGGTGTTTCTTCAATCCTTTAAATCCACCCTGGCTAACAAATGATCTAAAGGCACTTAAAAGTTTGAAAAATCGTTTATTTAAAAAATATAAAATATCTGGTTCTAGTTTAGACTTTGCTTCCTATTCTTCTTGTCGTTATAGATATCAACTATTAAATAAACAATGCTATTCTGCTTACATAATTAACATAAAATATCAATTTAAAGATGATCCAAAAACTTTTCTATAGTTTTGTTAACTCAAAACGTAAAGCCTCCAGTTTTCCACCCCTTATGAAATTCAATCAGGAAGAATCATCTTGTGACAATGTGATTTCTAACATGTTTGCAAAACTTCTTTAAATCAACTTACTCCGATATACCATTTAATACTAGCACGGTGTTTCCTTTTCTCCCGCCAGTTAACTCTTTTGAAACTCCTGTAATAGACCCAAATATTGTCATGTGTTATCTTCGACAAGTAAAATCTTCTTTTACGACCGGCCCTGATAAAATTCCAAGCTGTATTTTAAAGCAATGTGCTACAAACCTGTGTACTCCTCTAGAAAACATTTTTAATATTTCCTTGCATAGTGGTTATTTTCCTATTATATGGAAGGATTCTTATATTATACCCCTTCATAAATCTGGCTCCAAGATAGATGTTTCTAACTATCGAGGAATTTCAAAATTAAGTGCAATCCCTAAGTTATTTGAGAAAATCATAACTGATCAATTAACCCAATCCGTGTCTTCCACCATTTCTGTCCTTCAACATGGTTTTCTGAAGGGTAAGTCCACTACAACAAACCTCTTAGAGTTTACTACGCGTGTTATAAATGGTTTTACTTTGGGACTGCAGACTGATGTTATTTATATGGACTTTAGCAAAGCTTTCGACAGTGTTAATCATAATCTTCTTTTGAAAAAACTCCACCCTATTATATTATTATATTAAATCTCAACTTAAAAAATGTAGGCAAATGACATTCTCGCGTAGATCTGCTAATAACATAAATACACTATAAATAACACTAACTTAGAAATAGTTTCCAGTTTTCTCGATCTTGGTGTTATTATGGATTCAAAACTTCGCTTCAATCTCCACGTTAATATGGTAATAAATAAGGCAAGAGGAGTCCTTGGTTTCATTAAAAGATGGGCTAAAGAATTCAGTGATCCCTTTGCTACTAAATTATTATATACCTCTCTCGTAAGACCAATTCTTGAATACGCATCAGTTATATGGAACCCACAATGTAATGTTTACATCGACGCCATAGAACCCGTTCAAAAACAGTTTTTACTTTTTGCTTTACGTCATAGTCGTTGGAACCCCAATATTATGCTTCCATCGTATGAAATATGATTTCGAATTATTTTACTACCTTCCCTAAGAAGCAGAAGAATTATGCTTAATGTCATGTTTCTGTATAAATTACTTCGTGGCGAGATTAATTCGGAATATCTCATCTCAGCTCTAAATTTTAACATCCCAAGGAGAGGAACTAGACATTTTCTGTTTTTCAAGTTGAGTCAGTGCAGTTCTAATTACGCTCTTCATGAACCTTTACGATGTATGTGCAGTGATTTCAATGATAACTTCAACATGATTAATTTTTCTGATTCGGTAGACGTCTTAAAACGGAAAATTATTTTACATTTAAATAATTAAATCAATTTATCTTCATCCTATTATACCTAACGCAGCTTTATAGCAATATAATATTGGTAATTGAGATTGTTTCTGTTTCTCCTTTTTGTCTCGATATTATGTTTTATAAAGTAAGCACCATCAAATATGAATCGTTTTTCAAAACTTACTTTTTAATTATTCAATATTTTAATTCTAAACCGAATTTCTGATTTTAAATTAGACAGAACTCACACTATCACCTGGATTGGTGTGCCAGAGTATATCTCTTTTCTACACAAGTTTATGCCTGCGTTGGCCCAAATGCATATCCAACTAATTGGGATTTTGATTTGGCGGATATGAGATTTCAGTTAAAATGAGTTTAGTGTTTTGGATTGTTTTTGAAATCAGGATTGTTTTTCGGGTACCTTAAATTGATAATCACTATAATTTAATTCGATGTTGCTTAATTATATAGAATTAAATATACTTAAATACGCGTTTGTTATATATTAAATTCCGCTGAAAAGAAAATTAATATGCTTAGTGGAAAATCCTAATTGCCAATAGGGGGTATGTTTTAGTACGTAGGTGCATTCTGTATGTCCCGGTCTGATCCGGGCAGGTTCTAGAGTGTAAATAGTGCATGCGTATATGTCGGGTATACGTATCTTTGGAAGATTCATACCTCCGGGCGAATCAAAAAAAAAAAAAAAAGTGCGATAGGAATACCAGTGTCATCATGGGATGCAATTCTTGAGCACATAATTATTAAAAAATTAGATCGGTCAACTCACACGGCCTTTGAACAATCTCTGAGCAACTCACGGGAACTTCCATCAGTCCAAGAAATTCTCAGCTTCCTTGAGAGCAGATTCAGTTCGTTATAAACACTAAACAAAAGCACAAATAAAGGCTATGAGAAGGCACGACATAACGCAGCGTCCATGATCACTTCAACAGTAGAAAAACAGTGTCCAGCTTGCAATGGTGCCCATCCAATATTTTCGTGTTTGGTATTTAAAGATAAATCCATTAGTCAATGCTACGAAATTCTAAAAAGGAACAAACTCTGCACTAATTGTTTAAAGAATGAACATGAGGCTAACAAGTGTACCAGCGGAACATGCAGCAAGTGCAACAAAAGACACAATACCCTTCTCCATCAGGAAAGGCATGAGGCGGCAGAAAAAAGAGAGGCTCCAAAACCGGTAGCATTGACATCATCAGTTAAGCCAATGTCAAGCTATGTGTTGTTGAGTACAGCAAAAATAATACTACTCGATTCCGGATCCCAAATAAACGCTATAACGTCCAAAATAGCACAGCAGCTTGGGCTGACACTTAAAAGTTCATCCCTATCTGTTGAAGGTATCGGCAGACAGAAACAGTTTGCCAGTCATCGCGTTCACGTCACTTTTCACTCTCGCAATAGTGGATTCAAGGCTCCATTGGCTCCATTGTGGGTACCCAACCGTCAAAATTCATTAACATATCATCTTGGGCAATACCCCAAAATCTACAACTGGCCAACCCACAGTTCAATAACCCAAGCAAAATTGACATCCTATTAGGTGCTGAATTCACACATCAAGTAATGTCAATGGGATAAGTTAAACTAGCAAAGGGCTTACCAGTTCTTCAGAAAACCGTTCTTGGATGGGTTCTATCTGGAAAAATCGATAGTGAACAACGAAAATCAGCAACATGCTGAGTTTTAGCTGACGATTGCGATAACTTAAATAACGCTGTTGCAAAGTTTTGGGAATTAGAAGATATCTCTGAAACGGAGCCACAATTATCAATGTGAGAAAAGCAATGTGAAATGCAATTTACCCATCATACTCGAAGAGATACAGCTGGTAGTTTTATAGTACGATTACCCATAAAAGACGATTTATCAATATTAGGAACTTCGCAGCGAATTGCTTATAATCGATTCATTTCTCTTGAAAAACGCCTAGCAAAAGACGTAAAACTCAAGAACCAATATAGTCAATTCATGGATGAATACAAAGCATTGGGACATATGACAAAGGTGAATCCAAATGACGTGTTACATCCAAATTACTTCATTCCACATCATTGTGTTTTGCAACCTGAAAAAAGCACAACATAGTTAAGAGTGGTGTTTGACGCGTCATGCAAAACATCAACTGGACTATCATTAAATGACGTAATGTACAAAGGTCCAACGGTGCAGAGTGATCTGTTTACAATACTTCTCCTGTTTTGCATGCCAAGATTTGTTTTCACAACCGACATGGAGAAAATGTATAGACAGATTCGAATTCATCCTGATGATGAAAGATTTTAATTAATCTATTGGAGAAGCAGCTCGCAAGAGTTAATGGACGTGTATAAACTTCAAACAGTTTTTTATGGAACACGAGCAGCACCATTCTTGGCAACAAGATGCTTACAGGAGGAATAAGGAAACACATCCATTAGGCAGCCAGGCACTTGATAAAAATTTCTATGTTGACGATGATTTGGCAGGAGCAGACACTCTCCATGAAGCAAAGGCTATTCAAGATCAATTATTAGAGATATTGACGAAAGCAGGGCTCCATTTACGGAAATGGTGCTCTAATCATCCTAAGCTTCTTCAAAGTATATCCATCGAAAATCAGGAAGTGGATTTAGACTTTAGAAATGAAGAAGAGTCAACCATTAAAACATTAGGGCTTTCATGGGAACCAACAAGCGACAATTTTCAAATTACTACAAGGTTAAATACTGCACAGCGTGTCACAAAGCGCAGCATACAATCTGACGTAGCACACATTTTCGACCCATTAGGACTCATAAGAACAGTGGTGGTAGCAGCCAAAATATTCATTCAGCAGTTATGGAAGCTACAACTTCAATGGGATGAAGCACTTCCAATAGCAATGCACACGTCTTGGAACAAGTTCCGCAACAGCCTGGATCAATTAGACGAATTAAGGATCCCACGCCACATTTTTGGACACAATGTGCCTCACTCAATATAGCTTCATGGTTTCGCAGATGCATCTGAAAGAGCATATGGAGCAGCGATATACATTCGAACAATGTTTAAAAACAAAAGCATATCGGTCAGGCTTCTTTGCTCAAAATCAAGAGTAGCACCGCTTAAAACACAAACCATTCCGCTGTTAGAGCTGTGTGCATGTCTACTGTGTAACGAACTAATGGCTCGAGTTAAAAACGATCTTGGGTAACAAAACACCATTACTCACTTTTGGACTGATTCACACGTAGCATTAGCTTGGATAAATAGATGCCCATCAACACTCCAGACATTTGTATCCCACAGAGTGGCTAAGATTCAGAAACTTTCACTAACTGAACAATGGCATCACATCTCTACCCTTCACAATCCTAATTCAAATCAAACAGTTGAAGTCAAATAAAACTGTTACCAACCCCCACGACTCTGGCAGCACCTTGACGTAAGTGGTCCATCCGATCGCTGGGTGTGGGGGCTTACGTTCTTCACAGGGTTGTGTTACCCTACAAATTCTGTGAGAACAACCAAGACTGCCTCCTCTTCCCCTAGTATCCCTTCTCTTCCCCCTGGGTCGGATCAAGGTGTCACACGTACCGTGCCGAGGATCAGCCTGGCCGGGGACCCAGTTTAAAATAATTTCCCGGTCTTGAACGGTGTGCTCCGGATACCTGGCGTCCTCCGGTTCTAATCAGCCCTACCCAGGTACTGCGGATCTCTGCCTGGGTCGGCCTTCCTCTGCTCGAGCTCGTGGGATTTATTATGGAAAATTTACAAACAACAACAAAAACTTCAACACCCAAAAGGGGATCCGGAACCCTAACAAAAAACCCGGTAGGGACTTTATGTTCCGATGAAAGAGCTGTGGTACCACCAGGCTCCTCAATCACATATAAGAGTCAGTCGATGATAGTGATACCTTCAAATCATCGACCCCTCTCAACAACAGCAAGCACATCGAAAGCCTGTGCATCGGGCATTGGACCCTCAAGTTCCTCGAACACTGGTGGTAATCGACGCGGAAACAACCGCGACGACGCGGGTTCGTCTAGTGGATCGGGGGCTAAGGTAATCCCAATGGTCAGTGCTAGGGCGGCCGATTATGAAAGAAGGGATCCTCTCAAAGCAGGTTACGCAGACCGCAAAAAGGCATCCCGAATTCTTCGACGTCTGGCCACTGACCATATTAAGGAGGGACAGGTCTCGAAGAGTGACATTCAAAAAATTAAAGAGGATATTGAGTGGGCGAAAAAGGTCTTACCGGACTTCACGCTAGAGCCTCCCCGGCAAATTGCAGCCGCAAAAAGAAATCGATCTGTGGAGGAACCTACCCAGAACCCGACCGCCAAGAGGGCTAAAGCCCATGGTGTAGGAGCTAGATCCTTCGCAGAGGTTGCTAAGAATAGCACAATTGTAGGGGTGATAGACCAAAATAGCGAGGATGGTAAGATACCCAAGCACCAATGGAGCTGGATAGAGGCTTCGCTCGCTAAGGTCGCCTTGCAGGTCCTGAAGGACAACCCTGGGCCACCTCTAGCATGCACGGATGCGGGATGGTTTCAGGGCAATGTCAAGCTGATGGCCTGTGAAAATGAACGATCCGCTGAGCTATTTAAAGCGGCGATTGGGAAAGTTGGTGAGGTCTACCCAGGCGCTCGTCTAAAAGCGGTAAATTTGGACGAAATTCCGTCTAGACCAAGAGCCAGAGTCCGGGTTCCAGTCACCCCATCTGAACCTGAGGAAATTTTGGAAATGCTGAAGGTCTTCAACCCAGCTATATCCACTCAAAACTGGAAGGTGGTGAAGTTGGAGCCTAAAGCTGAGGATGCCAAAACCGATCCCAAGAAATCCAAGATGGAGGTTTTGTTGATCCTCAACAACGAATGCATTGAGCAACTCAACAAAGATAAATGTACCCTAAACTATGGGTTTAGCAAGATTCACCCAAGAATCTATAAAACGGACACGGTGTCTCTCGTAAATCGTGCGGTCTGTAGTGCCACGATTGAGAATCCTAGCGACATCGACGAGTTGATGAACTATCATCCGCGTCCGAACCAGCGACGGCGATGACAAATCTCCTTAAGGACCAGGCTCCGTCAGAGGAGCCCTTCAGCGACGAAGAGGCTGACACCACGATTGTTGGAGTACCAAAGGATGTTCCGGGTACTCCAAATTAACTTGCATCACTGCAAAGCAGCTTCGGCTGCTCTCCAGCGTCACCTGGCAACGGGCGATGTCGACTTGGTGCTGATTCAGGAACCTTGGATGAACAACAACAAAATCCTTGGCCTGAATACACCAAACTACAAAATTTACTATGTATCTAACAAAGGTAAAACTCGAACTTGTATTTTAGCGAAAGTTAACTTGAATTGCTTTATTCTCCCTCAGTTTAGTGACGGGGACCTCTCTGTGGTCAGCCTGGAGCTGGGGCCCAATAAACTAAGGATTGCTTCCTTTTACTTTCCCTATGATGAGCCCATACCCACGCAATCTTTCCGGGAACTCCTGCAGGGAACTCATCCAGCCACGCACATCATTTTGGGTGGAGATACAAATGCACACCACTCACAATGGAACAGCACTAACAACAACGACAGAGGTGAGTCACTTTTTAACTTCCTACTAAACACTAAATTAAATATAATGAACAAGGGCAATGAGCCAACTTTTATTATCAAAAATCGAGAAGAAGTTCTGGATATCACCCTAGTATCAGAAAACTTCTCGGAAAAAATTCATTCTTGGAAGGTCTTTAAAGAACATTCGTTCTCGGACCATAGGTATATAGAATTCGGCTGGAAAATAACCAATCAATCCATGCCTCTAAAAATAAGAAATCTCCGTAAGACAAATTGGAAATGGTATAATAAACTAATTAAAACATCACTGAATTCAGTCACTTCTTCCCCCGTTGCTAACAAAGAATGGACCTTCTAGTTCTAGACTTCACTAAAAAATGCTCGGATGCACTAAACAGAGCATATCCGAAAAAAGTTTTCAAGAAATCCCATAAACCCATATGGTGGTCTCGGGAGATTGAAATTCTCAAAAACGACTGTCGTAGAGACTTTAACTACGCAAGGCGTAGCAATAGTGAGGACTCATGGAATAGCTATAAGTCTAAACTAGGCATTTACAAAACCGCAATCAGGAAAGCAAAGAGGGCCTCTTGGTCCTCCTTCTGCACAGAAATAGAGGGTACTTCCGAGGCTTCAAGGCTCAGGAAAATACTATCGAAATCCCCGACAGTACCAAGCTTTCTTCAAAAGGAAGATGGCACCTGGACGGATTCATGCATCGAAACCCTAGATATACTCATGGATGCGCATTTTCCTGGTAATGTTTACTCTGACATTTCCAGCTTTCAAACACTCCCCTGCGACCTTATGCCTCAACAGATTGAGCAACTGACCAGCAAGGAAAAGTTAAAATGGGCGATCTATTCATTCCAACCTTATAAATCTCCAGGTCCCGATGGCATTATACCAGCTCAACTCCACTATAGCTTCAATGCAATAGTACCCTGGCTTCAGACAATCTACTACGGTTGCCTAAGCCTTAACTATATTCCAACAGCTTGGAGAGAGACAAAAGTTATCTTTATACCGAAAGCGGGTAAGTCCTCTCACACTAAATCGAATGACTTCAGACCTATAAGCCTCTCTTCCTTTCTGGTTAAAATTCTAGAGACTTATTGGGCTTCTTCTTAAGCCGAAACTTGACAGGCTTCTAAAATCTCAACATGCCTACATTAAAGGCAAATCTACAGAGACAGCTCTGCACTCTCTTGTGTCTACCATCGAAAAATCACTTGAGAACAAAGAATACGCACTTGCTGCTTTTCTAGATATAGCAGGGGCATTCAATAACGTCCTTCCATGTGCAGTCACCTCGGCCTTGTCGGAACTGGGGGTGGAGGATTTTCTCGTGAGTTTCATACACCAGATGCTCTTGGGCAGGGTGGTGAACTCAGAACTGGGAGGATCCTCCACTCGTAGGTTTGTAAGCAGAGGCACTCCGCAGGGAGGAGTTTTGTCTCCACTTCTGTGGTCCGTGACGGTTGACCAGCTGTTGCGTATCATGGAGGGGGAAGGCTACAGGGTTGTTGCTTATGCAGACGATATTGCAATCATTTTTAACGGAAAGTTTCCCCAGACTCTCTGTCAACTCATGGAGAGAGCACTCTTAATTCTCTCGAGATGGGCATCCACGTGTGGTTTAAGTGTAAACCCTGAGAAAACAGATCTCATTCTTTTCACTAGGAAATATAAAATCCCCAACTTAGAACCTCCGCGTCTGAACGGCACGAGGTTGCTCTTTAGCGACAGCACGAAATACCTAGGAGTTATCCTGGATAAGAAGCTTATCTGGAATGTTAACATTACGGAACGTGTTAAAAAGGCAAACATAGCACTATTTGCCTGTAAAAAAGCTATAAGTAAAAAATGGGGTTTTCCCCCCAAAATAGTACGCTGGATTTATACAGCAATTGTCCGCCCCATACTAATGTATGGCTCACTGGTATGGTGGAGGGCCCTTGATAAGGCATCCGCACTTCAGAAGTTTGCAAAGGTGCAAAGAAGCGCAGGTCTTTGTATTACGGGGCACTGTCCTCAACACCAACTAGCGCCCTCAATGTAATGCTTCACCTTCCTCCTCTCGATATCTTTGCCAGGGAATGTGCCAACACAGCAGCCCTGAAACTTAGAGAATCTGGTAATTGGATAGGTAACAACTGCGGCCACACAATTATTCTGAACTCGTCTGCACCCGACAAAACAGACTACTGTGTGCCGTGCTTAAATCTTGAAAAGAACTATGCAGTTTTCATCCCTTCACGGCTAGATTGGGCAAACAAAATCCCCCTTAAAACCTCCGCCATAAAAATCTTCACAGATGGATCCAAACTTCAAGAACAAGTAGGGGGAGGTATCTACTCCCAGGATCTCGAAATCGAAGCGTCCTTTAGACTTCCTAACTATTGTAGTGTCTACCAAGCGGAAATGATGGCTATTCACGAAACCACTAGGATTCTAGGTCAAAAAGACCTTGAAGGAAAAAGTATTTCCATCTTTTCAGATAGCCAAGCTGCACTGAAAGCACTGAACTCAAATATTGACAACTCTAAAACTCTCACTGAGTACCGCAAATCTCTTAACGAGATGGATAGGCTACTCAGGATACACCTCATATGGGTACCCGGACACAGGGATATCGAGGGCAACAATTTGGCCGACGAATTGGCAAGGAAGGGTACGACCTCTAACACCCTTTTAAATTAGGACTTTATTGGTATACCCATTTCCTCCTATAAACTCCAGTGCAAGAACAGATCCCTAGGTCTTGCACAAGAATGCTGGGAACGCCTTGATACATGTAGGATAACTAAGCTAACATGGCCTACCTACGATTTAAAACGCACCAACTCACTGCTTGAGTTAAGCAGGGTAAACCTGTCAAAAATAGTAGGAATCCTAACGGGTCACTGCCTGATCGGAGCGCATGCCCTTCGGTTGGGAGTTGCATCAAACGATTTCTGCAGAAGCTGCAGATGTGAGGAGGAGGTAGAAAACGTTCAGCACCTCCTCTGCGAATGTCCGGCTAAAAGGAGAATGGCAACTCTGTGCCTTCCCTTTTTAAACGGACTTGCCGAAGTCTCATGCCTGGAAATCAAGCATATACTCAAATTCATTATTCGCTCAAACTGGTTTGAGGAGGGAAATCTCTACTAGGTTTTTAAAGAGATCATGTGGTATCACAACGGGCCAGAACTAGCCTAAGTGTACGAGTCGTCTATCGGCTCAGCCACCGTTACCTAACCTAACCTAAACTGTTACCAAAAACAGTTCAATCACGTCTCTCTCGCCATTTCTGGATGAAAATGGAATCATTCGAGTAGGAGAATGTCTAAATTCATCTTTGCTTTCATATGATACGAAACATCCAATGATGCTGCCATACAACGACCCTATAGTGAAACTAATTTTGCGAGATGCACAGATTGACACTATGCACAGCGCGCCACAAGCACTATTGGCAAATATTCGGCAACGATTTTGGCCTATCAAAGGAAAATTAATGGCAAGATCCATAGTGCAAAGGTGTGTTCGATGCACCAGAACAAAGCCTACAATGTGTCAACAATTCATGGGAAACTTGCCTGCAACTAGAGTTTCCCCATCAAGGCCGTTTATAAACTCAGGAGTTGACTTCTGTGGCCCACTGTGGGTCCACTACAAAATAAGAAAAAAGAAACCACACAAAATATATATTGCAGTCTATTGCTGTTTCGCCACGAAGGCTGTCCACTGAGAGATCGTAACAGATCTGACCGCTAATGCATTCATTGGTTCATTAAAACGATTCATTTCTCGTAGAGGTCACTGCCTTAACCTTTATTGTGACAACGCTACTAATTTCGTTGGCGCCAGCAATCAACTTCAAGAAATAAATCAATCATTGTTCGGAAAGAGGAGTAGCGAAAAAATAATAAACGCGTGCAGCTCAAAGGGAATAAAATTTCAGTTTATCCCTCCAAGAGCTCCGCATTTAGGAGAACTTTGGGAAGCAGCAGTGAAGTCGGCAAAGGCATTACTTCTTCGAAACGTGAATACGGCATCATTAACTCATGTCATGAAGAATTAGAAACGGTTGTCATAGAAATTGAAGAATGCAGTCAAGCGGATTAAACAAGAATTCTGGACACGATGGAGTCAAGAATATCTGACGGAACTTCAGCACCGATCCGCAGTCAAGCGGATTAAACAAGAATTCTGGACACGATGGAGTCAAGAATATCTGACGGAACTTCAGCACCGATACAAATGGAAAGAACGAGTTCCCAACATACAAGAAGGAACCTTAGTCATAATTAAAGAAGACAACGCACCACCATTGAACTGGCCACTAGGAAAAATAACACATGTATATCCCGGAAAGGATGGAATTGTCAGAGTGGTTGATGTAAAAACAGCTACTGGAAATTGTAAACATCCAATCCATAGACTGGCTCCGCTCCTTCCAGAAGATATTAAAGATAATTTCACAGAGCCAAGCGAAGAGCTGCAAAAGGAAAAAATTTACAACAGGGACGAGGATCAAGAAATCTCTCCTATACCATCAAAACGACGACGTTTACCCATCTCAAACATCGTCACAACCATATTGGTAACGCTGTTACTGCTACCATTAGCTATAGCAAATCCAATTAATGTAACCCAATTTCAATCAAATCCAGGCATACATTTCGAAGAAATAGGTTCAGCAAAAATAATAACATCAAAATGGAATTTGATTGCCTGCTACGACCTTTTACCATTTTATAAAGAATTAAATGTCTTACGCACTGGTATAACAACACTGCAACAGCATTGCAATCAAAGTGCACCAAACCCAATATGCGAGTTTTTTGTGAACTACTTTCAAAATGCTCAGCAAGAGATCAGAGTATAAAATGCTATCTATAAAGCGAATAAAAAGAGGAGCACTAGATTTCGTTGGAAACATTGGCAACTCACTGTTCGGAGTGCTCTATTCTAACTATGCCAATAAAATTTCAGATACCATTAATCAATTAAAAAACAATAATGACTACCTGCGCGAACTCCTGCAAAACCAAACTTCAGTTATTGATTCTACCATCAACATTATTACAAAAAATCAAGTTATTACAATGAAAAAGTTTAAAGATATCGATAACTACATCGACAAAATGATGAAGCTACTTAAAAATCAAGAAGTAAGCAATAGTGATGCGACCCTCACAGCTCTATGTCGACAAATGTCAATAATAATATCAAATCTTCAACTCATACAATCTTCAATCATCGATGTTCTAACAGACACACATCATGGAAAAATAAATCACCTCATACTTACACCTCATCAACTAACTGAAGAAGCAGGAAAACTTGAGACTCATCTACCTCCTCAGCTTCAACTACCAGTCATCCAAGATAACTTGTTGCTGCTTTATAGCCTGATGAAGGTGGAAGGCATGGTGACAACTGATCACATTGTTTTTAGCATTAAACTTCCTTTGGTTGATCAAAAATATTACGACTAATTTAACATTGTTCTAGTAACAACAGTAATAAATAACGCGTTAATAGAAGTAAAAATATCAACAGAATTTATGGGAATCAATCCCCACAGAGATGAATTCTTTCCCATGAAAAGTGCAGACCTTCAATCATGTTCAACTATAGAAACTGATTGCTATTTATGCGCAAAAATACAATCAATACACAGAAGAGGATCCGATGAATTCAAATGCGAAATGGATCTTTTCAACAATGATACAAATCCAAGATGTGAAACCATAAAACTTAATAAATCAATCACATGGCATCTGTTAAATGACAAAAATCAATGGACGTATGCCACGAAGGAACCCATTCGGCTGAGTGCTGTATGTGGACAAGAAACATTTCAACTAATGCTGAACAGATCTGGATTAGTTCAACTCCAACAAGACTGCATGATTAGAGACAATCAAATAATCATTCAAGGACATCAGTATGTTACCACTTCCCGTAAATCAGCTTATACAAGTACCGGTGTACCAATAGGAGCCATTAAAATACAACCCATCGACGAACTTTTTCACAAACAATAAACCACTCAGCTAGAAGAACTTGGAGCACTTCATTGAGAATTAACAAGAAATAAATTGCTTAAATTACCATCAATAGTAGAATCAACACAGAAACAAACCTGGACAGCTGCATGCATTGCACTTGTATTGACAATTGGGATCAGTGCCTATGCAATCAAAATCTTTTGGAACAAATACCAAAAGAAAAAACAACCTAAACCTTCGACGCCACTTCCAAGAACTCAATCGACATTCAATGTCACTGCAACATGAAACTTTTGCAGTCACAACGTTGAAGTTAATAATTCAACGCGGGGGAGAATGTTAACACACCTGTTAACAAAACATAAGCTATTAATATAACTAGGTTATTATAAGTAAAATAAACAAAGCAAAACAAAATATAACTTTATGTGTCAACAAGAAGTTGCCCAATAATGCGGAACTCACATTTTTTGCCTTACATGACACTTTACATTAAGTAGATCACTAGAATAATTTTGTTATAGCTTGTATTGCAATTAATATTTCGTCACCCAATTATGCTTACAACAGCAATTGTGTAGATATATAAGCCAGTTTAGTTAATCAATAAAATCAGTAATTTCAGCAACTAAACAAAGTTACAATAAGTTCAAGTGCTTATTGTAATTCAACACTGCAACAAGTTCAAGTGCTTGTTGCATGTGTTACAAAGGAAACTAGAAAAAACCTAAACTCAACAAATTTATGTGTTTGTTGAGCTTGACGGTTAAGTTTCAAGGGCAAATAAACTAATTTGTCTTCAAACACTATCCATTTCGAAAACTTGTCCAGGAACACCTACAACATTGTGTTCCCTTAGGTTGACCTGAGCAAGAGTCTACGCATAAGATTGCCCACGGCTCTTCTGCAATTTGTGTTAGCATGCGGCCGGCAGGGGCGTGTTTTTGCAGCTTAAAACGCTGGCATGACGTGCAATGGCACACGTGACGACTTGCTGCACGAAACATCCCTGGCCAGTAGTAGTGATTCGATAGCCGGGCGATGGTTTTTCAAATTCCTAGGTGTCCAGCGACATGATCATAGTGCTTTTCCTCTAATAAGCGCTTTCTCAACGGCGTTGGCACACAGAGTTTCCACGGTGCGTAGTCCTCGTCACCTGCTCTGCGTGGAATGTGCCTGTATAGCTGGTCATTTTCAACTAAATAATCCGGATACTTTTCCGGTTCTTGTTGGACTTTCTGTAGTCTTCTGTCCAACCTGAGAAGTACGTCCCTTGGTTGTCGCGACAGTGCGTCCGCGACCACGATTAACTTTCCCTTGCGGTACTGTATCTCGTATCTAAACTGCTGCAATTCTAGCGCCCAGCACGCTATGCGTCCAGACGGGCTCTCGAATTAAGCCATTTTAAGGACAAGTGGTCTGTTATGATCGTGAATTCGTAGCCCTCCAGGTATGAACGCATCTTCCTTATGCCCCATACTATCGCGAGACACTCCTTCTCGGTTGGCGAGTAGTTTTGTTCGGCTTTGTTGGGACGGCGTCTCGCATATGCTATGACCCGCTCCTGGCCATCTAAAACTTGAGTGAGTACGACGCCTAGCCCGTAGTTGCTGGCGTCCGTCTGCAGGGTAAAACGCTGTGAAAAGTCTGGGCAGACCAGTACAGGTGCCTGCGTCAGTCGTATTTTTAGTTCCTCGAATGCTTTCTGTTGTGCGAACTCCCACTTCCATTGACGATTTTTCTTGAGTAATGCGGTGAGCGGCTGGACGTCTGAAAATTCTGCAACAAACCGTCTGTACCACGAAGCAATCCCCAAGCAGCGTCGCAGCTCTCGTAAATTGGTTGCAGTTCCTGAATTGCAGCAATTTTATCGAGGTCCGTGCTGATCCCTTCGGGCGTCACCATGTGACCCAAGTATTTAATTTTCTCCTGAAGAAAACTCACTTGTCCACATTGATCCTCAAGTTGGCCTCGCGTAACCTCTAAAAAACCTTGCGCAAGTTCGCCATATGGTCTTCTACTGACATTCCTGTGACAATAATGTCATCCAGGTATGCGAAGGCGAACGGCTCCAGTTTGGGTCCTATCACATCATCAAGTGCGCGTTGGTACGTGGCTGGCGCCGAATGCAGTACAAAAGGCATGACGCGCCACTGAAATAATCCACGGCCAGGCACAGTGAAGGCTGTGCACTCTTTGCTTTTTTTCCATGGGCACCTGCCATTAGCCGTTTTTCAAATCCAAGCTACTGATGACCTTCGCGTTCCGCAGCCGGTCAAGGATGTGTTGGATTCGAGTAAGGGGTACGCGTCGGGTACAGACTTTGCGTTTAGCTGCCGGTAGTCCAGAGTCTCCAATCAACATTCCGTTTTTTAACCTAGATGGCGCGATACATTCCTTTTTAAGTAGCTCGTCGATCTGTGCGTCAATGACGGCCTGCATAGCCGGGTTCCTGGGGAAGTAGCGTTGCTTAATGGGTCGTTCATCCCGCATGATGATCCTATGCTCCGTGATTGTGGTGGTACCGCGCAGTCCTTCGAAGGACTGTACCTCTTTCTTCAGAAAAACATTAATTTTATCTCGTTGATAGGGTGTTTTTCCCACGATGCATATTTTCCTGCGGTTGCTGCCGCTTTCCTACAGTTGTTCACGCAGATGTCGCTGCCTTTTGCTCTACAGTTGTTCACACAGGTGTAGCTGCCTTTTCTTTCCATTTGCTTCTGTGGTTGCCGCCGCTTCGTTCTACAGTTTTTCACACAGGTTTCGCTGCCCTTTGTTCTTAAGTTGTTCACGCAGGTGTCGCTGCCTTTTGTTCTACAGTTATTCACGCAGGTGTAGCTACCTTTTCTTTGCATTTGTTTCGTAGGTTGCTGCCGCCGTTTTACCCGTTTTTTGCGAATGTTTCCGCCCATTTGCAGTTGTCCCCGCGGTTGCTGCCGCACGGTTGCTTTCTGGTCTTTCTTCAGGGACAAGAGCCTTTTCTCCGTTGACACCTCTTGCAGTTGTTTCTGCGGTTGCTGCCGCCGTCTGCAGTTGTTCACACGGTTGCTGCCGCCCTTTTGCAGTTGTTTCTGCGGTTGCTGCCGCCAGTTGCAGTTGTTCACTCGGTTGCTGCTGCCTTTTTGCAGTTGTTTTTGCGGTTGCAGTTGTTCACGCGGTTGCTGCCGCCCTTTTGCAGTTGTTTCTGCGGTTGCTGCCACCGTTTGCAGTTGTTCACGCGGTTGCTGCTGCCCTTTTGCAGTTGTTTCTACGGTTGCTGCCGCCGGTTGCAGTTGTTCACGCGGTTGCTGCCGCCCTTTTGCAGTTATTTCTGCGGTTGCTGCTGCCGGTTGCAGTTGTTCACGAGGTTGCTGCCGCCGTTTGCAGTTGTTCACGCGATTGCTGCCGCCCTTTTGCAGTTGTTTCTGCGATTGCTGCCGCCGGTTGCAGTTGTTCACGCGGTTGCTGTCACCTTTTTGCAGTTGTTTCTGCGGTTGCTGCCGCCCTTTTTCTGGTTTCATTACAAGGCAAATTGGTTCGCTCCTATCCATTACGCCTGTGTTCAGAATTAATCGATGACCACCGATGATCAATTCTGCTTTGACCGCTCTCAAAAAATCCAGTCCAAGTATCAGCGAGTCGAGTGCCGTTGGCATGACTAATAATTTTACATTTTGCTTTCACAGTGTTCTTAATTCCACTTTTATCAGCAGGGCCTCTTCGACTTGAGTTGTACAACCGTTTGCCAAGCGCACCGCCGTCTTCATGGGGATCCATCTGCCTCTTGACGCCCATTCTTTGGCCAGGTCCTGGCTGATAAAGCTCCTCGTTGCCCCTGTGTCTATCGTGGCTATCGGTTCTTTCCCACCCACGGTGTTGAGAGCAGCGACTTGGCCCTCGTCGTACACTATAGAGGAGAGTCCTTCGACTGACGTGTTGCTTGTAGGGGTGCTGTTCTCTAGAGCTCGCGCGAACTTCGATCCTGACGAGTCCCTCTGGCGTTTCCCCTGACTTTTCTTACAACAGTCCTCTGTCCTGACGAATTTACTTCCACATACTCGACAAAATATCAACGGTTTGCCTCTGCATTCTCGCTGCATGTGTAGTGAAAATACAATGCACAAATGATTCACGTTTACTAATCTTATCACTTGACACTTGGATATTGCCAAAGTGTCATGCTGAGTAAGTATTTCTTTAAAATGAATCAATGCACTTAAGTAACCCTTACATGGTTGCTTAAGTGTCAAATAGCTATAGCTAATAGCTATAGTGTGAATCATTTGTGTCACTATTTATATTGCTTAGCTTTAAGTTTTAATTATAAAAAATAATTCAATCAATAAAAAGACAGTCGGTAATTATTCAGCTAACTAAACGAACGTTTTATTTTAGTTCACCATCGTAAAATTACATGGCGACCGTGAAGTTTTCGAACTTTTAAACGTGTAAAACTCTGTAGTGATCCACCTGGCGGTTACAGTAAAAACGGTTGACTACACATCGTGTGAAATTATAACTGTTTAATATAACATGAGTATATAACAATATAAGTTCAAAATTTTAAATCTAAAATGTCGTTGTGGAGAAAGATTCTTTCAACGATCCCGTTAATATTCGCGGGCTACGAGATCGGTAAATCGGTAAAAGAAAAAGACAAAAAGAGCTAGTAGAATCAATGAACAATAATGAACATATAATAAAAAACAATGATAAAATAGAAGGAATGGACTATGTCGAAATTATACTAATAATAATAGTAATAATACTAACTATAATGTATTTAATTAAAATGATACGCGTTGCAATAAAGGCATAAATAACGTAAGCGAATGGCAGCAACAGCAAAGGATATAGAAATAACAAAAACAACAACAACAAAAGTGATAACAAGATCAACAACTGGCTGGAACGACAACAACAACGATAACAGGCACAACAACAAAAACCGCAATATCCACAACAACAAATTGGCATATGCCCTCCAACATCGAAACAACAAGATCAGCATTTCACTGCAGTGAGCGAAGTAACCTTAAAACAAAATTTATACAGTTTGACTTTAAGTATGTATGTATTAATTAAAGAATCATTATGTATCTAAGAGTATGTAGTGGGAAAATGTATTACTTAGTTTAGAGTCTTTAGAAACTAAATTTAAAAAATCATATAAATGTGTAAATCAAGATAGGTCAATAAAATTAGAAACGTTAAAAAAACATATAAATATTTTAATTGAAACTTATAACGCTATTAGAGCGACATTGCATAGGCAATATGATAGATATACAACAGTTCATAGAGAAAAAGCAGACGAAATCTTTCTCAAGTTTAGAGATAAACTAATAAAAGTTTTTCACAAACATAATATTAACATTTAAGTTCCTCTAAATCTAAGCTGTGAAGTAAAGAAACAAATCACAGAGACGGATGACAGTGATGAGAATGAATTAGAATCAGACGAAGATACAGAAACAAACAAAATGACACGAACAGAGAACGAAGTTATAGAAAAAACAACAAAAATTGTACCGGTGTTTGATGGTAGCATAAGTGATCTGCAAAGTTTTCTGGATGCTTTATCACTAATTGACAGAATAAAAGATGCGCATGAGTTGACCGCTATTGAGGTTATAAAAACTAAATTAAAGGGACAGGCCAGAAATTTAATTACGAACGAAACTAAAATATGTGACATTAAAACCAAATTGCAATCTTCCATAAAAGGTGAATCATCTGAATTGCTATGTTCAAAATTAATGAACATTAAACAGCAATCAAGATCAGCTACCACATATGCTGAAGAAATATAAGAACTTACTAAAAAACTAGACGGAGCTTACATACGGGAAGGTTACCCACAAAATATTGATGAGAAATTAATAATCCAAAACGCAACTAAAGCAATTGCTAAAAACGCCGCAAGTGATGAAAAAAAACTCATCATTAAGACAGGAAATTTCACTTCCTTAAATGAAGTTGTGTTGTGTTAACTGGGTATCGTACCAAACGCGGTCTTCCAGCTTGCTCAGGATGGTTCAGGCTTGGTTCGACCCGCCGCTTCCGGTCGAGGGACAATCAAAAAGAGGTCATCGATCTTGTCGACTTATCTTCAGTCCTAAAACAAAGCAGGGAAAAAAATATGCTGAAAAAAGTTATCATAGACTCAAGCAAAAAGAAAAAAAAAAAACGAAATAAGTTTACCCCCCAAAAAAATCCCCACAAAAATCCCACGAACATACGACAACTCGGACACTTAACGTACATGGACATGGAGACTGGATGTTATGTCTCCGCATGCATGCCCTCCCTACCTGGATGCCCCTTTTGCGCTTTCTAGGCAACCCCAATATTCTGTAATAAGACGTCACTTACACATATCTATTACCTTGCCATTCCATTTCCACTACAGTTACCCCCTTATATCACGTTCTAGCCGGAGCGAACCATTTCTATCCGATAATGGATAGGGACTTCAGATGACTATGTATTCCGCCACTGATTTCTTTCGGTGTACCAGACAAGAGTGCTGCAGCTGGTCCAGTAGTTGTCAGCATAAAACACGATCGAAGCACAATTGCAAGAAAAATCAGATTTGAGATGAAGCAGCTTTTTCCCTCCTTTTTTTTATTTTCTTTATTTTACAGCAGGTGTTATATTGAAGAGGTAAGTATTGCGCAGTCGTGAAGCAGTAAGTATGGCGCAGTCGTGAAGCGGTAAGTATGTCGCAGTCGTGATGCGGTAAGTATGGCGAAGTCGTGAAGTGGTAAGTATGGCGCAGTTGTGAAGCGGTAAGTATGGCGCAGTCGTGATGCGGTAAGTATGGCGAAGTCGTGAAGCGGTAAGTATGGCGCAGTCGTGATGCGGTAAGTATGGCGCAGTCGTGAAGCGGTAAGTATGGCGCAGTCGTCACGAAAGTTCTTTCATTGCCCTTCCTGAAGGTGACGACTGCGATTATCTATAATTACTAAAAAAAACCAGAAGCATGTTAGGTTTGTTTCGACTCCCTAATTACACATTTTTTTTTTACCTTGGATGATATGACTTGATTGATAAGTACCTACACCCTGATCCTCGAATTCCTTTCCTTTAGTTTTCTCTGAGTAATCCTTCCGGGTTTTTATTTTTTTTTTCTATTTTCAACTATTTCTTGCGTTTTCACAAAATATTTATTTTACGACCACAAATTTGACTGATCTTGATGACCTTTTCTCACGACTGATCTTTAGTCTTTTTCTAATCTAATCTTCAAGTGGCTCTTTGTTCGTGCTTAGAAAAACCTGATTTTGCCGTTGACTACTTTGATACTGCACATGCACGTGTCAAAAAATATGTGACCTTATTTAGTGTAGATCGAACCATCTGTAGGGCCACAATAAGCAAACCAAGCTCTGCACTCATCACATGGTTACTACGACATTTATACAGACAGATAGCCAACACGCACACTTTCATAGCTTGATGAAGACGTATACGAATAGCAAACCTTTTACTCTCATTAAAAAAACTAAGAGAACGAAATCTATTTTTTGCTCTTCACGTCCAGTGTAAACATGCTCTTTTTTATTTTCTTTCTTGTACTTATTTAACACGTCAATTTCGACATTCATCTTTTAAAAACAAAAATTAATTTCTCTTGACGCTTACTACTAACCAAAAAATTTTTTATTGTTTTGTTTATTTTATATTCAGGAATTTCAGCAAATGTTGTTTTTTTCTTTTTGTTTTGCTGTTTTGTTTTTTTTTTCTTCTTGGGCCTATCAGTCCAGTTCATTGTAATTAAAAATCTGCCCAGTCTTCTACATCTCAATAGCCTTTTTCCGGTTCGAGTAAACGTAGTATATGATCGTAGTATGGGAACCCTAGTGTTATGGTATCCTTAATCGATTGTCCTGCAGCCCTGGACTATTCGTTAAATAAATAAGTTATCGAAAAGAAAGTTGCAAATGGTCTCTACCGGTGAACAAGAGGAATGTGTAAGTATTTTGTTTTCTAATTAGCAAATTTCTAACATTTTTGTAGAGTAGTTCGGCGCCGAAATGTCTAGAGTATTCTTATTAGATTAGTTCCTTAACTAGCAAGGTATTGTTTATTCGGGCGATGGCTTAAGCTTTTTCTTGATGTGAATGGATAATTAACCAACATTTTTGTTGCAGGTTGCGTTTTCATACCCCAGATGTCTGATACAGTTGGGCTGCTAAACAATTTCCGGTATAAATCAAATTTCAAAACAAATTTTTTTCTTTTACTTTCAGGTTTTCGAGCTTCAGTGCGGAGATCTCTGTGGATCGATCGGTAGCCCTAGGCAGCGGATGGAACCTGGTAAGTAGCCACGTATATGGTAATTATATAGTATCATACCATTACTATTGGAGCACCTTTTATACCTTATTTTGTTCACTACAGGTGCCGTGCCGCAACGACTACCCCAAGTGCAATCGCCTCCACAGCAGGAACACCAACCGCAACCTCAGCACTAGCTCAGTACAACCAACAACCTATATGGAACATCAACCTACACACACCAATGATGCCGTGGATAAATGGTTAGTGATTTTCAAGGAAAATTTTACTTTTAACCAAAATGGACCCCTTTAAATCCCTTTTTTTCTTCAAAATGTGTATTTGGAGCTAAAAAAGCGAATAGTGAAAAAATTAGAGGTCTTTATATATATATTCCACAAGAGAAAAAAAAATTTTTAAAAAAATCCATTTCAGCTAAAGGCAAAATATTCCATTTTCAATTGCTAGTTAGTTTTACTTAGTTCTTTATTTTCCTTGTTTTTTTTATTTTCGAAAATCGCCTTAAGCCACCCATGGTATTATTATTTGACACGGTAGTGAAATGTAAAAAAATAGGCAAAGACTTAGGCATAAATAGTCAATCGCAGCAAACTAAAAACATTCCAATAAACTTCGCGAACAGATGAATAAAAAAAAGACTTTTTTAAAAAATTAAGCACAGACTTAAACATAGCTAGTCACCAGCAGCCAACTACAACTTATTTAGCCATTTTTGACAACTACCAATCGCCAAAAAAAAACTACACCCAGAGGTCAAGTCTGGTTCTGAGAAAAGTTGAAATGAAAAATTGTTTCATTTTTTTAGTGTTTTTTCACTCTCAATTTTTTTGACATTTCTTAATCTTGAGCCTTTCAACTGTGCCTCTTTTAGGAGATAACCTTCTTTAGAAGTAAACCTTACCGCTAAGGTAATTGCTTTAACCCAGACAGTCTGAATAGCCCACAATTAGACATTTCTTATATCGTTAGGGTAGTAAATCTAGGCATACGCAAAACAAAAAAAAAAATCGACTTACATTATAAAAAAAATTTTTCTTTCTTTTTAAGAGTTCGCAGTTTAGGGGCAACAAATAGATTTTTTTTTTGAGTTCACGCTAGCGCAATGGTTAAAAGTTAAGCCGACAAACTCCTTGTGCGCGTATGGCATCGCATCAAATCTGTGTTTCAAAGGCACACGCTACAAAACTCTAGTTTTTCGAGTTTTGCAAAGAAAATCTAGTGGGCTGTGTGACCAATTGTGAAGTATACTGCTTTTATTTTTTTTTACAAGTTAAAAATTTTATTTACGTTCACACGCTACTGGGTATAAGCATATACACCCCCGTCATATGTTCAACTTGTTAAGACGTACATGCATATACATGCGGAGTATAGATATATCATGCTTAAGACATCCTTTTACTTTTTATTTTTATTTGGTTTGCTGTAAGGTTCGGTAGACCGTAATCGGTGGTGGAGTCAGAGTTAATGAATGCAGGACGCTTGGCATAGCCCGTTATACTCCGTAACATTCGCCTCGTACGCTCTCACTTTCCAAAAGTTACAAACGTAATTGACGGTCATACGGTAGCATTTAACCACATAACAATGAAAATTTTCTGCAATTGAAAGAAAACAGGGAGTTTCTGATGAGTTGTATATAAGACGGAAGTGTGTTTGCTTATATGCTTTCCTAATTTTCTTCTTTACTGCTGCCCAACGTAGACAAACGCCCACACCCTGAGATGAAGAGTCTCAAAGATACACCAGAACCTAGCCGGGCAATTTGATGAAAGGGAACATATCGAGTCATAAAGTAGAAGCATAATCGGTTGACCTCGGGCCTGAGCTGCTCAGATTCCGGGATCTCTTTCTTATAATTTATAGAACACATTCGGGTTTGTGTGGTCTCTACTATTTTGATTTTCTTCACATTTAAACAATTTTATTTTTTTTTCTGGTTGTAGATTTTGTGTCTGTCGACTTCTAATTATGTTCTGCTTTGTAGATAGCTGTACGTCATCGTTACATATTCGTAATTATAGAGGATGAGACGATAGAACTACCGCACTCACGTCGTTTGAGGCTTTGCAAACTTATATTTCGCACCGGATTTCATTGTTTTATATCCTTACCATGAAAGATACCAATTGGTTTACCATTTAATGTTTCTAGTTCGTACATGTTTTTCCCAATTGCTTTAACTACTCGAAATTTCGAGAACTTGCGACAAAATTTTGCATTAAAGTTATTCTTAAAACTGCTAAGAACAAAATTGCGTTTATATACTTCTTGTCCTGGCACAAAAACAACTTGCCTAGCTTTCTTATTGTACTGTCTAGCACTGTCCTCATAAGCTTTGTGCAATTTTTCTTTAATATTATTTCGGATTATATAAATCTTATCCCTTCTATGGTAGACTCCTATTTCGCCATCTTCTAACGCACTTAACCTTCTTGCTAGTTCATAGTCCGTTCCACTCGTAAACACATGTTGTCCAAATAAGGCGAAGTACGGCGTTACTCCAGTAGACGCATGCACCGACGTCCTCAGTGAGCATTCAATTTCGGTGAGATATAAGTCCCAATCTCGGTGGTCCTCACTTAAATACGCTCGAATAGCTGCTAAGACAGACTGGTTTACTCATTCCGACGCGTTGGCTTGTTTTGAAATTCTTTGGCTTAGAATTGCTTCCCGTTGTCAGAGTGAATCAGTTCCGGGACGCCGAATTTATTAAAAATTTCATCATCAGAACGATAAATACATATGAGTTTCCTCCCTTAGATTGTGGATATTTTCCAAGAAAATCGATGTATAGTTTTTGAAATGGCCGCAGAGTCACAACCTCTTCTCCCATGGTCGGCCTTAGTTCGTGATTAGCTGGTTTGGTCTCCTTGCATGTCACGCAGTTTCTTATATAATTCTGCACTTGTACTGTCATGCCTGGCCAAAAATATTTTTGCCTTAGACGATGCAAAGTCTTTGTGACGCCACCGTGAGATGCAATCTCTGGAACATGGGACTTGTCTATAAGAGTCGTTGTTAGCGGCTATGGTACCCAAAGTTTACACCTGGATTCGCTGAACTCATCTTGAGTGTAGTTTGTTTTTATGAACAGGATTCCATCTTGTATCTTGAGGTCAGGAAACTTTTCCCGGTTTTCTTTAATCGTGACTATTCTCTGCATATACTCGGTTGACTCAAACTCTGTGGTCTCGATGTCCAACAAATCCAATTCTTCAACCTGCGGCTCTTCAAATGTTCGCGACAACATATCTGCGACTATATAGTCGGATCCTTTTCTGTGCTCTATCTCAAAATTGTAGGCCTGCATTTGAAGAGACCACCTGGCCAGGCGTCCGCTCAAATCCTTTAAATTCATGAGACATTTAAGACTAGCGTGGTCGGTGATAATGGTAAATGGCATTAACTCCACGTAAGGCCTAAATCGTTTCACTGCCATTATAGCAGCAAGACACTCCTTTTCAGTGACGCTGTAATTAACCTGCGCCCCATTTAGCTTTTGTGAGTAGAATGCTATGCGTCTATCATTATTGTCTTCATCACTTTGAAATAGAACTGCTCCAATACCGATATTCAACGCATCACATTGAATGAAGAAGCGTTTTTTAAAGTTTGGATGCACTAGCACAGGCGCAGTGGTGAGAGCGTTCTTCAACTCTTCGAATGCTTCTATTGCCGTTGGTGTCATCGTAAATTTTGATTCCTTTTTTAACGTGTCGCTGATTGGGGCGGCGGTTGCCGCGAAGTTTCTTATAAAGCGACGATACCATCCCTTAAAAAAACTTCGAACTTGGCGAGGTGTCTTTGGGATCGAGATCTCGGAAATCGCCGTGACCTTGTCTGGGTCGGTCTTAAAGACACCGCCGCCGATGATGAAGCTCAGATAGCGTAATTCTTTAAAACAAAATTTCGACTTTTTTAATCCGATTGTTAAGTTTGCTTCTCTCAAATAGTCTGCAACTTACCGCAACAATCTTATATGCGTATCAAAATCACGTGATATTATAAGCAAATCGTCGAGATACACAAACACATTTCCTTTTAGGCTTTGTGGAATTACCTAGACCAAACGGCATGACACAGAACTGGTACACCGGTCTGCCGAGTACCGTAAAGGCAGTGCATTCTTTGCTATCGTCGTCTAGTTCTATTTGCCAAAAGGCAAATTTCAGGTCGACGCTGCTAATAAAGATGGTCTCATCAATACGATTAAGAATCCCCTCTATACTGGGTAACGGGTAAGCATCTATGGTAGTGTTTTATTTTGGTAAAAAATTTATTTTATATTATATGCACATATAGTTTTTGGTTTTAATATTTTGAAGTTTTATTTTATAACACATTTACATTTATTATTCGTCTTTACAAATTGAAATATAATTTTTTCATTCACTGAATAATTTTGATGTAAATTGAGTGCCTTGATCGACAGTAATAGTAAGAGGAACACCAAAACGTGGAACATAATTTTGAACGAAAGTATTTGCTACAGTTTGTGCCAAGATATTTTTTAGAGGGTATACTTCTGGCCAACGCGTATGTCTATCTATGATTGTTAGCATATATCGAAAATCATTTGATATAGGTAGTGGTCCCACTAGATCCATATGAATGTGTTCAAATCTGCCTGGTGGAATTTCGATTTTTTGGATAGGTGTTTTTGTGTATACATTAATTTTGGATTTTTGACAGTTAATACAACTTGATGACCAATCATTTATTTCTTTTCGCATATTAGGCCAAAAGTATTTTGATTGTATTAATCGTCTAGTGGCTCGTACACCAGGATGAGACAATGAATGAATTTTGTCAAATATACTCTTTCGCATGGAAGTTGGAACGAAGGGTCGTGTAGAGTGACTAGAAATGTCACACCAAATTTTAATATTTAAAATAGGAATTAGAACTTCTTTTAAATTGCATTTAGAATTTGGAGATTTAATTAGAATTTGTAGAGTCTCGTCTGTTTGTTGCTCTTTGTGTAGTGTTTGAAAATTTATATCTTGTGAAGATATCGCGTCAATTTCTGGAATGCGAGAAAGTGTGTCTGCAACTATGTTTTGTTTTCCAGAAAGGTATTGTATGTTGTTTGTGAATTGAGCTATGTATTCTAAATGTCGTGTTTGTCGGGGTGATCTATCAGTTTTTGAATTTATAATAAATGTCAATGGTTTGTGATCAGTGTATATAATAAATTGCCTTCCTTCTAAAAAATGTCTAAAATGTTTGACAGCGCGGTAAATTCCTAAAAGTTCTCTATCAAAGGTTGAATACTTTATTTCTGTGGGACTAAGTTTTTGAGAAAAATATGCTAGAGGTTCCCAACTATCTCTTGTGGATTGTTGTAGAACAGCTCCAATAGCGACGTTTGATGCATCCACTGCTAGAGATAATTTTGCATATTTATTGAAATGTGTGAGAAGAGTATTTTTGGCAAAAAGAGAGCGAACTTTCTCAAATGCAATTGTTGATTTTTCAGTCCAAGTTAATTGTTTAGTTTTATATTTGGATGCAGATGTTAGCATTTCGTGCAGAGAACTTAGTTCTGCAGCTAACATCGGGATGTAACGATGGTAATAATTAACCATTCCAATAAACTTTTGAAGTTTATTTATAGAAGTTGGTCTATCAAAATTTATAATTAAATTAACTCTATCTTTAGAGGGTTGTATTACTTTAGAAGAAATTTCATAACTAAGAAAATCTAGTGAAGGTACACCGAAAATACATTTTGAAGGTTTGATGTTAAGTCCATATTGTTGTAGTAGATTAAAAATAATTTTTAGATGTTCTAAATGTTGATTCTCATTTTCACTTGCAATTAAAATGTCATCCACGTATGTAAACACAAAGTCTAAACCAAAAAATATTTCATTGATGAAACGTTGGAAGGTTTGAGCACTATTTCTCAAACCGAATGGCATGCGTAAAAATTCAAACATTCCGAATGGAGTAGTTATTGCCGTTTTATAAACATCTTCTTCGGCCATTGGAATCTGGTGGTATGCACGAACAAGATCAATTTTCGAAAATACGGTTTTGTTTTTTAGTTCGATGCTTAGATCATGTTTGTGTGGAAGAGGATAACGATCGGGTACGGTAATACAATTGAGCATTCTATAATCTCCACATGGTCGCCAATCATTTTGTTCTTTTTTAGGGACTAAATGAAGGGCAGATGCAATAGGAGAATTAGAAGGTCTGCAAATTCCGACTTTTACAAGGTATTCAAATTCCGTTTTGGCTATTTTCATTTTGATTGGATCTAAACGACGTGGTTTTGTATATGGAAAAATTCCTTTTGTTTCTATCCTATGAACCGTACTATGCTTCACTGGTTTGGTGTAGTCTGGTTCAGAGGTGTGAGCAGGAAATTCTTGAAGAAGGGTGGAAAATTTATTTTCATGGAGAGGTAATTTGAGAGAGTAAATATCACAAAAGCCAGAAGTTCCATTTACTTTTAGTTTAGTGGTTAAATTGATTATTTGTTTATTTTTGATATCAACTATGATTCCAAACTTTTCCAAAAAATTTGCTCCAATGATAGGTGTTGAAATATTAGCTAATAAAAATGGAAATTCGAAATCACGACGAAGACCTAAGTCAATTTTAAAGAGTTTTGAACCGAAAGTTTCTATTGATGAGCCATTAGCAGCTATTAAATTGATGTCAGAATGTCTTTTAATTGATTGGAATTTTGAAGATGGTACAACTGAAACTGCCGCACCAGTATCTATTAAAAAATTTAAATTATTGCATTTATCTAAAACAAAAAGGCGGCGTGCAGGTTTAATTTGAGTTCCATTATCTGCCACCGTCATAATGGAATTATTTAGTTTAAATTTTGGTTCAATGTGTTGTTGTTTTCATTTTTATTAACAAAAGCGCATGGTTTTATACATTTTATTGCATTTTTATTAAATTTTCTATGATACCAACATATATTATCACGTGTATTTGAATATCGTCGTCTGGAGTTGCTTCTAAATTTTGAATTGTTCCGGTCGTGAGATCTTGATCTTGTTTTAAGTTCTGCTATGTCCAGTGTAATTTGATTTAAATTTTGACAAAGTGTTGTAGTAATTTGGACTAAGTTCTGCATACATTGTTCCATAGAATTTTGATTGATGCTCGAAATTGAAGTTGAATTTTGAAATTTATTGGTGACTTCATAAATTTTTTCTGCCAAGTTTATTCTTTCATCGACACTTTTATCACTACAAGACGTTAAATGGATTTGTAATTGTTGTGGTAATTTGCGTTGCCACAATTTATAAAGTAGTTCGCGACCGACGATTGATTCAGAACCGGCCAGGGACTTCATGTCTCTGAAAAATTCGGAGGGTTTACGGTCACCCAATTGAGTGTTGGAAAAATGTTCTTCCAATCTTTTCTCTTCGCTAAGAGAAAATCTTTCACACAATGCATTTTTAATGCATTGGTACTTGTGAATAGTTGGAGGTGGATTAATAATATCTAAAATCTTTGTAATAACATGTTGTGGAAGAGAAATAAGAACTAATTGGAATTTTAAATCATCATTTGTGATATTGTGTAACGTGAATTGTACTTCTGTTTGTAAAAACCAAGCATCGGGACATTCAACCCAGAATGTTGGTAATTTAATATGAGTTTGAGTTATAGGTGTATGAGGAATATGTGTGGTTTGATTTTGAAAAGTTGTGGCGTTGTTTTCCATTGTTGTGTTTCGATTTGGTGAGTGGTGCATTGGTGTTGATGTATTAGATGGAGGTGTTGGAGAAATGTTTGTGTTTTCTTCGAAAGCGGGAGTGTTAATATCAATTAAGGGATTGTTTCTAGTAAAAGATCTAGTTAATACCATTTAAAAAACTTTAATATAGTAAAGTTATTCAATTGGCGAGTTGTTTACAGTTGTAGGCTATTTAACAATATTGTAAAGTAGGAAAATTTAATCAATAACAAATTAATTTATTGATTAAGAAGATTTGATTAATAAGTTATGAGTTTTAAAAGATTTTAATGATTAGAAAAAAATTAATTAAGTTCATTAATATTATTTAAGTTTAAATTTAAAAGTTAAATTGTTGATTAATTGTTAGTTAAGAACAAAGTGCATAATAAAATTTAATATATGTGTAATATGCAATGATAATATTTGTAATGATAATATAAATAGTAATAAATAATAAATCATAAATAATATTATTTAAACTTATCTTGCAGTTTGTTGTTGATGTTAGGTTGTTCTTGTTTTGTAGTTGGTAGCGACTTGTATGGTTGGTGCTTCCGTAGACAAACGGCGGTATTTGATGATGATGTTGGTTTTTCACATAAATTTTTGAAGAAGTTGTTGAAATTTACTGTTGTTATTTTTGTGCTTGTTTGTGTTGTTGTTGCTGCTGTTATTGTTGTTTCGACTAGTATTGACGCTGGTGATGATTTGTTATTGAAGGGTGAAGTTGGTACGTTTTGATAACGTCGCTTCAATTGGATGTTTTCGTTTCCGATAATTGTGAACAATACAAATTGGTGGTGTGGGCGTTGAGAAATCGAAGAGTTATTTATAGTTGGACGTGGTAGAGGAAGAATAGCTGTCTTTTATTCAGTCAGCAGAATAATATGCACGTAGGATCGTTGCAACAAGGTCGTTGCAGGATCGTTGCAGGATCGCCAATTATGGTAGTGTTTTATTTTGGTAAAAAATTTATTTTATAATACATATAATACATATAGTTTTTGGTTTTAATATTTTGAAGTTTTATTTTATAACACATTTACATTTCTTATTAGTCTTTACAAATTGAAATATAATTTTATAATGAAAATTTTTTTTAACATACATTTTTTATCTGTGACTTTTTTATGATTATAAATAATAATTAGAATTAAACGTAAAGTATAAAAAATGAAACAAGTACATATTTTAACAATTTGTCGACACTACAGCATCCTTGACTGTTCTTTGATTTAGCTTGCGCGCATCCAAGCAGAAGCGATTTTTTCCTGGTTTTCGTACGAGGGTAGTTCGATTGCTCCAGGGACTTTCACTCCCCTCGATTACCCCGAGCTCTAGCATCTTGTCTACCTCAGCATACAATAAGTTTTGGACGGCTGGCGAAATCGGGTAGTACCGCTCTTTAATGGGCTCAGCTCCAGCCATGAGTTGAATGCTGTGCTTCTCCAGTTGGGTTCTGCCCAGGCCACTGCTCTCGAATGCGATAAAAGTCTTTTTTACTTCTTTTAGCCGATTTCTCTGCTCTTCATTTAGCTCGTGTTCCTCCGGACCTTTTCCCTTGGTTGGTACTTCCGGGTTCTCAAAATTCTGCTCCATGTTGACTTCCGCGACACTCACAATGTTTGGTGCTAATTGAAATTTCCTCCAGAAATCGATTCCTAGGTACACTGCTTGTTCTAGAGACGGATATAGATAGAAGATTATGTCGTCTTGCTTATCTTCATAGCTCACAGGCAATATTATTTTTCCGATGACGAGATGAGCTCGGCCACCAGCTAATTCCGTAACTAACTCGCGACAACCCTGACCAATTATGCTCACCGAGGCCCCAGTATCTAATAGACCCTTGAGATTTTTTTTTAATATTTTTATTTCGGCATATGCTCTCGGGTCCGATCTACTAGCTAGATCAACCGATGCTGCAACTAGGTTCCTCATAAGTTTTCTCCGTCGAAACCGCTCACGTGCTTTTTGAACCCTCCTTGAAACTAGCCGCATTCCATCGATTTGCTTCTCGCCAAAAATACGCTCCCTTACTTGATAATAATTTCTTATTCTATCTTCTAAAGTTGGTAACTGACCGTCTTTAGCAGTAGTTTTCCCCGTTATTATTAGTTTTTAATATTCTGATTTTGTTCGTAATTGTTGTAGAGCTCTCTGAGAAGTTTTTTAAGTTGCTTGTGGGGGTTGTTGCAGCTGTTCCCTCAGCGGGCCCGGTGCCTGAGGAGGACGCGACTCGCCCGTTCTTGGTGTGCCCCTCCGACCGTTTCCCGAGTTTCAATTTGGACATTTTTGGAGTAATAAAGCCCTCGAGGCCGCACTTATAGCAAAATATTTTTCTCACCAATGACTCGCACTCCATGTCTGTGTGGCCTGACTCACTGCAGTTCCAATAAACCACGACTCGTTTTGGCGGCCCGATGGGACCTCGTCTCTCCTCTTCTAGCGCCTCTACATTTTCAATGCTGTTCTCCAAGTGGCCCTCATACTCGTCTGCATCAAAAACTACTTCGCTAACGAGTTGGTTTCTGGCTGGGTACCTTGATTGTTGTGCGTTGGCGTTTAGAGACTGTGATGGTACGCGATATTCTCGCCGAGAAAAATTGTTTTCTATTTCCAAGCATTCGTCTCGAAGATGCCCAAAGCTGCAAATCGACATCGGGTAAACCACGCTGGCCAGACTTTCTCGCAGATTTCGTTTCGTGATCTTCACCATGTCAGCATCCGGTATTGGAATTCTTAGTCGGGATCGAAGCTTACTCATAGTGTGGAAGTAGCTATCTATGGATTCTCCAATCTGTTGTCTTCGCTCCACCAGGTCTCTCATTACCTCAAAGTCACTCTTGTTGGACCTAAACTGCGACTTAAGTGCGTCACGCAATACACTCCAATTGGGCACATAATTCGTTTTCAGGAAAAGCCATTACCACTCCCTCGCCTGACCTCCAACCAGCAGATGGAAATCACGTAGAACTTCCGCCCATGGTACCCCATAGTGGGCTTGCATGTATTCTACACGAAAGATTAAGTCTTCTACAGATATATCGTCCCTTTTGCCGCTAAACACTATGTCCCACTTTTCAATTTTTATGGGGCCACGAATCGGCTTCAAATGTTCGAATTCGTTGCTATTCGGTAGCGACGTATACTGATAGCGTTCATGCTCAGCTCTGGCTCTGGCAGGATGGTAGACTGGGGCCATCACTTTAAGGATAGTCTTGATTTAAGGATAGTCTTGTTGGTAATTTTATTGATCGTCTGACTGAAGTTGGTCTCCAAACAGTAAATACCAGTTTACCTACGCGCTATGCAATTAATGCTACTCCAAGTTTATTAGATCTTTTTATTGTTTCAGATGTTTCTACTGTTTTGCTTTTCGACCAATTATCGTTTATATCTGACCATGATCTTCTTTTTTGTTCTTTGAATATAACTTTGACACCAAATTTAACCGTTAAAACTGTTTCATTTCGTAGTTATAAAGCTATTGATTATGTTTCGTTGTATAATGACCTGTCTATCATTAATTGGTCCGAATGTTGGTTTCTTAGTACTGTTAATGAGAAGTTGTATTTTTTAAGTAATATAATTTGTGAATTATTTGAGTTGTATGTTCCATTGACTACACGTCGTGTCTCTAACAGAAGCTGTCCCTGGTTTAAAAATAACGTTAAATTGGCCCTGAAAAAACGTAATAAAACTTATAATCGTTGGAAGAGAAACCGGACAACATCTAATTGGGAACAGCACAAAAGAGCTAGAAATGAAGCTAACTGCAAACTTGCATTGTTAAATTATCTAAACGCACTTTTTTCATGTCGAAGCTAAGTTTAGCACAACCTTCCAAAAATCTTTGGAACAATTTAAGACAGGCTGGAGTATGTAATGTGAAATCCGATGATTTTCTAATTGATCCTAATATTCTTAATGATTATTTTATCGCTACCTCAACATCTACTTATAACACATCTGTCGATAATACGATAGGTTTTACTACCGAAAGGCCATGTAATTTTCAGTTTGTTGCTGTAAATGAGTGTGATGTTGCTCGTTGCGTTAATAATATTAAATCAAATGCAGTGGTTGAAGATGGAATAGCTATTAAATTTATAAAAATAATTTTACCTTTCATCATAAGCACTTTGACACACATAATGAATCACTGTTTCACAAGTTCTTACTTCCCTGATGCGTGGAAAGCTGCTACAATCATTCCTATAGCTTAAAAACCCAATGCCTGTGAACCCTGTGATTTTCGTCCGGTAAGTCTTTTACCAGCTTTATCAAAAGTATGTGAGTCTCTCATGGCTGTACAAATCTCCGAACACATTAGAAAATTTAACCCTATGTCACCACTCCAATCTGGTTTTCGACCTGGCCACAGCTGCTCTACTGCGGTTCGTCTGTTATATAATTACTTAGTTGAAAGGTCTCAAAGAGTAAGGGTGGGAAATAGTCTGTCTGCTTTTAACAATTTATCCTGTGGAGTTCCTCAAGGCTCGGTACTTGGTCCGCTTTTATTTGCAATGTTTCTTAATGATATTTTCAGCAAATGCCGTCTTGTAACCATGCATGCATATGCTGATGATCTTCAGCTGTACTTGTCCAAACCAATTGATCTTGTTGATGATTTATGTATTGAGGTAAATGAAGACATGAGTAAAATAGTAGATTGGGCTAAAGCTAATAAGCTTAATCTTAACCCTCTTAAATCATTTGTTCTGCCAATTTTTAAGTCTAGATACTCTTTTTCTGATATACCAGCCATTTTTCTGAATGGAGTCGACTTGAAATTTATAGGTAAAGTTAAAAATCTCGGTTACTATATTAACTCCTCACTTTTCTGTGAAGATCATATAAACTCTGTTGTTTGTAAAGTTTACTATATCCTACGGAACCTGAGGAGAACTGCATCATTTGTGCCTGTTGAGACTAGAAGAAAGCTAGTGGTTCAACTCATAATGCCAATAATTTCCTACTCAGAAGTTGTATACAGTAAGCTTGATTCGAGGTCAAAGCTTAAGTTACAACTTGTGTTTAATAATGCTGTCAGATACGTTTATGGTCTTAAAAAGTTTGACCGTATAAGTCATTTGAGCAATCGAGTACTTGGTTGCAATATTTTCAATTATTTGGATGCTAGAAACTGTATTTTTTTGCATAACTTGATTTATACACAAACTCCTAATTACTTATTTAATAAGTTACAGTTTTGTAGATCGACCAGAAATATGAACCTTGTAATCCCTGTATACAATTTTTTTAATTCTAACAGACTCTTTTTTGTGAACGCTATCAGAATGTGGAATTCGCTACCTTCAAGAATCAAAAGTATCCGAAATAAGCACAACTTTAAGCATGCAATATTCCAACACTTTTCTTGATACTATCTTTCTTCTATTTTCTATTTTATTAATGTTATCTTCTTAATTATTTGATAAAGTGCCTTAAAGGTAATTTTTACATAAGTCTAAATTCAATTCAATTATAATTTATTGTTAAGATTTAAGCTTATAACTAAATTTAATTTCTTGAGTCAAATGCATTTGCTTGTTGATTATAACTTAAATTTAAAGTTAAATTTAGTCGTTGCTTACAATTTTTTTTTTAATTTAAAATAAGTAATTTAAAATTTTTTGTTTTTATTTATTTGTTGGTTATATTTTGTTGTTATTCTTTGATTTCTTACTGCATTTAAAAGACTTTGTCTTATATGTGAACATGATAATTAAATTAAATAAATAAATAAATAATCACATTAGGCCATCCGGCCATTTGTTGATTGCGACTGTATATCAGGTCGGCTCTCGGGTAAAACTTATGCTCACCCTGCTCGTGATTCGTTATTTTGGGTTCTTCGCTGTTTGCCCCCACATGTTGACGATACGGAATGTGGGCAGTTGGTCCACCTAAGTTGTTTGTTGATTGGTTTCTCTGATTATCCTGACGTTTTCGTACTTGACCCAAATTCTGGGTATGCATCTGCTCACGACTCCGGCTGTCGAGCCTTTGAGTTAATATCAAGATCCGAGAATTCACAATTTGTTTCTGCTGCCTGCTCATTATTCTTTGAAACTTATCTTTTCTGCTCCTTTTCAAAATCCTCAATTTCTTCTTGTTCATTGGATCTTTGTTCACCGCCGTTCGGCCTCACCGTATCGTTGATCATCTGCATGAACTCGATGACGTTATCCCTTATTCGTCTTGCCTTATTGACGCTCTGTAGCTTTCTATTGCTTGGGCGACTGTCGCATTCACCATTGACCTCACCTCGCTAGGCACTACGTTTTCGCTGGTGAGGTCAAAGCCCAGTCTGCTCATTTCCAACCCTTGGCGCATTTTGTATTCTAGCATCTTTATGGGTTAAGGGGGGAGGAAAAGACAAATCGGGCGGGAATTGAGAACTATCAGAACTTGTCGTTGCCATCTGTCTGTTATTTGAAACAGCTCTCAGATTTGTTTTCGACAAAATGGTCTCCCGATTTTGAACCATATCTTCACCAAGAGCCTGCCTACCAGTCGCATTTATAGTGTCAGACATGTCCACAAAAAAAACTATCTCCTGACTTACTGGGCGTGCGGGCCGTCATTTTTATTATATTGTTTGACTTATTTGTCGGGATTTCGAAAGATCTGTTAACGTCCAAACGTAACCTTTTCTGTGCTGCTCTAATAAGGCGGTCCTTCACACCACTCATACCTTAACAAAATTTCTTTAAATTTTAAACTCGTTTTTGTTTGCACGGCGCTGAATAATTCGTATGCGGAATTAAGGGGATAGCTGATTGTGCAAAATAAATGGCTCGCAATGGATTATTGACACATATATGATATTTTCCTTCTCCAAATACTCTCCTCACGTGTTTGAATTATCAAATTCATGGGAATATCTCGGCATATTTTCTTGAAAACAGACGGTCTGGAGCGAAAACACTAAAACACCAGTGCATCGTAATCTTTTATAAAAAAAAAACTAGGTCACTGGTGATAATTATTACCACTTAGGCCATGAAGCAACGTAAACGTAAACATTTAACATTTTACCGGACTTCACAGCAACAACTATAACTTATAGACGGAAAACAGAATTCGTTAGTGCGGACGGACGAGCAAGTTTTTTTCCACCAACTTTATAGCGACTTGATGCAATTGAACTTGCTGGCACATGCCAAACTTACAAGCCATCGTCCGAGTACAAACTCTTCAGATGAATCATTTCGACCGCTCTAAATTTGAAAAATACTTTAATCTTGAACCTATTATGATTGGGCGCCATATTTTTGTGTTCCCTGGGTATCGTACCGAACGCGGTCTTCCAGCTTGCTGAGGATGGTTCAGGCTTGGTTCGACCCGCCGCTTCCGGTCGAGGGACAAACAATCAAAAAGAGGTAATCGATCTTGTCGACTTATCTTCAGTTCTAAAAACAAAGCAAGGAAAAAATATGCTGAAAAAAGTTATCATAGACTCAAGCAAAAAGAAAAAAAAAACGAAATAAGTTTACCCCCCAAAAAAATCCCCACAAAAATCCCACGAACATACAACAACTCGGACACTTAACGTACATGGACATGGAGACTGGATGTTATGTCTCCGCATGCATGCCATCCCTACCTGGTTGCCCCGTTTGCGCTTTCTAGGCAACCCCAATATTCTGTAATAAGACGTCACTTACACATATCCATTACCTTGCCATTCCATTTTCACTACAGTTACCCCCTTATATCACGTTCTAGCCGGAGCGAACCATTTACAACGTTTTATCGATTAATTTATCGGAGCACCTCTATCCGCTCCTCTCGAAGATGGTCAAACCGATTGACTACTGGCCTAAAAAACCTAACTCCCACTCAAACCATTCATATATGTATACCCTCTTGATTGAGACACAACGGTTGGGATTTGACGATTTATATTGAACCACTTATAGGAAAACAGAAAATCTTAGCCTATATGATTATTTGTGTTTGTTTTTTTTTCTTCTTAATTTCAACCTAACAATGTTCGAACTAGCTTAAATTTAAATACGACACTTCAACAAGTTATTGTGAACATTTTACTCGAATTACTTATAAAAAAACTTAATATTATAGGGCCATATCGCCGCGAATTCACGCTTTTGACAGAGACCGTTCTCTTATTATTATCGTGCCCTGCTTTCCTACCTCGATAGAGCTCTATGAAGGGGTTTTGGGAGTGATTCCTTTTATATATATAGATATATATATATTTTTTTTTCTTCTTTTCTTTCTTAAATATCGATATGGTCTGCGCAAAGAGTTTAGTGAGAAACTTTCGTTATACAAAAAATATATATTTTTTTTTTAATTTAGCCTACAATTTTAAGGTAAGTATATAACTTTTCCACAACAAAATTTTAAACATTCAAATCATTTATTACGGTAGGTAAATATTAAGGAAAGTGCCAACTGTGCCACCGAACTATTAACATTAAGCCATTCAATTTTCGGTTTTAACATTTATGCGCGAAAAAAAAGTAATGGATTAAAAGAGTAGGTTCTTTTATCCCCTTTTCGATAATTTTTCTATTATAACTGACTGTCAATACACCTTTATAATTATTCCTTAATATTATTCGAAAAAACCTGACATTCTGCTCCTGGATAGGGACTTCAGATGACTATGTATTCCGCCACTGATTTCTTTCGGTGTACCAGACAAGAGTGCTGCAGCTGGTCCAGTAGTTGTCAGCATAAAACACGATCGAAGCACAATTGCAAGAAAAATCAGATTTGAGATGAAGCAGCTTTTTCCCTCCTTTTTTTTTGTATTTTTTTATTTTACAGCAGGTGTTATATTGAAGAGGTAAGTATTGCGCAGTCGTGAAGCAGTAAGTATGGCGCAGTCGTGAAGCGGTGAGTATGGCGCAGTCGTGATGCGGTAAGTATGGCGCAGTAGTGAAGTGGTAAGTATGGCGCAGTCGTGATGCTGTAAGTATGGCGCAGTCGTGAAGCGGTAAGTATGGCGCAGTCGTCACGAAAGTTCTTTCATTGCCCTTCCTGAAGGTGACGACTGCGACTATCTATAATTACTAAAAAAAACAGAAGCATGTTAGGTTTGTTTCGTCTGCCTAACTACACATTTTTTTTTACCTTGGATGATATGACTTGATTGATAAGTACCTACACCCTGATCCTCGAATTCCTTTCCTTTAGTTTTCTCTGAGTAATCCTTCCGGGTTTTTATTTTTTATTTTCTATTTTCAACTATTTCTTGCGTTTTCACAAAATATTTATTTTACGACCACAAATTTGACTGATCTTGATGACCTTTTCTCACGACTGATCTTTAGTCTTTTTCTAATCTAATCTTCAAGTGGCTCTTTGTTCGTGCTTAGAAAAACCTGATTTTGCCGTTGACTACTTTGGTACTGCACATGTACGTGTCAAAAAAATATGTAACCTTATTTGATGTAGATCGAACCATCTGTAGGACCAATGAGCAAACGAGCTCTCCAAGCTCTGCACTCATCACATGGTTACTACGAATAGCAAAGCTTTTACTCTCATTAAAAAAAACTAAGAGAACGAAATCTATTTTCTGCTTTTCACGTCTTTTTTATTTTCTTTCTTGCACTTATTTAACACATTAATTTCATTCATCTTTTAAAAACAAAAATTAATTTCTCTTGACGCTTACTACTAACCAAAAAATTTTTTATTGTTTTGTTTATTTTATATTCAGGAATTTCAGCAAATGTTGTTTTTTTCTTTTTGTTTTGCTGTTTTGTTTTTTTTTTTCTTCTTGGGCCTATCAGTCCAGTTCATTGTAATTAAAAATCTGCCCAGTCTTCTACATCTCAATAGCCTTTTTCCGGTTCGAGTAAACGTAGTATATGATCGTAGTATGGGAACCCTAGTGTTATGGTATCCTTAATCGATTGTCCTGCAGCCCTGGACTATTCGTTAAATAAATAAGTTATCGAAAAGAAAGTTGCAAATGGTCTCTACCGATGAACAAGAGGAATGTGTAAGTATTTTGTTTTCTAATTAGCAAATTTCTAAAATTTTTGTAGAGTAGTTCGGCGCCGAAATGTCTAGAGTATTCTTATTAGATTAGTTCGTTAACTAGAAAGGTATTGTTTATTCAGGCGATGGCTTAAGCTTTTTCTTGATGTGAATGGATGATTAGCCAACATTTTTGTTGCAGGTTGCGTTTTCATACCCCAGATGTCTGATACAGTTGGGCTGCTAAACATTTTAATAAATCAAATTTCAATACAAATTTTTTTCTTTTACTTTCAGGTTTTCGAGCTTCAGTGCGGAGATCTCTGTGGATCGATCGGTAGCCCTAGGCAGCGGATGGAACCTGGTAAGTAGCCACGTATATGGTAATTATATAGTATCATACCATTACTATTGGAGCACCTTTTATACCTTATTTTGTTCATTACAGGTGCCGTGCCGCAACGACTACCCCAAGTACAATCGCCTCCACAGCAGGAACACCAACCGCAACCTCAGCACTAGCTCAGTACAGCCAACAACCTATATGGAACATCAACCTACACACACCAATGATGTCGTGGAACATTTCACGTTTTCAAGGAACATTTTACTTTTAACCAAAATGGACCCCTTTGAATCCCTTTTTTTCTTCAAAATGTGTATTTGGAGCTAAAAAAGCGAATAGTGAAAAAATTAGAGGTCTTTATATACATATATATTCCACGAGAAAAAAAAATTTTTAAAAAAATCCATTTCAGCTAAAGGCAAAATATTCCATTTTCAATTGCTAGTTAGTTTTACTTAGTTCTTTATTTTCCTTGTTTTTTTTATTTTCGAAGATCGCCTTAAGCCACCCATGGTATACTTATTTGACACGGTAGAGAAATGTAAAAAAATAGGCAAAGACTTAGGCATAAATAGTCAATCGCAGCAAACTAAAAACATTCCAATAAACTTCGCGAACAAATTTAATGAATCAAAAAAAAGATTTTTTTTTTAAATTAAGCACAGACTTAAACATAGCTAGTCACCAGCAACCAACTACAACTTATTTAGCTATTTTTGACAACTACCAATCGCCAAAAAAAAAACTACACCCAGAGGTCAAGTCTGGTTCTGAGACAAGTTGAAATTAAAAATTGTTTCATTTTTTTACAGTGTTTTTTCATTCTCAATTTTTTGACATTTCTTAATCTTGAGCCTTTCAACTGTGCCTCTTTTAGGAGATAACCTTCTTTAGAAGTAAACCTTACCTCTAAGGTAATTGCTTTAACCCAGACAGTCTGAATAGCCCACAATTAGACATTGCTTATATCGTTAGGGTAGTAAATCTAGGCATACGCAAAACAAACAAAAATCGACTTACATTATAAAAAAAATTTTTCTTTCTTTTTAAGAGCTCGCAGTTTAGAGGCAACAAATAGATTTTTTTTTTTTTTTTGAGTTCACGCTAGCGCTATGGTTAAAAGTTAAGCCGACAAACTCCTTGTGCGCGTATGGCATCGCATCAAATCTGTGTTTCAAAGGCACACGCTACAGTTGTTTAAAAATTTGTAGAAGCTAGCACCGAAGCTTCAACTTCAAATTCTTCGGTATTCTACTTTAAGAGACATGGCCCTTCTTATCCGAACTATAGAAATAACGGATTCCATAACTACCGCGGACGCGGCCAAGGCCATGGCCAGGGCTGGAGTCAGACTAACAAGCAAAATAACAATAATAACAGTAATAATTGTCGACGTGGTAGTCAAGGTAACAACTATAGAAATCAATCAAACCGTTCCCAAAACAGAGGAAGTGTAAGATTGATGCAGGAAATCTCGGAAAACAGGATTCCCCCCAAAATTTGTCAGCATCAAATTAGAAAAACCCAAAATAGATGCTAAATCAATTTTCCACCTAAATCTCAATTAAAGTAGTTTTATTGAAATTCATACTTCTTCTAATAAAAACTTTAACACATTTCTAGTGGACACCGGAGCGGATGTCTCACTAATCAAAAGCAATTCATTCACATTTAACGAGCAAAATATTATTCAAATAACTGGAATAGGAAAATGTACTATTAAATCCTTAGGGACAATTAAAATTGATTTAAAATTTAAAAACTTTCTAATTTCGCATAAGTTTCATGTAGTTCCTGATAACTTTCCAATACCATTTCAAGGTATATTGGGTTTAGATTTTCTAAAAACATATAATGTTATTCAATATGGTCAAGATACAAACCCGAATTTACTTTCATAAGACCATTCAACTTAAATTATCCCATAAATATACCTCTACTTGAACGTTTAAACGATAGTGCCATCACACTACCCGCATGCGCTGAGGTTTTCAGAGCTATACAAATAAACAGCGAAGCTTCTAATCTTGTTATACCCAGTCAAACAGTACAAGATGGGGTGTATATAGCTGGCTGTATAGTATCTAATCTATATATATTAGAATTATTAATACAAATTCTGAAAATAAGTTTTTAAATAATGTATCAATTAAGCATGAAGAGTTATCTGATTATGAAATGCTTAACACAACCAATGTTGACAAAATTGATAAGCAAACCATATTGCAGAAATTAACAAAAAATTTCCCCGAAATTGCTTAATCCGAATTAATACAATTATGTTCCAAATATATAGATATCTTTGCATTAGAAAGTAATAAGATAGGCACAAACAATTTTTATACACAAAACTTAAGAGTGTCTTATAACAATCCCGTCTACATAAAAAATTATCGTACACCACACTCACAAAAAGATGAAATACTAAGGCAAGTTGAAAAACTGCAACAAGATGGAATCGTCGAACCATCAGCGTCCAATTACAACAGCCCTATTTTATTGGTACCAAAGAAATCATTACCCAATAATCCTGAAAAACGATGGCGTCTAGTTGTCGATTACCGACAAATAAATAAAAAGCTAATAGCAGACAAATTTCCGTTACCCCGAATTGAAGATATTTTGGACCAACTCGGAAGAGCAAAATTTTTCTGCTGTTTAGATTTAACTTCTGGTTTCCATCAAATTGGATTACACGAAAAATCTCGATATAACTTCGTTTTCAACAGAAAACGGTTCATTTCGTTTTACTCGTTTACCCTATGGTTTAAAAGTAGCACCTAATTATTTTCAAAGAATGATGAATCTAGCTTTTACTGGTTTATCACCTTCAAAAACTTTTATATACATGGATGATATCATTGTTACAGGATGCTCAATTAAACACATGATTAAAAACTTAGAAACAGTATTTCAAAGATGCAGAGAATATAATTTAAAATTACACCCAGATAAATGCTCATTCTTCAGATCTGAAGTTACATATATAGGTCATAAATGTGCCGACAAAGGTATTTTACCAGACAGTAGCATATATGATTCGATTAAAAACTTCCCTAGACCAAAGAATGGCGATGAAGTTCGTCGATTCATAGCTTTCTGTAATTACTACAGAAGCTTTATTCGAAATTTCGCATTTTTTCCTGTTCATTTAACTAAATTAACTAGAAAGAAAGAATCTTTTATATGGTCTACAGACTGTTAGCAAGCTTTTCAACACCTAAAGATAGCACTGCTTTCTCCGCAAATTCTTCAATATCCAGATTTTGAGAAAACTTTTTATATAACTACAGACGCAAGCAAGAATGCTTGTGGCACGATACTATCACAGGAGAAGGATGGTATACAACTTCCAATTGCATATGCGTCACGTGCATTTACCTCAGGTGAATGAAACAAAGCACCAATAGAACAAGAATTAATAGCTGTTCAATGGGCAATTAATCACTTTCGACCCTACGTATATGGAAAAAATTTATAGTACGTAATGATCATAAACCATTAACATATTTGTACTCTTTAAAAAACCCTTCCAGTAGATTAACAAGAATTCGTTTGAAATCAGAAGAGTATGATTTTCTTATAGAACACATTAGAGGAAAAGATAATTCAGGAGCGGACGCGCTGTCCCGAATTGACTTTAACGATATTAAATCAATACCTTCAATTAACAATGTTCATATTATTATAATTACTATTATTTCACTGTATTTGGATTACAATACCCTTACAGACTGCTTAAAATTAAAACTTACAAACTAATATCATAATATATATTTAACAAAAGAAAAAATTCTACATATTTTTAGAAACTCTAAATTATATACGAAAACAGTTATTAGGTAATTTCTTAAATGATAATTTCAAAAAAGAAAAATCTAAATTATTTTCAATAGATATTTCATTATACAAAGACAAAGCACGAGTAATTGGCTCATTAAGTGCATAAAGAGTTCTATGGACTTCTGAATGAAATAACGAGTAATGGCGTAATGTCCTTGCAGGAATATTAAAAGAAACAAATTGTACTAACTGGGTACAGTCAATCTGACCTGATATAAGATCATGGATAAATGTTAATGATTGAATCTTTCTTCTTGTTTCAAGTGTTTTCAAACCCAATAGCATAATTCGTGCGTCACAAGATGGCAAAGGCTCAACAAAATTTAATGAACGAATAGCAAACCGAGTAAACGATTTTTGGATTTTTTCCAATCGCGAGCAGTGAATTAAATAGAACGGACTCCAAATAAAGGAAGCATATTCTAACCTTGACCTCACAAAAGAATTATATAAACAAATTAGAGTAAAAGGATCAGAAAACTCTGTACTATTCCTACGCACAAAAGCAAGTAATGCATATGATTTTGGAACCAGATAATTTATATGCTCAACAAAAGTGAACTTGGAGTCAAATACCACACCTAGATCTTTAATGGAATTAACAATCAGTAAGGGAGTACCAGAGAGATAATATGAAGAAATGGACGTAGTAATGGATTTTGAGTACGTCATAGAAAGACATTTATTAAAATTTAATGGTAAAAAATTCATTCAAGACCAAGAAAGCAAATTATTAAGATCATTCTGTAACAGAACAACATCATTCAAATAAGAGATTTTACTAAATAACTTTAAATCGTCAGCATAGAGTAAAAATTTTGCTGAATGAAAACATTTACTGACATCATTAATAAATAAAGTAAAGAGCAAAGGGCCAAGAATACTACCCTGCGGTACTCCAGAAGAGGCAATAAATTGATACGATTTAACTCCATTTAATTCAACAAAACATACTCTATTTACCAGATAAGACTGGATCCAATTCAAGAAAACAGAATGAAAACCTATTTTGGCCAATTTAGCTATTAAAACATTATAAACTTTGTCAAAGGCCTTAGAAAAATCCCCATTAATAACATCTACTTGATGTCCCTGCTCAAAAGAATTAATGCAATCTTGAGAAAACTGCTAAGTTAGTCACCGTTGACCGACCAGCAAAAAAGCCATGCTGTTAAAGGCATATGTGACGCTTAACTGCAAAGAATAAATTATTCTTAACAGTTTCAAAGAGTTTAGACACATTTGAGAGCTGAGAAATAGGCCTATAGTTGGAAATATCATTTTTACTGCCCCCTTTAAGAACCTTTAAGAACCTTTAAGTCTATAAAAGTACCAGTACATAAAGACTTGTTAAAAAGTTTACACAAAGGCTTAGATAACGAAAAAGCACATTTATTTAGCAAAATAGATGCAACGCCATCATTATCTGCCTTAATCGGAACTTTCATTTTTAACATAGCTTCACAAATCTCCTCTTCAGATAAGACTGCAGACCCAAGGTTTAAAAATGAATCCACATTATTTAAAATTGACTCATCAAAACTAGAATTTACAATAACATAGTTGGACTTAAAGTAGTCAGCAAACAGATTTACCGTATCTTCAATTGTAAAAGAATGAATACCCAAGTAGTGTGTCGAGGTAGGAATGTAAGAACCATCTCGCTTCGATTGTATAAAATGCCAGAAAGACTTCGGATTAATTTTAATATTATTTTCACACCGCAAAATATATTACTTATAAAGAAATTTATTTAAAAAATTAAATTCCCTCAAATAATGAACGTACATTAAGTGATACTGAGATTAATTAGTAAGCTTATACAATTTTATGTTTTTATTGCGCAAGTTTTTCTTTTTTTTAAGACCCTTTGTGTACCATGGTAACTTATACACAATAGGCGCAAAATGAGGGATGTTTTTAGTGCAGATAGTAAATAATTTGGCTTTAAACAACTCAAAACAATCTTCCAACTTTAAATTCAGAAACAACTCATTCCAGTTAGTATTAATAAAAATATGATTTAAAAGAACAAAATTACACAACTTAAAGTTAAAGTAGTTATTAGGAGTCATGCATTGCAGAAATTCATAGAACTCACATTCTACAACTAGAGGAACATGATAGATACTTGACGGGGAAACCGGGCATAAACATTTGTATAAATGAGCCTTAAAATTTTTTGAGACAAAAATAAGATCTAAAATCTTATTAAGAGAATTTACAAAGTAATTAATCTGACTTAAATCAATGCTAAATAAACTATCAATGAAGTTAATTTTAAAAGAATTATTGATATTAGAAGGGATCAGCACATTAGCATGAGGACTCCAAACGATTTTGTTAAGGTTGAAGTCACCCAAAAAACAAAGATGATTATCAGCATTCTTGAACGATGATTGCAATATGACAATATTTTCAACGTGCGCAGCATATAAATCATATGAACTATTTGGTGGAATGTATGAGGCAAATACAAAGTTGATCAAGTAGCGTGTCACTATTATCCAGAACACAAATAGATGAGCAGAGATTGCGCTTAATTGCCATTAAAACACCACCTCCACGAGTAAGACCAGTTTTAACAGCATCTCTGTCTTTACGATAAACTTGAAAAATATTTGGATTAAAAAATTCCGCATCATAAAAATCAGCATTCAGCCATGTTTCCACAAAGACGATTATGTCAAAATCCCCTTGGGACGTCCAATTAAAAATAGAATGATGTTTCGTCCTAATACCAGACATATTATGAAAATATAACTTCACTTTAGCGCGCAATCCAGATGCATTATTATGGTCATAAACACCCACAGATGTTGCTAATGGTGTTCGCGAAACATGCTCCTGATCTTGAAGATCATTCAAATTAATAGGCGAGTAAGATGAATGAACAAACGGCAACGGCAGAGGTAAAATAAATGAGCTTGATGACAACGAAGGCAGTGACCCCCACTGCCAGCATAAGCAGCAATTAATGAAGAATGCATATTGTCTTCTAACTATTCAACGTATTTTCTTCTTCTTTCCATAAAAAAGAAAAATGCCGAACACGAACATCAGCCGGCCATAAATAAGGATTAAATACTTTGTTTAAATCACTCTGATAAATTACTAATTTGAAACTAACTCTCTTTAAAGTAGTCTCATCCACCTTTTTTAACTAGACGGTAGCAAGTAATCCTTTCTCTATGAATATTTGTATCAGAACACCAGAACATCAAGCTCATTATTAGCATTACATCCAACAATAGCATTATCTATGTTTGGATTATTATTCATTAGCTTTTTATTACGCACGGAGTTCCTCTCATCACTCAATGCCACAGGCAAGGGAGAAGGTAGAAGATTTTTATCAGAGAGTAATTTATCTAATATAATAGCCGAGACAGGTTCCACAGCAGCAGCAGGCAACACAACAGATGTTGACATTGACGCAGTAGCAGCAAAAGTAAGAGCAGGTACAACAGAAGCACTCAAAACCGGTTTAGAGGCAGCGCGAGAATCAAGCTCTACAGCAGGCGAAGAAAATTAAAAAGCAGCAGTGGGCAAAGAAGATACCACAACAGCGGGGGACACAGGCGGCAATGGGGTCGACAGTGCAGCAGCAGGAACAGCAACAATATCAGCTGTGCTTATATTAATGCAAGCTTCAGAGCTAGAGGGCAACGACCCTTTTTTGGCAAATTATTTACAGTGTTCTTTTGCAAAACACTAGCATTATTAGCGCCTAAAAAGGCTTTTATGATACTAACGTCATCAACTAATTTAGACAGAGTATCAGCAAAGTTTACAGATACACCAATGCAACACGCACAATTAAATACAACATTAGGATGATTAATAATAGAATCATAAAAATTTTCATCGATATTAACACACGATTTATGATGAGCACTATTACAAACATTGCAGCTTAGAGCAGCCAGTTTAGCCGTTGACTTATTGCAAGTCGCACAACGAGAACGAAGCTGAGACATCACGAAAAGCAACGACCGGTCAACCCAATGGCAATATCTAAACTCAAATATGGTAACTATACGTGCACAATCAAAAACCACGACCCAAGAAATAACTCAAAATACAGAAAATCAGATAATTCAAGAAAAGCCTAAAGTTTTCGAATCAATTGGCTTCGATTGCGTAAGAAAGTGGGTCAAGCTTAAAGTAGATACTGATAGAAATATCCCTACATTTTATTTTAAACGAGATAAACAAGTGCTAGCACCAAAAATAAATACACAAAATACTATTGCCAATGGAATTATCGATCTAGATTAATTTTTTTCCAATTCTTGAAAAAGAAGCAATTAGTAGAAATATAAATAATATACAAATGAATTTAAATTATCATTTATTTAACCTCGTAACTATTGAAAAATTTAAGCAAAACGCAACTCGACTTATAAAAAACCTAAAAATAGCGCTAACACCCAAAATATGCATAATAACAGATAAAGATGAACAAAAATCTTTATTAAAAAAATTTCATGACAATCCTCTTTTCGGAGGATACCCTCGAACAACCAGACTTCTTAAAAAGATTCGTCAATTTTACTATTGGAAAAACATCACTAAGGATGTGAATCAATATGTAAAGAAATGTGTTCAATGTCAAACAAATAAAACCACAAAACACATAAAGCCACCTATGATTATAACCCCAACACCTCAGAAACCTTTCCAAACTGTAATAATAGATACAGTAGGACCCCATCCTGTATCCGAAAAAGGAAATCAATACATAATCACCTTAATATGCGATCTTACCAAATACCTAGTAGCGATACCAGTAGCTGATAAAAAAGCCAAAACCGCTACAAAAGGGTTAGTTGAACATTTTATATTAATATATGGACCTATGAGTAAAATTCTTGGTGACATGGGCACTGAATATAACAATCAAGTACTTTCAGAACTTCTAACACTTTTACGCATACAAAAAGCAACATCAGCTCCTTACCATCATCAAACATTAGGAACAGTTAAAAGATAGCATCGCACATTTAATGAATAGGGGAAACGGTATAGTTATTGGCCTGTTAAGCGACTTCAAGATTTAAAAATCTAATTAACAATAAATTTCTCAGTTAGAAATAAATAAAAATTATGACAAATGGTTTAATATTAATGTATTTATTAGATAGGATGTCTTTTATACATATTTATTTGACATTTTAGGAATAAAATTAATAAAAAAACTTTAAGTTTATAATTACAGTAATTGGCCATAACATTGCAGTTATTGGCCATGAGATCATACAGTAATTGGCCACATCGAAAAACCAAGTTAAACATGTCTTTTTGATCTTCATACTCAGAAGAATCAGGTTTTCACTTGAAAAGTAGTTCCTTATTTCAAGAAATCATTTTTATATATCAGCTTCAGACACGCAGGCACTGGCTTTAGTTACTCCCTCGCTGATTCTTTAAACTAAACTAGGATGACGTATTAAAAAAGCTTTTAGCCATCCCTGACCAGGCCTATTATTGACAAAAGGAATAACGCGTGGATTTTTGTTTGAAAAATTTTCTAAAATTTTTGAACTGTGTCGAGAACGTCATCAGATTTCCTAGGAAAGCCTTTGTGAGCCATTTTAATCATCCACTCTGCGATAGTATTTTCTTCTTCATATGTCAAATAAGATGTATGCCTTAATTGAGATTTTGAAGTAGGATTTTTTAGTTTAAACTGTAAAGTACCTTTTGGTATATTATATTTTTTTGCGACTGCTCTCAAAGACATTGTTTTAGTATTAATTGTTTCTAAAGCCTCGTCAAGGGCCTCTTTTGTGTATTGTGTATCTTCGGCATTATTTTTTTCTTACGAAATTAAAAAAAAAATATAGTATATATTGGCCTGCTTTTCTATATATATATTGGCCTGCTTCTCTATAAGATAGCTTTGCGAATAACATAGTTATTGGCCTTGGCTATTTACTGTTCATAATGATTTAAAAATTCTAGAAATTGAATAGGAGGCTTAATATTATAACAGAACACTTTTTATTTATTAACAACGCCATTTATTATTTTTTTTTTTAATTATAGTTATTGGCATAAGAGGCCAATAACAATAAATTTTTTAAATAATTGTGACAGCTATTAGCCACTACAAAATTTCGAGGTTATGTAGAAAATAAGTTCTATTACGCCCTAAATCTATATATAACGCATAACAAGAAGTTATTTTACACAATTTGAATAACGGCACTAGTAAATATACTTTACAAAATATTGCATTAAAAAAATAGCAATCTTAATAATTTTTTAACAAACTCACTTACGTTTGTACCCCCGGCAATATATCGCACAACGAAAAAGAACTAATTCACCTAGCGGAATTTCATTGAACCTATTTGACAGAGGATGAAAGTGTTGCCATTAATGCAGTTTTAAATCTACTACTTTAGTAGGTTCTTTGCTTGTTTTGGATGCCAAAGTTGAAATGGCCAATAACTGTAAAGGGGCCAATAACTATAGCGTTTCCCCTACATACGTTCATACATTCATGTATCCAGAAACGATTGGGATGAATGGATAAGATATTTTACATATACTTTCAACACAACACCATCAACAGTACATGGATATTGTCCATTTGAATAAATATTCCCAACCGTTCCAAACCATAATCCTTTAATACCATCTGAAACAATAGATACCGTATATAATTTCGATAACTATTCAAAAGAAGTCAAATTTCGTCTACAGACAGCATTAACTAGAGCACAACATTTAATTAACAAAACAAGAGAATCAAAAACATATATAATCAAAACATCAACAATACTCACATTACCATAGATCAAGAAGTATTCATTAAAAATCACACTGCTCATAAATTAGAACCAATTTACAAGGAACCATTTAAAGTAACTGACATTGATGATAAAAATAATGTTATTATAAAAATAAAAAAGAAGAATAAAAAATAAACAAACAAAATGTAAAAATTTTGAATAATACATCTTTATAGCTCATATACTCAAAGAGTAAATGTTTAGATCATATTTTTAATATCTTATATAAATTATATCATTACACAAAATATTAAATTAATTAAAACTACTAATTTATATTGATATAAACTTTTATATTTTCTAAGAAATAAATTAGGTTAAATTTTATTAAATATATTTTTATTTAAATTAATTGTAAAATTAACTAAAATAAGAAACCAATGGTAATTTAAAATGAATAATAATTACTTTTAATTTTAGTAAAATATTAGAAAGCTCTTCTTGACATCGCATGATCAACGATCTCCATAAGACCTTTCTCTTTTAACCCATTAGTGCATGAAGTTCCCTAGCGCTATACTTACCTTTTTTTTATCATTATGCATTGAAATAAGTCTAATAAAGTAGTTTTAATTCGATTTATTAAAAAAAAATGTGTTTTGGGGACCGTCCCTTATAAGGGACACTATGCAGTATGGGCATTTGAAGTGTGATATTGCTTGAAGCATTCTTTCGGATGAAGCCCTTTCTCGCACTTAGTACATAAAAAGTTAGACTTCTTTCCGCACTAGGCACATCTCTAATCCGTATTCGAGTACTCAATCATATGGTTTTTTCCATCGTAGCGCGCATCAGGGTTGATGCTGGTTCTACTCGATCCTCTTTTGGACGGCATTCCGTATCTCTCTAGATACGAAATGGCTATGTACCTGCGAAAAATTAGCAGAGTGCCACAATTTGGGTCGTTCGGATGAACTTTCCGCATAAGGATCCATGCGTTTACGATCGATGCGTCCAACATATATGCAAATATGGGCCACCACCACTTACGCTGTCTAATTCTAGACCGGTACACAGCTACCATCTGGTCCATTTTATCAACGCCTCCCATGCCTTGATTGTAGCGCTGAAGAAGTTTCGGCTGTGGTATCTGTATCGCACCTTGCCCTCTCGCGTAGCGCTTGCACGTCCCGATATCGTTGGTATCAAAGTTGGAGCCAATGGTCACTACATTATTATCGTTCCATCTTACAACGATAATCTTGCCATCGTCAGTAAAACGAAAATCGCTGGATCCTCGCTGCTCGTTTTTCATGGCGGCTATTGGACGAAGGGGACACTTCTCTATGCGACCGTCTCTAATTGTACCAGATGTACAAATCCCCATACTGGCCAAATTGCATAACAGTTTCACGGACGTAAAATAGTTGTTGATGAAAAGATATAATGTAAATTATATTATTATTGTAATATCATATGACGAACATTTCATTTCTTACCTTGAATCCTTTATGGTGTGGTACATTTGCTCTCGTGAGGAGATCAACCACTTTGACACCTCCATATCCATCGCTGGAATTCAGAGCCCATTTTTTGAATCCAAATCGAATGGGCTTACCACGGATATACTGTTTAGCATAGTGCCTACCATAATACGGTATCATGCTCTCATCAATGGAGAGATTCTCCTCCATTCCAGCAGGCTTTAGAAACGCCTCGTTCAGGTGAGTAATTAGTGGCCTAATTTTGTAAAGCCCATCGGTACCCTGGGCTTGCGTGTTGTCATTCAGATGGAAATTATTTAGAATTTTTTCAAATCGATTCAGCCTCATGCTGTTCACTAGCAATCTTGGCGAATCAAATTTATCCGACCAATACAAACGTTTGTTGGGGTATTTTGCGTACCCCGACATCAAAATACCGCCAATAAAAACTCTCGCCTCGTCCATACTCATTCTCAGGTCAACATTTTTCTGAAGAGCATATAAATTTGTCTGCTCAACACAAAAATTAATAATGCCTACAGAAAAAAATAGCGCAAAGAAATCAGTAGGTGAACTGGCGGCTTGAGCTTCGGCACTCAGCGGTATTGTTTCGCATTCCGTTTGAATGTCGTACACCGGGTCCACTTTTCGCCAACGCAAGGCATTTCCCGCACGCACACTCGAACTGACGGTTTTTCTGTATTTAGCCAGTGGCTCATCGTCACTGTCACTCCAGTCATCGAATTCGTCTTGGATCTCGCCTTCCGCAGTCAATAATTTCAGGCCGAGATGATCCAAGTCCGAATCCTGGTCGGTCTCATTTTCCTCCAATGGTGGGATTGCAAAAATGTCAAGTTCTTGCAACTGACCATCAAAAGCTTCGATCTCTTCCAGTATTTCAGCTACTGTTAGTCTGTAATAAAATATTATTGTTGTAATAAAATATTATTGTTAACTGTCCTGTCTGCATAGCGTCCCTTATAAGGGACGTTGGATAAATAACGGTATTATTCACAAATTACAATATTTTTATCACTCACAACAACTTAAATTTGTTTATTACAATAAATTTAAGATAATTACATTTAAAATTGTTAAATAATTTCACCTGTATTTATTTGTTATTCACATTTACTTACCTCCCACGTGTTCTGATATTTTTTTTTGTTGTTGTTCCATATTTCGCAAAAAAAATCACACAATTTAAAGTTTACTGCACTGCAATCAATCACAAACTGGTTTGGTGTAATGTCAACAACTATACCATCAACTTACATGAGATCTGTATTGCAAAATGGGAGAGTAAGAGAGCAAAAGCTGATCGTCCCTTTAAAGGGACCTTATGCACTAATGGGTTAATGGGAAGATGTAGTGAAAATACAATGCACAAATGATTTATGTTTACTAATCTTATCACTTGACACTTGGATATTGCCAAAGTGTCATGCTAAGTAAGTATTTTTTTAAAATGAATCAATGCATTTAAAACTTAAAGCTAAGCAATATAAGTAGTGACACAAATGATTCACACCATAGCTATTTGACACTTAAGCAACCATGTAAGGGTTACTTAAGTGTCAAATAGCTATGGTGTGAATCATTTGTGTCACTATTTATATTGCTTAGCTTTAAGTTTTAATTATAAGAAATAATTCAATCAATAAAAGGACAGTCGGTAATTAACCAACTAATTAAACGAACGTTTTATTTTAAATCACCATCGTAAATATTGCACATGTGTCCTGTAGCTCCACAATTGAAGAAATCACTCTTCAAATCGACGAATTACGACTTCGTTTCAACGCTCTGAAATTTTTGTTCTCTGACTTCTTCACGAGACCAGTGGGAGACCTCGGTGGTTGCTCTTCGCGTGAGCGAGTACTTAACGTCTGCTCCTCGATGCGAATGTCCTCCAAGTCCTCTGCTAAGGATATCAGCTCTTCTAGTGTACTAAAACTTTTTATTTTTATGCACCACTGGTAGTCCACATGACAATTTCTAAAAATCCTTTCCATCTTTTGGTCCTCGTTGTACTCCGCATGCCTCATCAAGTCCTGCATGTTAATAACAAAATCTTTAAAAGCTTCCTTCGGCTGCTGCGTCCGCTGGCGTATGGCGTCATCCAGATGCTCAAAATATCGATTTGGCACGAAAAACCGTAAGAAATCTTTCTTAAATCTTGTCCACTCGTTCCAGTGGCGATTATTGTTGCGATACCATGTCAAAGCTCTGTCTTTGAGCAATTCTGGCATCGTCCTTGGCAACAGATTTTTGTTCACGTTATATACGCTAGCGTGGACTTCAATCCGCTCTACAAATGCTAGTGGGTTCGATCCACAGTCGTACTTCGTTGACCATTTTCTCACCTGTTCGTATAAGGTACGCTGGGTGGGCATACTGCAGCCACTCCTGGTTCCAGTTGGCTCTCTAATTCCGCTGCTGAAAGGTCTAGAAAGTCCATTTTCAAAGTAGTTGTTGTTGGTGGTTTCGGGGATATGGCTCGAGTATATTGGGCTTCTAACTCCTGGAGGCGATTTTCTACTCCGTCCTCGAAGTCACCGGATTTGATGAAGGTAGTTAACCGCTTACGTAGCTCTTCAGCACTGCCTGAGCTGTCCAAACCGAGTTCTTCTAAAATTTTCAGATTTGTCTCTTTGTTGACGTTGTGTACCCAAGATGAATGGACCATGTTGTAACTTTTAACTTCCTGGATTTTCCTTAATTTAATCCTTGTTCTTAATACTCGTCTTTAAACCGAATACTTCTATTACTCAGGGTCCCTGCTCGGGCGCCATTTGTAACGGTACGTTTTACGCTGAGGTATCACTCGTCGGACCAGTAGTCCTGTCACAAAACAATTTATTTTTGGGACCCAGAAATAAAGAAGCTGAAGCGGTTTTATTTTAAATTCAATAACTCTTGTTTATTAAATTTAGCTTTAGTGCTTTTATCTTAGATCTATCTTTAATAAATGTAAAACTTATAGGATGACGCGCGGTAAATAAGGAAATAATAAACGAATTAAAATTTTTTGGAGATGGCTTGTTTGCATGCTCTTAGCAAGGCTTCGTTATTGCTTTGACTACGTACTCTGTAGCACGTGTCGTTGTCCTAGTATCTGCGCTCTTTGTAGCGAGATTCTCGGTCTTTGTCCTTTTGCGCTCTCTGTAGCGCGGCCTCAAAATCGATTGCGGCGTAGGCACGTCTTCGTTATAGCTGGGTTGCGTGCTCTCTAGCACGTCTTTAATAACGCGTGCGGCATAGGCACGTCTTCATTATCGCTGGGACTACGTACTCTGTAGCACGTCTCGTTGTCCTGGTATCTGCGCTCTTTGTAGAGAGATTATCGGTCGGTGTCCTTTTGCGCTCTCTGTAGCGCGTCTTCAATATCGCGTGCGGCGTAGGCACGTCTTCGATATCACTGGGTTGCGTGCTCTCAGCACGTCTTCAATATTGCTAGATTGCACCCTTGTGTGTTGCACACTCTAGCACAGCTCGGTCTTCCCTGAGTCGTGTGCTAGCTAGCCCGTCTTCGATGTCTTCGCGTTGACCAAGTGCGTTGATTTCGACGCACTTGTCGATCGCTGTCTTATGGCGAATGGGTTGCTTCGTTAGGCGTCGAATACTCTGCGTTTCGTAATCTGAGTGCGTTGGGTACTTTTCTCTAATAAACAAGGTCCAGGCCAAACCATGCGATATGATTATTAGATACTTTCTAACACAGAGGACTACGTACTTACGGTTGTCAGGCTTGCAGCAAACAGACCGATTTTCTGTTCTGCACTCCCTTTTATGCTTTGTCATTCTCAAAGCTTTTTATCGTTAAAGCTCTTCGTGGCCATTTTAAAGCTTTATTATCGCTCGTCAAGATGGCTGCATTGCATGCTTGTTGTCTCTTCCTTGAGCTTGGTGGGTTTGAGGTGTCGTTACACCTTACTAGTTAACCTAGCACTAGTTTGACGAGCATATTTGACGCCTGCTCTTATTGTGTGCTCGCTATTTGTGATGGCCATAATTGCTTACAAAATATGGTCGTTACACTATACTATACAGTTTTTCAATATTTTTTCTTGTAAGGAATTTATTGAGATGCATCCTTCGAATGAAAATTTTTTGCATATTAAAAAATTGTTAAAAATTTAACTATTTTAAATGATCCAGCAGAAAGAGACATAAGGCTTCTAAATAGAGTAAATAATACGTGGACAGTGGATCCAGGACAGCGAAATTGTGTTAGCCAAGTAATTGAACACCACAATAAAATCAGCCGGACAACAGAAAGCTTACAGAACTTCGCAACTTAAACTAATGTCGTATAATTTTTTTCTTATGGTTATTTACATAAATACTTATGTAGCTACGTTTAATAAAAATATAATTGAATTTTTTCAAAAAAATTCATTGTGCAGTTGTGTTGCTTTTTGGTAAAAATACCGTATTACATATCTTCAATTTATACATCAAAATTTTTGCTGTAAAATTTTACAAAATACGAAATTTATATAAGATTAAAATTTAAACGCGTGAGTAGAAGTTATCAAATTTTCGAAAAAATTTTAATCAAAATGTTAGTTTTTAAAAAAATTTACAAAATGCAATGTTTATAGCATAAGATTACAAATTTTATTAGCTTTTAAATAAGTATAAATTGAAAAAAAAATTGTTTCATTGGCTTCATTGTTATATGCAAATTTCTGAAGAAGAAACTTCTTGTTTTTTCGAAAAAAATAATTTTTAGCCAAAAAGTCGATTGCGCGACTACTTACCGTTAGTTAATATTAAAGTGTTATACACCAAAATTCATGTTTTTAAGAGTAGAATCAGAAATCAACGTGTCCCGGGAACTTTTCGAATAACGTTGAAAAAGTGGGACGGTCTAATGCATAGTCAGCTAAGTAATTGACTCTATACAGAGTTGTTGTTCTTGCCTTCTTCAATCTTACTTGTTCTAAAAAGCTCACAATTGAACTCATGTAAAATCAATTCAAAGAATAGATCGAAATTAATTAATAAAATTAAAATGAATGCTTAGAAAACGCAAAATCCAAATTTAGATGAAAAAATATTTAATTCATGTGAAGCTCTATTTTTTTGAGGAGCATTATATTATATTATATTAATAGCGCTGGACAATCTACAGTTGCTACTACTATATCGTAAATAAGTAACAGCGACAATAATTTCCTTCTAACACAAAGAAAGTTTAAACTCATCAGTTTACTTTTGGCATCATATGAAGGCGTAGGCTCACTAAAATTTATGTGATACAGAGCGAATCTTAGAAATGTTTTTTGCACTCGTGTCAAATGTGCTAATTTCGATGCATAATACGGCCCCCAAATAAACCCAGCATATTAAAGTTTCGATCTGACGAAAGAAGTATATACTAATTTTACAGTATACTGGTCCCAGAAATTTCTCCATATGAAAGCTGACATAGCATAAGCTTTAGGTAGTAGAAGGTGTACCGCAAACAAAAATTTTAAATCGAAAATCACCCCAAGGTCTTCAACATCATTCATTTCAGCGCAAAATTATTAATGGTGTAAGATGTTAATAAAGGATTTTCTGACTTAGAGTATGTTACAACAACACATTTATCAAGATATAAATAAAGTCTGTTTTAAATACACCATTCATAAATTGAGTTTATATCTGTTTGAAGTAGATAATAATTTGAACAGCTTACAATTCTCTTAAGGACAGGTTCTCGTGAAACTCGACCTGAAAACTCAATATTTTTTTAAATTTTTCGATAACTTAAGTGTAGAATATGTTCGCAAAGCGGTTTGGCCGATAACGATTGCATAAAAAGTTATCGCATTCGAAAGGAACCCATATTTTCGTGACAGCACTTGAAAAAATCTTTAACCAAATCTTAAAACGCGTTTTCTGAAAAATCATGTTTTTCAAACTGGCCTCTACGATAACTCACAACTACTATATAGATTGGCTTGGATTTTATTTTATTTAAAAGTAGATAAAATTTATTGGATCTCAAACCTAATTTAAGATTATATTGACGGGTTGTTTTTTTAGAGCACTTTAAAAAGCGAAAAATGTGAAAAAACGCTACTAAAAATGTCCGCCATTCTTGCAATTTTCAACTATTTATTAATATAACAGGTTCAAGCTCCAGTAAATATAATATAATTAATAAAAATGTTTGTTTTTTATATCAGATGACATTAACGTGCTGTGTGATGGAGGCCGTTTAGGTACATTTTTTCAACGTGACGTTTGACGGAATATTGGCACTTCACTATTGTGTTGATTTTCTTTAAAATTACACTTTTATGCACAGAAAAAATATTTTCCTACACTTTAAGAATAAACAAATAAATGTTCATATTCTTCCTTCTATGAAAAAAAAAATCAAGAATATAACCGTGTTTTTGGACCTCTAGATTATAACCTCCCCTTAAATACTGTTAAGTCATCAGCAAACAACAGAAAGTCTGAATAATTAATGACATTACTTAATATTTATTTATTTATTTTCCGGGCTATTACCCTTGCAGATTATATTATTAATTACGAAACGGAAAAGAGAAGATAAAACCATACATAATTGCAAATATTTAACTAAAGATTGAATAATTTAGTAAAAACTAGTTTGTAAAATTCAGAATCATCATATCTTCCAACTGTTTCTGTGCTTTGTGATAGACACCTTAGTAATCAGTTTATTAAGGCTGTTCTTTGTCCTGTGGTGATTAATGTGAAATAATTGATTTCCTTTGAGAGAACGAGCTGGAATGTGAAAAGGAATACGGGCCAACAGTTCTGGCATAGTAGAACTAGACAAGGTATAACCATAACTGTCAAACTCAGCCATTTTGGTATTTTTGCCAATTTTTGCTTTCATTTTGCATTCTCATTGGTTGCAGATTTTGTATGAAATGTCAAATTCGTTTTGACAGCTTCGGTTACCGGCTCTCCGCCCTAACACTACCTTGTCTAATTTTGCCATGAGTTCTGGGGCGTTAATTCTGTCATCAATAATATCTTTTATAAACAGAATAGTGGCAATTACTAGCCTTTGGGCCAGACAATGTATGCCAAGTAATCAACAGTGCCACCAATAACTGCAAATATTTTCCCATGAGTAAGTTTGCGATAAAGCGAACCATGTAAAGAGTTTTTGGAAGTTTTCGATTCCATTAATTGAGTTTTTGTAAAATGGATTCCAAATTGTACTTCCCAATTCTAAAAGAGATCTAACTAAACTTAAATATATTGTTTTAGACGTAAATTGGTCTGAAAATTCCATACAGATTCGTCTAAAAAAAGGAATTCAGATTTTGATGTAACGTACTCTAGCTGTGCTTCAAAACTAAACTTAGAGTCAAATTATACTCCAAGGTCCTTAAATTGGTTTTATCTTAAAAAAATTTATATTTCTATCATAACTGTAATTGTATTTGATTTTTTCGGGAGATCGTTATAGCAATACATTTGGGAAAATTCAGATCTAAGTTGCTCAATTTGCACCAATTTAAAAGTTTATTGATATCCTCTTGCAAGAGGAAATACTCGTCAAAAGTATTTATTGGGGGTTGGAATTAGTTTTAAAGGTTTTCTAAGAGATGGCGTAACTATCAATAGATCGCATCGGGCACACCTGTAACTATATTCATTTCAAAGCACATTGTGTAAGCTTCATTTTTCAGTATGTGTCATTCCACTGAAGTGTAAACAACATATATTTTTTTCTCTGTGAACATGTCGACTTTCGTTCCAACAAAACGCAATTTGCGGGAAGGTTTACTTTTGTGCTTTCATTTGAAGAAAAAAGCGGTTGAAGCACAACGCACGCTTACTGAGGCTTACGGGGACTATGCTCCATCGATTTCTACTTGTGAGTACTGGTTCCGTCGGTTTAAAAGTGGTGATTTTGATACGGAAGACAAAGAGCGTCCGGGCCAGCCGAAAAAGTTTGAAGATGAGGAATTGGAGGCTTTGCTCGATGAAGACCCGTGTCAAACCCTTCAAGAATTGTCAGAATCATTGGGAGTCGACTTATCAACGGTCGGCAAACGCTTGAAGGCCATGGGAATGATTCAAAAGCAAGGAAATTGGGTGCCGTACCAGTTGAAGCCGAGAGACGTTGAACGGCGATTTTGCATGTGCGAACAACGGCTTCAACGGCATAAAAGGAAGAGTTTTTTGCATCGTATTGTCACTGGCGATGAAAAGTGGATCCATTACGATAATCCTAAGCGAAAAAAATCGTGGGGACCACCCGGCCATGCATCAACATCGAGGGCCAAGCCGAATATTCATGGCGCCAAGCTTATGCTGTGTATTTGGTGGGATCAGAAGGGTGTCGTGTACTATGAGCTGCTAAAACCTAACGAAACCATCACTGGGGAACGCTACCAACAACAATTGATGCAATTGAGCCGAGCATTAAAGGTTAAACGGCCGGAATATGCCAAAAGACACGACAAAGTGGTTTTTCAACATGACAATGCACGGCCACATGTTGCAAGAACCGTCAAGGAAACGTTGGAGGCGCTGAATTGGGATGTGCTACCCCACCCGCCTTATAGCCCAGGCATAGCCCCTTCCGACTACCACCTATTCAGATCGATGACGCATGGCTTGGCTGAGCAGCGCTTCACTTCTTACGAGGATACCAAAAAATGGGTCGATTCGTGGATTGCCTCAAAAGACGAATCGTTCTTCCGGCGCGGAATCCATATGCTGCCAGAAAGATGGGAAAATGTTGTAGCTAACGATGGACAATACTTTGAATAATATACATTGTACCGTTGTTTCTAAATAAATGCTCAAAAACCGAAAAAAAAAATTAATTCCAACCCCCAATATATTGTGAAAAATTTTCCAATCACCTGCGTACAGTAAGCTCTTGCAATACTGAAAAGTTTGCGGCAGATCATTAATGAATAAAATGAATAGTAGAGGACCCGGGGTACACCCGACTTAGCAGATATAGGTTTTGAGTAACTATCGTTGACCTTTACGAAAAGTACTTTTTCTACTAAATATGATCCGATCCACTTCAATAATTGCCCCCAAATTTTTCAAGCTGTATTAGCAATATATCATGCTGAAGACTATCAAAGGCTTTAGAAAGGTCGGTATACAAAACGCTGTAAGGACAAAATTTGGCTACAAATTTTACTTTCATATTTTAACAAAAATTTTATAAATTGTTTCTAGCCTGAACCTATTCGACGAACAGACAAATGCAGAAATTCAGAGAATTAAGCAAACCACCTGATAGAAATTCACCTACCTTAATCAAGACGGCCAGAGCCGAGAAAACAAATAGGCAAGCACCCAAGAAAAGCCGTCAGATTTTGTGCCAGGGCGTCACACGACCTAGGCGGCAAACAGACCAACGAAGAGGCCAAACAAGTTGATGAAATTTATATTTTTTTTTTAAATTTACCTAAAAAAAGGATGATTGAAAAGTAATTTTGATTTTTCTTTTAAAAGATTGATCGTTTCCCAAAATGTAAAGTTATTTGGCTATGACCCAATAAATTAAGAACGATGTAAATTCGCATGAAGGAAAGAATTCCGGAAGTACTCGCAATAACGCAAATTTGTCTTTGTTATCTTTAACTCATTTTACACTGCTGTTCGACTACTCGAACAGTAAGGTTGCCTTTTTCACCCTTTTTTCTATAAATTTTGGCTTTCAGAATTATTGGCTTTCAGAAAAAAATAAAAGCGGTCTCCCATCCCCAAGCCCCGAGATATAAAAATAAATTTTTTTGCAGACCAATTTTCTCTGAGTGAAATTAAACATAATTATAAATAATTTCACAAATAATAATAATAATAATTTCACAAATGTACTTTATTTTTGTAAACACAAATGTCGTAAATATGAAGCGAATGACTTTTACAGCGGGACTTACTACCGCCAGGTACTGTAGCAGACGCGCACAAATTACTGTTCGACCAGTCGAACCATGGCGGTAGACGCGGAAGTGACGTAAAAATTTTTTTTTCGTTTATTTCAATATGTTCTTATGTAAAACAATACAAAAAATTTTTACTCAAATATCTCAAGCCATTTTTTCATAATCCTTACTTAAAAAACTCCTAAAATTTCGACAAAATTAGGTAAAATGTCCCTTTACTAATAATATAAAATAATAATATATAATATTAATAACAAAACAGTATATTTTGTCGATAACTACAGAGGATATTTATAAAGTATATATAATTTTCATCTTTGCCAACAGCCATTGTTCGACTACTCGAACACCACTCCCTGCCGATACTATCAAAGGTAGAAAAATTTTGACCACGGATTCAAAAAATATTCGTTACCCTCAACTGTTGGTACGGCCGTTTCAAAACTTTGCGTGAAATGGGTTAATAAACGAATTCGCAGTGAACTGTCAATCAAAATGAAGGTTAGGTTAGGTTGAGACGGCAGCGGCTATACGTGCTTAAACCATACCGCACGTACTACGGCTCACTTAGACCAATCAAACCAATTGTGATACTGCTGCACACTTGGCCTTCAGTCTAAATGGAACCATATTGAGCTTTTGATAAAGTTTATAAGACGTTTGACGCTTGTCCTTGATAGGTCGTCAAAGGTAGGAGATGGTTTCTTGCTCCTCCTCGTCCCTGCAGCTTCTGCAGAAGTCATTTGCGATGACCCCCAGTCTGGAGGCATGTCTGCCTATTAAGCAGTGCCCTGTGGTAACGGCCACTAGCGTGGCTACCTCTAGTCTTCCTATCGCGAAGTGCTCTCGATCGCTTTAGGTCTAGAGTCGGCCAGAGAAGCCTTGTTGTTCTGCACGTTGAATTCAGCCCATCTTGTATTTATATTTTTTTATCTATATTTTTATTTATTTGGTTGCTAAGCCTTAACAGTTTTTATAGCAAATTAAAATTCTAATATAAGGCATTGATAACAATTCAAAAATGTAAAATCTAAATTTTGATTGAAATAAAGTATTATTAACAAATTAAAAATTTGTTCACTGGAAAATAATGCTAACATAATAAAAAACTTAAGTCAAAACGATAATATCAGACAGCATAACAGGGTTGCGTTTTCAAGACAAACAAGGTCAAGTTAGCAACAGTACAAATATCGCGTTATCAAGACAAACAAGGTCAAGTTAGCAACAATTTTTGTATCCTGACATCTGCGGAGTCGTGTGATAAACAAGGTCTCATACCCAATAAAACACCACTTCAATAAGTACATTTATAATATATATCGTTCTGTCTTCCTGAAGCCGGTGGGATCCTGGCTTGACAGGGTGGTTACTCAACAAACAAGGTCAACTTCACCAAACCAATTTTCGTAAAACAAAGAAAACCAGTTGCGCACACTGGCATCAAGACTAACTAGGTCTTATCGGCCACTCATATTAATATATTACAAACTGATATAACGTAATGTTTCAAGAGGTAAAAACCAAGACACCGCGGTACCGCCGACAAAAGTAGTCACATTCATCATGAAGATATACGGCAATTGAAGATCCGCAGGTTTAGGTCCATTCAGATTATTTAAATGTACATACACCAGAATTTATCCATTTCAAGCTTAGGTCAATTTATCCATTTAGGTTAATATATTAATGTGTTTACAAACTTCCCCAGGTGCATCAGATATGTGTTTGAGAGAACGTCAGATACAAAATTAAAATCACCGCAAGCGCTTCTAAGTAGTTCATTTTCCAAGTAATTAGTTCTACAAAAGTTCATGTGGAGTAACTCAAAAGATCTTTTAGGACGAAGAGGAATATTAAAGTATATTTTACTCAATAAATATGGACTGCTGACATATCCATGTAAAAGTTCAATAATCCAACAAGCATTGATCATAATTCTCCGATTTTTTAAAGAAGGAAAATTTAAGAGTTGTAACCGGTTTTCATAAGGTGGTAAGTGAAAATCAGTATTAAAATAGAGATTGCTTAGGCAAAACAAAAGAAATTGTTTCTGCACTGATTCAATGTCATCTATGTAACAACCGTATCACGGGCATCATACAACTGAAGCGTATTCTAAGATAGGCCGCACTAGGGAAGTGAATAAGGTTTTCGTTAAGAATGGATCATTAAACTTTTTTGCCCAACGTTTAATAAATCTTAAAGTACTATTTGCTCTATTTATCTATTTATACATTTAAATAGTGGTTTGCGCGAGAATGTCATATGCTTGAATTTCTTCATGTGGAGGTTCATGCGGTTCGTTTTGCACTAGTTATGAATATTATCAATGTCGGTTTGCAAAAATGCAGCGTCATTATCATTTTTAAAAGAAAGGAAGAGTTTGACGTCATCAGCAAACATTAAGATGCTAGAATGCATTGACAGATGGCAAATCGTTTATATAAAGTAGAAGCAGAAGGAGCCCAAGATGACTTCTTGAGGTACACCTGAAGCAACAGGAAACTCATGTGATTTCTTGCGCTTAAAAAGAACAGATTGTGTTCTATTGCTTAAATAAGATTCAACCCATTTTACCAACGGTATAGGAAATCGAACAAGATGTAATTTTAAGATCAATAGTTTGTGTTTTATAACGTCAAAAGCTTTGCTAAAATCCTTGTAAATAACATCAGTCTGCATACCTTTTCTAAAATTTCCTATAGTTATTGATGTAATTTCGAGTAAGTTAGTAGCAGTGGATTTTCCAGAAAGAAATCCATGTTGGAAAGGAGACATTAAAGATTTAACAATATGCGATAGTCGTAATGTAACAATTGCCTCTAAAAATTTAGGCAAAGTGCTTAATTTTGCGAAGCCACACGGTAGTTATCAATTAATGACCTATTTCCGGATTTATGCAACGGAATAATAAATTAATATTTCCAGGCTGCGGGAAAATAGCATGATTTTAATGAAGAAGTAAATAGTAAATATATTGGAGTTACTAATAATTCACAGCAATATTTTATGAAGGTATGTTATCAGGACCACATTTATATGATGTTTTAATATTTTTTAAATATGATAAGACTGTGTTTGTATCAATTATTAGGAAATAAATATCCCCAGATTGAATATTAAAGGGATAACTTAAGTAATTATAGGACAATGATGAAGAAGTCGTCTTGAAAACGTCAGCAAAAAGATTGCAAATACTATTATCATTTCAACAGAATATTTCATAAAAGAAGGATAGAAATCAATCTTACGTTTTGTGTTAACAAAGTTCCAGAAGGACTTAGCATCAGATGTGATGTTTAATTTTACTTTTGTTAAGTAGATATTATATGATTGTTTGCATAACTGTTGGTAACTGTATTTAATTGAGGCAAGACATCGGAAATCACATATGTTATATGTTTTTTTATATTTTTTATAGTATTTAGATTTCAAGCTCCTAATTTTTCTTAATTCTTGTTTTATTTTTTTTAAATTATTTTTAATTTAGAAAAGAATTCCAGTTGATATTGGACAAGTTATTTTTCAATATCACGTAGTAAGTTTTTTAGAGTTAAACTCAATAGGCGGTTGAGAATCATAGTACTGCACAGATGGTTTTGGAAAATTTAAAATAATTTCTAATGTAGGATGGAGAAAATCTTCGGGTGTAACCAGAGGATCTGATTTAGACACAGAAGCGATATTGCTTTAATCAAAAAACACCAGATCAAGCAAACGATTATTTTTGTTAAGGATGCAGTTAAGTTGGAACAGGGCTTGGATTGAGAGCTCGTTTAAAAAATAATTACAGGATGAACTTTCACACGAAGGTAAAAATATTCCACGAATTTCAGAACAGCAGTTCCAAGAAACGTTTGGCTTGTTAAAATCACCAGTTCCTTGATAATCTATATATATAAAATAGGATGTGTGTATGTATGTAACGTATGGACTCCAAAACGGCTGGGCCGATTTTGATGAAATTTTCAGGTAATGTTCATCTTGGTACGGTGGGTAACATAGGCTATATTTGGACCCGATATGTGGCGCTGGGGTGGACTTATATCGAAAATTTGAATTTATGGACCAATTTAACTGAAATTCAGAATGTATGTTTGTTTGATCATAAGAAAATAATTTGTGTATAAATGGACCCGATAGGTAGCGCTGGGGTGGACTTATATCGAAAATTTGAATTTATGGACCAATTTAACTGAAATTCAGAATGTATGTTTGTTTGATCATAAGAAAATAATTTGTGTATAAATGGACACGGTAGGTGGCGCTGGGGTGGACTTATTTCGAAAATTCGATGGCGTGAAAAATATATAAATACTTTTAATTTTATTTTATAACGAGGGGAGTAGCGAAGCACACCGGGTTCAGCTAGTAAATAATAAAATATAATATTGGCCATGCTCTTCTTATGTCCAGTATAACATATTGCGTCGAGGTTTATTCTGGTACGCCAGCTCTTAACATTAAACGAGTTCAAGTCATTGTCAATAATATTATACGTTTTGTCTATGGTCTTCGTAGACGAGAGCACATATCTTCGTATGTCGTGAAGTTTTTAAATTGTTCCTTCCATCAATATATAAATAATAGATTGATGTTGTATTTTTATAAGCTTGTGAAAACCAACGTGCCACAATACTTGGCTCAGAAATTTGAGTTTTGTCGCTCTACTAGGAATCCTCAGATAATCTACCCTAGAATAGATTGTTCTACGTTTGAAAGGTCTTTTCTGGTACGAACAGCTCGTGTTTAGAATAAGCTCCCTATTCATCTTTGTATTTTCACATGCACCTTAACCACCTACAAAATTAAGCTCAAATAATTTCTTCATTCAACAGTTTAAATATATTACTTTTAAAAATCTTTTTTGTTGGCCACTTTTAATTTTTAACCTATCTTTTTTCCTCTGGCTTCTTTTCTTTCCGCTAACTTGGGATCATCAAATTCTAATCTTAAATGAATGCTATTAAATATCTTATACTGTTAAGAGAGGTTGTATATAAAGGTACATGTATTATTAGTTAAGTTTTCTCTCGAATATGCTACTATTAAACTGGTAATATGTAAATTGGCCAATAAGGCTTTTGTATTACTTACAATGAAATAAATAAATAAATAAATGCAACCTACCTCTTAGGTAAAGTGACGTCATCATAATGGTACAACCTTAATAAATTAAAAAAAAATGTTTGTTTCGGAAATCGCTACATTTCCTTTTCAGTAGTCTTCGAGTAATTAAGCTGTGATCAACTCACTGTTAAAGTCATAAAGAAATAAATGAGTAGCAACTAGAACAGATGGCAACCTTGGTCGAGTTGATGGCTATGATCTATATATAGCTTACTGCTTTAAATGTCATATGATTAAGTAGCCGATGAGAACATAAATAATTCTTACGAAATTGTTCAAATATGTGTGAAATCATATACGACTTTAACAGTGAGTTGATCACAGCTTAATCACTCGAAGACTACTGAAGAGGAAATGTAGCAATTTCCAAAACAGACTGTCTAGTTAGCTAAGTGATTGACTCTATACAGAGTTCTTGTTGTTGTTGCCTTCTTAAAAACTTACTTGATCTAAAGCTCACAATTAAATTCATGTAATAATTTAAATAATAGATCACGATTAATTGACTAAAAAAATAATGTTTAAACTTGATTTGTGAAATAAACTTGATAGAAATGTGAATGCCGCGGCTGTCATGGTACAAGAAATTATTTTATTCGGTATGCGGTCTTTCATTCCCAATAAGATGGGAAGCATTAAACCAAAAGACCACTCATGGTTTAATGAGACTTGCAGGATTGCAGTCAGGTCCAAAGAGGAAACCTTTTAGAATTGGCGTTCTAACAAGAATACTGATACTAAAAGACTTCGCATCAAGGCAAAGAATCGCTGTAATGCAATTTTAAAACGCGAAAAGTTTCTGCACGAAGCTCGCATTCGAGAACAGGTTATTCTCTGTCCCAAAAGTAGCAAAAATTTTTGGTCATTTGTTAAAAGAGTTAAGAACTAGACATCGTCATCGATTCCAGCTCTTTTAAAAGATGACCAAATCTTCACGGCTGATAAAGCGAACCTATTGTCTGGATTGTTTGCACAAAATTCCACTCTCTCGGATAGCAATCAGCCACTGCCCTTTGTTGGGGGTGGATCTTCTGCAATGCAGGAGATATACATTCGAACGAGAGCAGTTAAAAGGGTCCTTACAAATCTCAACGTAAACAAAGCCTCTGGTCCTGACGGCATACCGCCAATTGTGCTTAAAATGTGTGCTTCTTCGCTGGCTCGGCCTTTGCGCAACCTTTTCAACGTTTCCTATAGAACAGGAGTATTTCCATCTTGTTGGAAGGTGGAAAATGTCCAGCCGGTACCTAAAAAGGGTGATGCCACGAACCCTGCAAACTACCGACCCATTGCGATATGCTCTACGCTTCCCAAAGTTATGGAGAGCGTAATAAACTTCAACGTTGTGAACTATCTGGAGCGCAACCAACTGCTCAGTGACCGTCAATATGGTTTCCGTACGGCTCGCTCTACTGGTGACCTTATGGCGTTCTTAACCGAAGAATGTAATAAATGCGTTCACTTTTTCGGCGAGAGCAGGGTTGTTGCTCTTGATATTTCTAAAGCGTTCGACCGAGTGTGGCATAAAGCGCTCGTGTCAAAACTTGTTGCATATGGTTTTGGTGGTAATTTTGCTCGATGGATCACGTGTTTCCTCAAGGACAGAACGATTCGAGTCGTAGTTGACGGTATCTCGTCCGAGGAGTATGCCATTAACGCAGGAGTACCGCAGGGTTCAGTTCTATCGCCAACTTTGTTTCTGGTTTTTATCAACGACCTTTTGTCGTTGACGCATAACCCAATACATTCGTTTGCGGACGACAGCAGCATTTGTCATTCATATTTATTTAAAAAACGCCCAAGCTCTATGGAGGTTGAGGCAAAATATGAATGACACACTCCTAAATGATCTATAAAAAATCTCCGAGAAGGGTCTTGCTAATAGAGTAGAGTTCAATGCAAGCAAGAACCAGTGCTGTATGTTAACCCACAAGCGGATGGATTGCCCCTTAGCACTCCTCAATATGAATGGTGTGGATCTTTTGGAATCAGCCTCTCTTGACGTTCTGGGCATATCGATCAAGTGTGATCTTCGCTGGAATGATCATATTTTCGATGTGTCGAAAGAAGTGGGCAAGTGCCTAGGTTTTTTAAAACGATGCAAAAAATATTTCACCTCTGATCTGATGTTCGCATGATTAATACCTCATATATTAGACCGAAAATGGATTAAAATTCGCACATTTTTCTTATTTGGAGCTTCTGGATCGAATTCAACTTCGTGCGATATATTTGATAGGGGATAGGGCATCCTCTCTCAACTCTCTTGGGCATCGACGCAATGTTGGTTGCCTAAGCCTTCTGTATAGGTATTACCATGGGAAGTGTTCAAGGGAGATACATTACCTGACGCCACCAGCTCGTGTGTTTCCCAGGTCCACTCGGGCAGCTGTCCAAGCCCACCCCTTTACCATTGCGTCGATGTCCAATAGAACCTCGCATTACCGTGATAATTCGTTCTTTAGTCGCACAGTTAAGTTGTGGAATAGTCTCCCTGCGAGCGTGTTTCCCGACAGTTTTGAGCTGTGCAAATTTAAAACAAATATTCACCGACACTACTCCATCTATCCACCCTCCAACTAACTATCACCCATCTTCCGAACCAACAAAATGCTTACGCATTTATAGGGGGCATCCCCCTGAGCGTTGGTTTAGTTTAAAAAAAAAATATTGTGCACATAAGCTTCCATTAAAAAAAGACTCTGAGTTTCAAATGTGAAATATTTTGATGAAAACCACGCTCTTTAAAAAGTGACGTCAGCAAAATAATACACAATTCATGAATTCAAATAAACTTAAATACGGTCGTGGGGGTATATTAACTTCGGTACAGCCTAGTTTTATAGTTACTTTGTGTAGAAAGTAAGCAATCTGATTTAGCTCATTTTCGAACTTAGATAGAAGCTTATGTTTACAATTTTTAATGATAGCTTTAAAATTACGGCAGTAACTATATGATTAAATCGACTCAGGAAATGAGTGCGAATAAATATTTTCTTTTATATCTGATACTCCACCTCATGGGCTTCACAAACGGAGTGATAAAGTTAATAAACTCCTTACGCAGTAAGCGGGAATCAAAAATTATGCCTTCGATTTTTATCCAAATCCGTCTGATAAAAGATGTGCCATTCTTAAGCTATAAGTTTGTATACTTACAAAAATAGTTCAATGTTTCTCTTGTCTGATCCTTAGTCAATCCTAGTCCCTCGGCTGTAATAGTTAGCGCGGGTACAGGAATATACCAATCTTGATTTGAATATCCAGTAAAATCAGTTAACAGATCAGACCTGATTTTATATTTCGGTATTTGTTCTTCTAAAAGGGAAAATATCTCTACTTCCGTCAAATGTTCGCCACTACACAACTCTAGAATTGAACAAATGCACAAGTTGAAGTTTCTGATGAAGCTATAAGCTTAGGCATAATTACCTGTTAAGCAACCAACTTCTTCTGTTGACACGATATATTTATGTTGCTGCATAAAATGCTTTGAGATAAGTTTAGGTAGATGTTTCTTTATTGTAGTTTGGGCGGATATGCTTAAAGGGGCAGGTGCCCCTTTTGAGGCTGACAGCATGGATATACTGGATTCCTAAAAATAATAACATTAATAAGTAGGTAATCTTGCTGTCAATCGGTTTTTCATACATCAAAAGTTTTTTGAAAAGAAAAATTTAAAACAACTGAATATTTCTATAATAGAAACACAGTAGTTGTACAGAAAATTTTATCCTTTGTAACTTGTTTCTAGTGAATAAAATTAATTAATATATTTACTTACTAATTAACTATATTTAATTGAAATATTCAGCCCTATTATGAATAATTTTTCATGCGGAAACGGAAAAGGGAGTTTTAATTTTTAAGATTACTCTGATTCTACTCTGAAAAACATGAATTTTGGTATATCAAACTTTAATATTACCAAACGGCAAATGGTCGCGCAAAAAGCTTAAAAAGTTTTTGGCTATCGTCGATTTTTTTCGATTTTTTTGTGTTCGAAATGCCAGAAACAGGTACTTTGAGAATTTTTGAAAAAGAGGTCAAGTTTCAACAGCTATAACCTTTTTATCCAAATTTTGGTTTTTGTAATTCTTTTAACAAAAAATCTTAAGACTATCCTTTAGCCACTTATGATTTCGTTTTTCAATTTTGCATTTTTGGATCTTTCAAACTCGAAATTGACAAAATGTTTTTTCAAACGAAATTTTTTATAATAATTTTACGATTTTTTTTTTATTACATCAAAAAATTAAATTTTTTAGAAAACGAAAAGTAAAATATCACAACTCTAGTAATTTTAAACTGATTTTTATGTGTGATACCTCATATTAAAGATCAATTAAATGAAAAAATTATTAAATACTAGTTGAAAAAAAAAATACTTCAGGCCCTGTTTTTATTTCTTCTTTAATTAAATATTGAGAAAAAATCTTGTAAAACGCTGCTTAAAATAAGGCTACCTTAATACACATATGCATTTAAGTACTACAAAAAATTAATAAATGTTAAAAAAGGCAACAATTTATAATCTTCTATTTTATTTATTTATTTATTTATTTAATTTGAAGTAATATAAAAGCCTCATTGGCCAATTAATATATTACAAGCTATTTACATTTGAAAAAGAAGTAATTTGAACTCTACAATGTAATTCCTAAATAAAAAATGCGACATCCGTAAACAAAAGTACGAAAACAAATCAAGAGTTTGTCCCAAGATTGCTCCAGTGATTTAGATTTGAGAATTTAAACATTAAACATTAAGACACGAATATTGATATAATTTATGCTTAAAGCTGTTTGTAGCACCGGAAAAAGAACGTAGGCAAATGGGTAGGATGACCGTTCAAAAAATGACCGTTCAAAAATGAAGGATGATATTCTTTGCCATGTTTTCTCAGTCTGTACCATATAGTCTCAAATTTGCGAAAAATTGTGCGTAACCATGGTACACAAAGGATTTAAAGACTCTTCGCAACAATAGGAATAGAGTATGGAAGAAATATGTTTGTAGTTATGACTCAAATGACCTAGAAACATACAAACTTTTGTTTCTGGAATTTGAGAATTGCTCAGCTACATTATATAATGAGTATTTGGATAATATGAAGCTGAGTATTTTGTCTGATCCAAGAAAATTTTAGGGATATATTAATGTTAAGAAGAAGACTGATGGATTTCCTTCTTCTTTCAAATTTCAGGATGGATTTACTGACGATTCCACCATTATTTGTGGCATATTTGCCAATCTTTTTAAATAATCATTTTGTTCAGATTCTTTTAATCCTGATTTAGCGCATTTTGATTATATGAACAACGCACCCAAAGTTTCTTTGGAGCATATATCTTTTACCTCAGAGGATATTTTTAAGTATATTGTATCAATCGATGAAGATTTTAGCGCTGGACCAGATGGGATTCCTGCCGCAGTATTGAAACAATGCGGCTCCATTTTGTGTCAACCACTCTCGTTGCTTTTTAATAAATCCATTTATGAAAGTAATTTTCCTCTTTTCTGGAAAAAATCTTTTATCAGTCCTATTTACAAAAAAGGTTGCAGGAATGACGTCACTAATTATAGGCATATCGCTAAGTTGTCTTCGATTCCTAAACTCTTTGAGCGAATAGTGTACGATCGAGTGAAAATTCACTGTGGGCAAGTCATGACAACTCGTCAGCATGGTTTTGTTACTGGCAGATCCACTGTGCCTAATCTCCTTGATTTCACTACATTCTGCTTAAAATCCATTGATTCTGGTAGCCAGGTCGATTGTATTTACACTGACTTTAGCAAAGCTTTTGATAAATTACTACATAGTCTAATTTTATTTAAACTTAAATTAATGGGATTTCCACAATATTTTGTAAACTGGATCAAATAGTATTTGATGGAGCGATCTTATCAAATACGTCTCCGAGGAGTGTTGTCTTCTGAATTTGTTGCAGAATCGGGTGTTCCTCAAGGAAGCCACCTGAGTTCACTTGTGTTTATTTTGGCACTTAATGATGTTACTCACATCATCAAACACTCTCATTTGCTTATTTATGCAGGTGATATGAAAATACACAGAACAATTGATTCTAATGACAATTCAGGCCTGCTCCAGTCAGACTTGAAATCCTTTGAGGTTTGATGTTCTGAAAATAAGATATTTTTAAATCCAGATAAATGTCAAACTATGACCTTTTCGCGTAAAAGGAACAATTTTATTTTTGATTACAAAATTAAAGATACTGCTTTAAGTCGTGTAACTGCCGTCAAAGACCTTGGTATATGCATGGACTCTAAGTTATCGTTTGACATGCATATGGATAGAATTTGTAAAAAACATCTTCTATGCTTGGTTTTATAAAACGCTGGGCCAAAGAATTTGATAGCTTAATAAAAATTACAACGCTGTATTATTCAATCGTGCATCCTCAAGTCAAGTATGGTCCCCACATTACAATGTGCATGTTGATCGTATAGAAAGAATCCAAAAACGTTTTGTTCGGTTTGCTCTGAAAGGCTTAAGTGCAACTGACACATTTAACCTTCCTCCATATGAGGATCGTTTTAAATTATTAAAGATGCAATCTTTAAGAGAAGAAAATCTGCTGATATCGTCTACTTACACCAACTCATAACTGGTGTATTCGATTCTCCAGAACTTCTTTCCCTTATAAATTTTAACACTAACCGTAGAAGCAGTAGAAACTCGAACTTGATTTATTTACCATTTAGTAGAACAAATTACAGTAGAATTGCGTACAAGTTAACCGAGATGGCTCAAGGATAATTAACTTTTTCGAACTATTAACTTTTCTAAGCAGTTTCCTAAATTAACAAAAAGGCATTAAGACACATATTTTTCGAAAGTAACACACTAAATTTATTTCAGTGACTTAGTTTTCATCATTTCAAAAAAGAAGCTTGGATTTAATTCGTACTGGATGGTTTAAAGTTCACAGTAACTCCTGACCAATTTCATGCGCAGGAACTTAATATGTATTAATTTGTTTAAAGAAGCAGTCGAGACATTTTTGTTTCTTTTGTATAAACATTCTACTAAACGTAGAAATAGTTTAGAATTTATTCACTAAAAGTAATCACTATCTAAAGTGAAAGAAAAACGAAAAATCAAAGAGGAATTACATTCTTTAGGCTCTTTCGAGAGGTTCATAAACTCCGAAAGGCAGGTGAACACTGAATAATGTTCTTTTTTTTTCTTACTGAACTTAAATAGTTTTAATTCAAATCTATCCAAAAAAATGAAAATTTGTTTTTACAATTCTAACGGATTCACCATACATAGTGCGGCATAAGAAGGTAAAAAAATTAACCCAAAAAGTTTTGATTTACATGGCTGGATACTTAAAGTCATTTATAAATAAACTTATTGATTTGCAAAAAAACAAAGCATACTTAACTATTTTAATTAAATTTACGAAAGAACATAAAAAGTTTGGTTTTACAAAACAAAAAAATGGGAGAACTTAGCTTAAAAGTTAGCTAAAGGTTATATCGACACGCATCTTCGACGCGTCCGGTTATTAAATTGACAAAGAAAAAGTTGATTACATGTGAAGTTGATTTTTTTCTAAAAACCTGACCTCGACATAGGTGGTACTGATGCTGACGATTATTAGGATGTCGTCGCTGGTGATGATGATGACGTTGCTGAAGCTGATGCTATTGTTATTGGGGTGATGCTTTGGTTGTGATGATCGCGTACAATGTGGGTGTATATGGAGGTGATGCTGTGGTAGAAGCTGGTAATTTTGATGCTGTTGTTGTTGTAGAAGATGGTTTTGTGTTGATGATTTTGTAGGCGATGAATTTGTTGGTGATGTGGTGGTGGTTTTGGTATGACTTCTTTTTATAATATTTCATTTCATGTTTGTTTTTTTCCTTTTTTTTTTGGTGTATAATGTTTTTTTTTTTTGTGATGGTTTGTTATCTTCTCTTTTTTTCCCAGTTTCTTTTATGATTTTTTTACGTATTTTTCTCTTAGTTTAGTTAATTATTTTTTTTAATTTTCACTTCTTATTTTTAGGTGGTTCATATCTTTTCTTTTGTTTATCAATATTTTCTCTTTTCAAAATCTTTGTTTGTTTTTCTATCTCCAAACTTTTCCGTCCTTCACTCTTTTATTTTCACAGTTTATACTATTTTTTTCCATTGGTGTTTGCATTTCTAGTAAATTTTTTCTTACTGTTTAATTTTCTCATCGTTGTTTTTTTTTCTATTTGGTTCACTTGTTTTAAGTTTGGTTCTCACTGTTAATTTTCCTCTATATGATTAACTTATTCCAAGTGTTGTTTTCACTGTTGGCCTTTGGTTTCTATTTATATTTGTTTAAGTTGTGGTAAGTCTGCTTTTCGCTGTTTCTTTGTCTTCAATTTATTTCACTTATTCCAAGTGTCGTTTTCACTGGAAAACGTTTCGTTTTGTTTTTGTTTCTATTTCTATTTGTTTAAGTTATTTAAGTTTTCTTTCCACTGTTTATTTGTCTTCAATTTATTTCACTTATTCCAAGTGTCGTTTTCACTGGAAAACGTTTCGTTTTGTTTTTGTTTCTATTTGCTTAAGTTATTTAAGTTTTCTTTTCACTGTTTATTTGTCTTCTATTTATTTCACTTATTCCAAGGATTGTTTTCACTGTTTGTTTTTGTTTCTACGTTTTAGTTATTTTACGCTTTTTTCACTGTTCTATTATTTTCTTTATTGTAGTTACTTTAAGCTTTATTTTCACTTTCTGGTTTGTATGTTTTAGTTATTTTAAGTTTGGTCTTCACTGTTTTATTCTTTTCTTTATTGTAGTTATTTTAAGCTTTATTTTCACTTTTTGTTTGTATGTTTTAGTTATTTTAAGTTTGGTTTTCACTGCTTTTATTCTTTTCTTTATTGTAGTTATTTTAAGCTTAGTTTTTACGTTTTGGTTTGTATGTTTTAGTTATTTTAAGTTTGGTTTTCACTGTTTTTATTCTTTTCTTTATTGTAGTTACTTTAAGCTTTATTTTCTTACTGTTTTCTCACTCTTTAGGTTTTTCTTTTTTTTTCGAAGCTAATGTTCTGCGACCATGATGTCATATATGAGGCCAGGATTCTGCGGCTGCTGCTGTTTTTGGTTGACTAAATGAATGTAGCACTATGAAACAAAGATATCCGCCGAGTACTCTACTCGCTGTAATTCTTTCCTTTTCTTCTTAAAATTATGTTTCAACTTTGTCGTTTTCCCACTTTTTTTTTTGTTTCTTCTATCTGCACTTTTAATAAATGCAATCTTATGAAGACAATTTTTATTAATGCTATTAATTGTTTTAATGAAAAATATTTACAATCTTGTAGCTTTTATCTGTTTAAACTTAACATTTTAAACCCATTAAAAAGAAATTTAAAAACTGCACACGCTCGCGCTACTTTCTATATGTTCTTTTAAAACTACTATCACGAATTATAATGAAGATAATTTATAATTAAGCTCCATAGTTTTATTTTTTTCTATATAACGTAAGCCATTTTACCGAAAATTTCACAATTCTGTTTTTTTTCTAGTTTGACTACTTGCGCGACCAGCCGCAGAGACACGACCTTAATTTTTCTTACTCCGACGAACTGACTCTATCCTAGCTGTACGCTCGTTGCATACCCAAAATTCAGTCTGTTGAGCTTTGAGTCCCGTTTTTACATTGCGTGAGGTACAAAAGCTCGTCGATTTTTAGAAACGAGACCGTGATTGGTGTAGAGCCACCTGCTTGAGCATTAAATTTTAGAAGCTAAGCCCAGATTGGCAGATCGAATAACCGTCATAAAAGCTTATGTTAGTTTGGTTTCAAAGCTTTTCTCATGCTCGAGCCGAAAACTAGAGGCGCTAATACAAATTTACTGACCTTTCAGTTCAATTTAATTACAAAATTCTCTTAGCTTGATTTATCTAACTGCAAAAAAAATTCCATCCGCTTTAAAATAGACAGACTGTGACATATACTGCGTAAGGACGGACTAAAAAGAATCAATTATAGTAAATATACTATCGGTTGGCGACCGCCGTCCAACTGAATGTTCAAAGTAAAATACGCGTTAGAGTCACTGCGCGAGATTAAGTCGTTTTCTTGCAGAAGACTTTGGAAACCAACACGATGACGACTAAGATAGACAAGAGAAAAAAAAACCCTAAAACTGAGCAGAGTGAATAGGCCGATGACATTTTTGGTTCCTGTTAAAATTTGAATTTAAATTCAAATTCATTTTTGAACAGGAACCCAAAATGTGCGTCCGTTTGTTCTTGGTAGTGGTTCAGGCGCACCTGACACTTTTTAGAGCAGTGCGTGGAAGCTGAATTTCGGTTAACTTCATTGAGCGATCAACATTTTCGCGAGTGAACTTTTCCGCGATTCTACTGTATATGTTAACTGCTCCATTAAATCGCATGAGTACCTTTGTTAACAACTGTAGCGTGTTTGATGTTAACTTGTCGAAAGGTCAACTCAAAAGTAGACTGAAATGTAATGTATGAGCCCAACCCATATTATGGTGGGTAAATTTTTCTCACTTTAGATTGTTTTGGACCACTCTTATCGATATCGTTGAGATATTTTAAATGTTATTTGGGCTGGTTCTTAAGATGATCTAATGCGGAGAAAGTGCGAAAAAGCTGTAGTAGCTGAACTCTATTGTTATTGCATGTTACTTTCAAGTGTTGAAATCAGACAATGGCACTGAGTTTAAAAATGAACTAATAGCGAAATTACAATACGGCAGTGGCAGTGATCAGCTGTTATTTCAGAAGTAATGTTATTAAATGGTAGTTCTCGCATAACAGCAGCGGCAGTAAGCAGTACTGCCGAGGTTAGTTCTATTTCTAAATTTACTGCCACTGCCACACTGCTGCCAATATAATGAATGAAAAAAACAGAGTGGCAACATGAAAAATAAAATATACATTAACATTTGGAGCCAAATAATAAAAAAAAAGAAAAATGTTAGACTTCAAAATACTGCTACTGCTTACTGCTGAATTGTAATTTTGCTGCAGTGATATATTAAAAACTGCTAACTGACACTGCCACTGCCACTGACGCTGCCACTGCTGCATTGTAATTTCGCTATAATGCGCAAAATATGCAAACTTTTGAAGATCGAACAAATATTTTCGATACCATACTATCACCAGACAAACCACAGGGTGCTAAACGAATTTTTATTGACAACAGCTACTGACCACGAATGGGAATCCCATAATTCACATTTACGTACAACACGACCCCACACATAGACACAGAATACACACCACATGAATTAGTATACGGAAAACTAGCGTCATTACTAAATGACATTTACAATCACAAACAAGGTTTTATGATTTCGAAAGTTACCTGAGCGAGATGCGTACTAAATTGAATTTTGCTCTAAATAAGCCAACAAAAAAAAATGCTCATACAAGTTAAAGAAAAGCGTACTAATAAAAACTTAGACTACACAAATACACTAAGAGCAGAAATAAGACACTTAGTTTTACTTAAAATAGAAGATAGAAATAAAGAACAATTACCTTATAAGGGCCCATTTAGAGTATAAGATAGATTAGGAGTTAATACTATAATAGATTATAATGGAGTACATAAGAAAGTACACAATAACCAACTAAAACCATATAAGGCAATAATTTAATACTTTAGCAATATATTTTGCCAAATACATTGAAACCAAAAAATATAGAATTGTTACAATAGATCATTTATATTTCATATTTTAATACTATTTTATTACATATATATCGAGTATATATAACACGCTTAAGAAAAATTATTGTAACACCTAATTTTTCTCTAAGGATAAGCACACTGCCGACCCTAAGTTTCGTTGTCACAAACGGCAATGTATTGAGTGACTAATAAGTTAGCACTGCATTATCGGCGTGTGCTGCACTGCATGCACTGCGAATATTTTCATTACGTGCCAATATTTCATTCGTCAAACCAAAAATATGTAATTTGAATCCTTTCGATGATTCAAATTCATATGCGAGACAACATATGCAACATATGTTATAGGTATATTAACTAACTAAAGAAGTATAACCATAGATTAAGACTATTAAGTAAGTTTATGTATAACACTTGTAAAAATGCTATAAAAGAGCCGAGATGGCCAACAATAAAGAAGACTTTAATTAACTACACAAGTTAGCAGATCTCTGCTTTGTTTAGTTTTTTTAAAAATTTCTGTTTGCCTTGGACATAGTTCAAATCGGCAAACATCCTAGCCTATAGCGAAGGCAAACTCTGCCGCTATAGATTCTTACAACTTCGTTCCATATAAGAATACCACATTGCGATCTTGTAGCGAAGGCAAACTGCCGCCAAGGATTCTGTCAACTTCATTCAGCATAAATTATATAACATGGCGATCCTGTAATATAACATAACACAATTAATCAGGGGGGAAACGGACACAGAATTGAAACAGAATCAGTTTTGAAAACGATATCGGTTCCAAATGGTGTTGTGAAACAGACTCGGTTTTGTTCTTTTCAAAGTAACACAAATTCGATTTCGAACATAACCAAAACCGACAATTGAAACAGCTGTTTTTCCGGCGTATAACAAATCTTTATTTGCTGAATTTTTGTGTTAAATTATTTAGTTTGCATTTACCCATACATAAATATATGCCCTAATTTTTCATGCAGATTCTTTGACCAATACCGGCTAAATAAGGAAGCGTTTGACATGGTGGCTTGTCTTTTTTGTAAAGCCCTTGGCCATTCCGGGTGGTTCTCCATGGAATCAGTTACAATTGCAATTTGGACTGCGTTTTTATGTTTTCCCTTAATAAAAAATGCAAATAAATAATAAACTTAAAAAAAAATAATTAAAATCGTTCACTTCTTAAATTTTTCCAAACTTTTCGCGACTTTGCAGAAGCTAGCACACACACTTATCAGTAATTTTGACATTTGTCAACTGCTCTTTTTAAAACCGACAATCAAATCGATTAATCGGTTTCTGTTACACCTAATACCGACACAAAACCAATTTGGAAAATTAAATCTGTTTCTAAATCGATAATCGGTTTCTATGACACAAAAATGAAATCTGTGTCGATTTAAAAACCGATTCTGACAATTTTCGGTTTCCACAACAGCCCTGAATATTAGGTATTTGTATTTAATATGTATTAATATTAAATTAAAATTTGTGATACTATTTTGTTAAAACAAAAATGGAATTAAATCTTATTTAAATATTCAATTATATTCAAAATAATAAAACTATAACAAAAAAAAAAAACAACAAATTAATCTTAAAAAAAATGGCACACTGATAAAATTTTCAAAGTACTCCTTTGCATTTTGAGCAGAACCTCAATATCACTATTTGTTTTTTTTCTAGGAATGAATATTTTTTTTAAGTTGATTGCTAAACACAGAAAATATGCTTACTTAATTTGTTAAAATTTAACGCTTATCAAAACTTCGTTCTTAGATTCACATTAAGTTATTTTTTGTAATTTATAAAAAGTGCACAAATGCAAGATATCTATAAATTTTTTTTTTTATTAAATTAGCGTTGAACTTTTAGTTGTTTTACGTTGTTTCTAACTTTTTATAAATTAATGCAAATCTTGAAAAATGTTTGTTTTATTTTTAAAATTTTTTTTACAAAATTTACAAACAATTTTCAAAAAACTATGTACGACTTTAATTGAGTAAGTAAGTTAGTTTTAAATTGAAAAAATTATATAAACTTATTACACGAACTCTCTTTGTGTTGTCAACACTGTTTCAAACATGGGAGAAAACAAAAAACAGGACAAAATAATAATTAGCAGGATTTTGAGCCCATTGCACAGGACGCAGGACTTTGCTTGAAAAAATAGGACAGTCCTGCAAAATACAGGACGGATAAGGAATACATACAGCCTTTAATATTCAACGTCCAAAGATAAAATATATGCCAAAATATCAGTTATGTGGCGTATATTGATCAAATTGTCTTAACATTATTTCGCAGGTACCATTAGAACATTTTACATGTTGGGTAACATAATTTTTTATTAATTATAGTAACAAAATTTTTTTTTTTCAAAATTTTAAAAGTCAATAGATAACTAAAATTTTTTGCTTTTTTTTACAAATTGCATATTTGATACGGTCTTAGGATCAATTGCTAAGAATTGACGATTAAAGTTTTAAAACCCCCGGTTTTTTATATCACTGAGGATGCAACATTGATTTTGGGCTAATCTGAGCGCAGTTATAATTTTCGCAATGCAGACTCTCATACTTGGGTTGCCATTCCACTATTTTTTTTTAAAATACAATCGATATATTTTTAATTCAACACATTAGTATTACTTCCAATAAACATAATATAATACCACTAGACGATCTGGCAGACGTTGTTCTGCGCCTTCCTGTCTTCTATAAATATGGGTGAAATTTTATATATCAATTTGTGCCTCATGACCTCAATTGGTAAAGTCGTTTAAAAGTTATGCGATCACAAACAAGATCACCAATGATTTAATGTATATATAAAAAGTAAATTTTCGTAAATATCTTCATCCCAGCGCCACCTACCGGGTCCATATTTTGTCAAAGACTTGTTCTTTTTTTAAAACAATATATGGTGTGAATTTGGCCTTAATATATCCATAAATAAGAAATTTCGACCCCAGCGGCACCTAGGGTGATCTAACATAAACAAAAACCATCCGGAACACCACACGAACATATTCATTTATTTACTTATTTATTTAAAAACATTCAATCCTAATGCTTAAAGATACAATAATGATTCTATACATGTTAAGCATGAAGCATTAGTAACGCTTCCCATCCGTCCTGTATTTCGCAGGACAAACCTCTTTTTTCGAGCAATGTTCTGCGTCCTGTGTAACGGGCTCAAAATCCTGCTTTTTATTATTTTGTCCTGTTTTTTTATTTTCTCCCATGCTTGCAATTTAGTCAACTTTGTTTATTATTCATACCATTTTTAGTAATATGTCAAAGTTTTTCTTAACACCTTTTACTTTTTTTTTACGAACTTGTTAAAAGTTTCTGTGCAAATTTTTTCTTAAACTTGTCGAAATGTCGAAGCGAAAATGTGTGTTAAGCAATCAACTCAAAAAATATTCCTTTCTGGAAAAAACAAATATTTATAGTGAGGTGTTCTGCACAAAGTTGGGGAATCTGGGGGGCGAACCTTTGCAATGTAACATGTATGACTGTCTCAACTTGGCGAGGCCAGCATAATCTTTGTGAAATCGCCTCAAGTCGACTCAAACCTCCACGTGGTGTTTCCTGGGCAACGTCAAAACTGACAACCGTTAGTTTGGCGGCTAATCTGAGCGGCGGGCCCCCTAAGCTTAAAATTGGTTGTGCGTCGGGTTCGAAGCCCACCCGTAAAAACCCATTTCAATGAAAACAATTATGAAAAGAAGAACACTGATCCCCAAATCTGATGACGACTTCCGCAAACGAAAAACTGATAATGATCTACGGATATGCACCTGGAATGTCCGAACCCTTATTTGGGAAGGTGCCTCTATCCAACTGACTGATGTCTTGGACAGATACAAAGCTGATATCACTGCTATCCAAGAAATGCGATGGAAGGGACAGGGTTGCATTCGGCATGCACCCTGTGATATCTACTACAGCGGCCATGCGGAGAAGCATGAGTTTGGATGCGGATTTGTAGTTGGCAAGAGATTTTGGCCCCACGTCCTGCGATTCACACCTGTGAACGAACGACTTGCCATAATCCGCATCAAGGTTAGATTTTTTAATATAAGCCTAATATGTGCGCACGCTCCGACAGAAGACAAGGACGATGAGATCAAGGAAATTTTCTACGAGCGCCTTGAAAGTGCTTACGAGCGCTGCCCCCGTCACGACGTAAAAATCGTGCTTCAACGCTAAGGTGGGCAAGGAAAATATTTTTGGTCCAACAGTCGGAAAGTTCAGCCTCCACGACAACTCCTCCGATAACGGAATGAGGCTGATTGACTTCGCCGCAGCACGAAACATGGACGTAAGTAGCACTAGATTCAAGCATCTCACTATTCATAAAGCCACCTGGATGTCCCCTGATCAAAAAGCCAAAAATCAAATTGATCACGTTTTGATCGACGGAAGGCACTCTTCCAGTGTATTGGATGTACGCACGATCCGTTCTTTGAAAACTATTTGTTGAAATTTTTAAACCAAATGGCAAACGTTTGAATTGTAGTGACCTGAATCAGTAGAAAACGCTGTCAATGGACTTGATTTTTGGTGTAACGGAATGTGATGATATGAACTTGTCATATCTAAAGTGGGAAAAAACTTTGCTTTGCCTAATTTGTTAAGAACACTTTCTAGTCTAGTTAAAGGGAATTTGTCATCCACAACTTTATTGTTTAATGCTCTGTAGTCAACTACTAGTCTCCATTTCTAAATTTTTCCCTGTACTTTTCTTCGGAACTATTAATACGGGTGAGTTATATGGCCTAAATAAAGGTTCAACAATATCTTCATCTAATAATTTATGTACTTAATTTTCTATTTCTTGTAAATTAGCATGTGGAGTCCTATAGTTTTTAATGTACACAGGCGCTTTATCTGTTGTAGAAATTTTTTGTTCATACAAATTATTTTTAGTCAAGATTTCTCCTTCTAAGTGAAAAATACCTTGATAATCTTTGCAAATTTCTAATACTGTTTCTTTTGCCTTCTTATCTAAATTATCTATATTAATTTATTTTTGCAATTTTTGGAATCTGTTCTCATCTGGCATGATGTTTTTAAAATGTAATATCTCATAGTTTTTCATCTTATCTATACCCAGTATTAATCCTGTTAGTAGAACTTCATTATTAGTTGTATTTGAAAATTTCACGTGTTTTATTCCTGTTGCTGGAACCATAGTATCTGCTACAAATACTCCTTTTCTTATTCCTTTACCACAAACTATACTTTCTTCATCTACATCTATGTCTACAGCCATTACTGTCTCTGCTCTTGAAGGAATTCTTATGTTCTTTATAACTTTAATTTGCATATTAATTGGTATTACTAAATTCTCATCATCTGTTATTTTTTCTATTGTATACGTCTCATAATCTATTTTACAATTAAAATCAATTAAAAAATCTCTACCTAAAATTCCGTCTGTTCCTAAGTTTGTATTATCATCTATAATATGAAATTTATGCAGTATATTATCAACTTCCCATAATAATTTTAGTTGTGAAATTCCTAATGAAGTCGTCATTTCATTAGTTATTCCATTTATATAACATATTTCACTACTATCAAATTATTATTTACTACCTTACTCTTTAATAGAGAATTGTCTGCTCCAGTATTTATTAGGAATGTAACTATGTTATTTCCTATCTTAACTGTAATATAATTTGTTATTTCATTTGACTGACTTATATTAATAATATTTTGTTGTAAAATTTTGTTTTTCTTATGATTTAAGAAATCCCCGGTCTTTGACCACCGAGGACATTCCAGTTTCCCTGGTTGCCTCCCTCTTCTGTGATCATTAGTATTTCTATTAAATTCTCTATTATTATTTCCTCTGAAATTAGTATTATTTCTACCTCTATTATTATCATATCTTTTCAGTTTAGTTATTGCCATTGAGTTGACCGGTCGTTGCTTTTCGATATGTCTCAGCTTTGTTCTCGTTGTGCGACCTGCAATAAATCAACTGCTAAACTTGCTGCTCTAAGCTGCAATGTTTATAATAGTCTTCATCATAAATCGTGTGTTAATATCGATGACAATTTTTATGATTCTATTATTAATCATCCTAATGTTGTATTTAATTGTGCGTGTTGCATTGGTGTATCTGCAAACTTTGCTGATACTCTGTCTAAATTAGTTGATGACGTTAGTATCATAAAAGCTTTTTTAGGCGCTAATAATGCTAGTGTTTTGCAAAAGAACACTGTAAATAATTTGCCAAAAAAAGGGTCGTTGCCCTCTAGCTCTGAAGCTTGCATTAATATAAGCACAGCTGATATTTTTGCTGTTCCTGCTGCTGCACTGTCGACCCCATTGCCGCCTGTGTCCCCCGCTGTTGTGGTATCTTCTTTGCCCACTGCTGCTTTTTAATTTTCTTCGCCTGCTGTAGAGCTTGATTCTTGCGCTGCCTCTAAACCGGTTTTGAGTGCTGCTGTTGTACCTGCTCTTACTTTTGCTGCTGCTGCGTCAATGTCAACATCTGTTGTGTTGCCTGCTGCTGCTGTGGAACCTGTCTCGTCTATTATATTAGATAAATTACTCTCTGATAAAAATCTTCTACCTTCTCCCTTGCCTGTGGCATTGAGTGATGAGAGGAACTCCGTGCGTAATAAAAAGCTAATGAATAATAATCCAAACATAGATAATGCTATTGTTGGATGTAATGCTAATAATGAGCTTGATGTTCTGATACAAATATTCATAGAGAAAGAATTACTTGCTACCGTCTAGTTAAAAAAGGTGGATGAGACTACTTTAAAGAGAGTTAGTTTCAAATTAGTAATTTATCAGAGTGATTTAAACAAAGTATTTAATCCTAATTTATGGCCGGCTGATGTTCGTGTTCGGCATTTTTCTTTTTTATGGAAAGAAGAAGAAAATACGTTGAATAGTTAGAAGACAATATGCATTCTTCATTAATTGCTGCTTATGCTGGCAGTGGGGGTCACTGCCTTCGTTGTCATCAAGCTCATTTATTTTACCTCTGCCGTTGCCGTTTGTTCATTCATCTTACTCGCCTATTAATTTGAATGATCTTCAAGATCAGGAGCATGTTTCGCGAACACCATTAGCAACATCTGTGGGTGTTTATGACCATAATAATGCATCTGGATTGCGCGCTAAAGTGAAGTTATATTTTCATAATATGTCTGGTATTAGGACGAAACATCATTCTATTTTTAATTGGACGTCCCAAGGGGATTTTGACATAATCGTCTTTGTGGAAACATGGCTGAATGCTGATTTTTATGATGCGGAATTTTTTAATCCAAATATTTTTCAAGTTTATCGTAAAGACAGAGATGCTGTTAAAACTGGTCTTACTCGTGGAGGTGGTGTTTTAATGGCAATTAAGCGCAATCTCTGCTCATCTATTTGTGTTCTGGATAATAGTGACACGCTACTTGATCAACTTTGTATTTGCCTCATACATTCCACCAAATAGTTCATATGATTTATATGCTGCGCACGTTGAAAATATTGTCATATTGCAATCATCGTTCAAGAATAGTGATAATCATCTTTGTTTTTTGGGTGACTTCAACCTTAACAAAATCGTTTGGAGTCCTCATGCTAATGTGCTGATCCCTTCTAATATCAATAATTCTTTTAAAATTAACTTCATTGATAGTTTATTTAGCATTGATTTAAGTCAGATTAATTACTTTGTAAATTCTCTTAATAAGATTTTAGATCTTATTTTTGTCTCAAAAAATTTTAAGGCTCATTTATACAAATGTTTATGCCCGGTTTCCCCGTCAAGTACATGTTCCTCTTGTTTTAGAATGTGAGTTCTATGAATTTCTGAAATGTCAACTTTGTTTATTATTCATACCATTTTTAGTAATATGTCAAAGTTTTTCTTAACACCTTTTACTTTTTTTTTACGAACTTGTTAAAAGTTTCTGTGCAAATTTTTTCTTAAACTTGTCGAAATGTCGAAGCGAAAATGTGTGTTAAGCAATCAACTCAAAAAATATTCCTTTCTGGAAAAAACAAATATTTATAGTGAGGTGTTCTGCACAAAGTTGGGGAATCTGGGGGGCGAACCTTTGCAATGTAACATGTATGACTGTCTCAACTTGGCGAGGCCAGCATAATCTTTGTGAAATCGCCTCAAGTCGACTCAAACCTCCACGTGGTGTTTCCTGGGCAACGTCAAAACTGACAACCGTTAGTTTGGCGGCTAATCTGAGCGGCGGGCCCCCTAAGCTTAAAATTGGTTGTGCGTCGGGTTCGAAGCCCACCCGTAAAAACCCATTTCAATGAAAACAATTATGAAAAGAAGAACACTGATCCCCAAATCTGATGACGACTTCCGCAAACGAAAAACTGATAATGATCTACGGATATGCACCTGGAATGTCCGAACCCTTATTTGGGAAGGTGCCTCTATCCAACTGACTGATGTCTTGGACAGATACAAAGCTGATATCACTGCTATCCAAGAAATGCGATGGAAGGGACAGGGTTGCATTCGGCATGCACCCTGTGATATCTACTACAGCGGCCATGCGGAGAAGCATGAGTTTGGATGCGGATTTGTAGTTGGCAAGAGATTTTGGCCCCACGTCCTGCGATTCACACCTGTGAACGAACGACTTGCCATAATCCGCATCAAGGTTAGATTTTTTAATATAAGCCTAATATGTGCGCACGCTCCGACAGAAGACAAGGACGATGAGATCAAGGAAATTTTCTACGAGCGCCTTGAAAGTGCTTACGAGCGCTGCCCCCGTCACGACGTAAAAATCGTGCTTCAACGCTAAGGTGGGCAAGGAAAATATTTTTGGTCCAACAGTCGGAAAGTTCAGCCTCCACGACAACTCCTCCGATAACGGAATGAGGCTGATTGACTTCGCCGCAGCACGAAACATGGACGTAAGTAGCACTAGATTCAAGCATCTCACTATTCATAAAGCCACCTGGATGTCCCCTGATCAAAAAGCCAAAAATCAAATTGATCACGTTTTGATCGACGGAAGGCACTCTTCCAGTGTATTGGATGTACGCACGATCCGTTCTTTGAAAACTATTTGTTGAAATTTTTAAACCAAATGGCAAACGTTTGAATTGTAGTGACCTGAATCAGTAGAAAACGCTGTCAATGGACTTGATTTTTGGTGTAACGGAATGTGATGATATGAACTTGTCATATCTAAAGTGGGAAAAAACTTTGCTTTGCCTAATTTGTTAAGAACACTTTCTAGTCTAGTTAAAGGGAATTTGTCATCCACAACTTTATTGTTTAATGCTCTGTAGTCAACTACTAGTCTCCATTTCTAAATTTTTCCCTGTACTTTTCTTCGGAACTATTAATACGGGTGAGTTATATGGCCTAAATAAAGGTTCAACAATATCTTCATCTAATAATTTATGTACTTAATTTTCTATTTCTTGTAAATTAGCATGTGGAGTCCTATAGTTTTTAATGTACACAGGCGCTTTATCTGTTGTAGAAATTTTTTGTTCATACAAATTATTTTTAGTCAAGATTTCTCCTTCTAAGTGAAAAATACCTTGATAATCTTTGCAAATTTCTAATACTGTTTCTTTTGCCTTCTTATCTAAATTATCTATATTAATTTATTTTTGCAATTTTTGGAATCTGTTCTCATCTGGCATGATGTTTTTAAAATGTTATATCTCATAGTTTTTCATCTTATCTATACCCAGTATTAATCCTGTTAGTAGAACTTCATTATTAGTTGTATTTGAAAATTTCACGTGTTTTATTCCTGTTGCTGGAACCATAGTATCTGCTACAAATACTCCTTTTCTTATTCCTTTACCACAAACTATACTTTCTTCATCTACATCTATGTCTACAGCCATTACTGTCTCTGCTCTTGAAGGAATTCTTATGTTCTTTATAACTTTAATTTGCATATTAATTGGTATTACTAAATTCTCATCATCTGTTATTTTTTCTATTGTATACGTCTCATAATCTATTTTACAATTAAAATCAATTAAAAAATCTCTACCTAAAATTCCGTCTGTTCCTAAGTTTGTATTATCATCTATAATATGAAATTTATGCAGTATATTATCAACTTCCCATAATAATTTTAGTTGTGAAATTCCTAATGAAGTCGTCATTTCATTAGTTATTCCATTTATATAACATATTTCACTACTATCAAATTATTATTTACTACCTTACTCTTTAATAGAGAATTGTCTGCTCCAGTATTTATTAGGAATGTAACTATGTTATTTCCTATCTTAACTGTAATATAATTTGTTATTTCATTTGACTGACTTATATTAATAATATTTTGTTGTAAAATTTTGTTTTTCTTATGATTTAAGAAATCCCCGGTCTTTGACCACCGAGGACATTCCAGTTTCCCTGGTTGCCTCCCTCTTCTGTGATCATTAGTATTTCTATTAAATTCTCTATTATTATTTCCTCTGAAATTAGTATTATTTCTACCTCTATTATTATCATATCTTTTCAGTTTAGTTATTGCCATTGAGTTGACCGGTCGTTGCTTTTCGATATGTCTCAGCTTTGTTCTCGTTGTGCGACCTGCAATAAATCAACTGCTAAACTTGCTGCTCTAAGCTGCAATGTTTATAATAGTCTTCATCATAAATCGTGTGTTAATATCGATGACAATTTTTATGATTCTATTATTAATCATCCTAATGTTGTATTTAATTGTGCGTGTTGCATTGGTGTATCTGCAAACTTTGCTGATACTCTGTCTAAATTAGTTGATGACGTTAGTATCATAAAAGCTTTTTTAGGCGCTAATAATGCTAGTGTTTTGCAAAAGAACACTGTAAATAATTTGCCAAAAAAAGGGTCGTTGCCCTCTAGCTCTGAAGCTTGCATTAATATAAGCACAGCTGATATTTTTGCTGTTCCTGCTGCTGCACTGTCGACCCCATTGCCGCCTGTGTCCCCCGCTGTTGTGGTATCTTCTTTGCCCACTGCTGCTTTTTAATTTTCTTCGCCTGCTGTAGAGCTTGATTCTTGCGCTGCCTCTAAACCGGTTTTGAGTGCTGCTGTTGTACCTGCTCTTACTTTTGCTGCTGCTGCGTCAATGTCAACATCTGTTGTGTTGCCTGCTGCTGCTGTGGAACCTGTCTCGTCTATTATATTAGATAAATTACTCTCTGATAAAAATCTTCTACCTTCTCCCTTGCCTGTGGCATTGAGTGATGAGAGGAACTCCGTGCGTAATAAAAAGCTAATGAATAATAATCCAAACATAGATAATGCTATTGTTGGATGTAATGCTAATAATGAGCTTGATGTTCTGATACAAATATTCATAGAGAAAGAATTACTTGCTACCGTCTAGTTAAAAAAGGTGGATGAGACTACTTTAAAGAGAGTTAGTTTCAAATTAGTAATTTATCAGAGTGATTTAAACAAAGTATTTAATCCTAATTTATGGCCGGCTGATGTTCGTGTTCGGCATTTTTCTTTTTTATGGAAAGAAGAAGAAAATACGTTGAATAGTTAGAAGACAATATGCATTCTTCATTAATTGCTGCTTATGCTGGCAGTGGGGGTCACTGCCTTCGTTGTCATCAAGCTCATTTATTTTACCTCTGCCGTTGCCGTTTGTTCATTCATCTTACTCGCCTATTAATTTGAATGATCTTCAAGATCAGGAGCATGTTTCGCGAACACCATTAGCAACATCTGTGGGTGTTTATGACCATAATAATGCATCTGGATTGCGCGCTAAAGTGAAGTTATATTTTCATAATATGTCTGGTATTAGGACGAAACATCATTCTATTTTTAATTGGACGTCCCAAGGGGATTTTGACATAATCGTCTTTGTGGAAACATGGCTGAATGCTGATTTTTATGATGCGGAATTTTTTAATCCAAATATTTTTCAAGTTTATCGTAAAGACAGAGATGCTGTTAAAACTGGTCTTACTCGTGGAGGTGGTGTTTTAATGGCAATTAAGCGCAATCTCTGCTCATCTATTTGTGTTCTGGATAATAGTGACACGCTACTTGATCAACTTTGTATTTGCCTCATACATTCCACCAAATAGTTCATATGATTTATATGCTGCGCACGTTGAAAATATTGTCATATTGCAATCATCGTTCAAGAATAGTGATAATCATCTTTGTTTTTTGGGTGACTTCAACCTTAACAAAATCGTTTGGAGTCCTCATGCTAATGTGCTGATCCCTTCTAATATCAATAATTCTTTTAAAATTAACTTCATTGATAGTTTATTTAGCATTGATTTAAGTCAGATTAATTACTTTGTAAATTCTCTTAATAAGATTTTAGATCTTATTTTTGTCTCAAAAAATTTTAAGGCTCATTTATACAAATGTTTATGCCCGGTTTCCCCGTCAAGTACATGTTCCTCTTGTTTTAGAATGTGAGTTCTATGAATTTCTGAAATGCATGACTCCTAATAACTACTTTAACTTTAAGTTGTGTAATTTTGTTCTTTTAAATCATATTTTTATTAATACTAACTGGAATGAGTTGTTTCTGAATTTAAAGTTGGAAGATTGTTTTGAGTTGTTTAAAGCCAAATTGTTAACTATCTGCACTGAAAACATCCCTCATTTTGCACGGCAACCCAGCCAACGTGGCAAGCAGCACGAGCGTGCAGCCGAATAAAGTCAGTCGTTAATTGCTATGCCAGCGCACCAGACCTATTTGTTTGTTCTACAGTGAACTTTATATTTCTTTTCTTTTACACAAATAAAATTAATTAAATTGAGCCAAAGCGGTTTATCATTTTGATACCATCGTACACAAAGGGTCTTAAAAAATTGAAAAACTTGCGCAATAAAAACATAAAATTGTATAAGCTTACTAATTAATCTCAATATCACTTAATGTACGTTCATTATATGAGGGAATTTAATTTTTTAAATAAATTTCTATATAAGCAATATATTTTGCGGTGTGAAAATAATATTAAAATTAATCCCAAGTCTTTCTGGCATTTTATACAATCGAAGCGAGATGGTTCTTACATTCCTACCTCGACACACTACTTGGGTATTCATTCTTTTACAATTGAAGATACGGTAAATCTGTTTGCTGACTACTTTAAGTCCAACTATGTTATTGTAAATTCTAGTTTTGATGAGTCAATTTTAAATAATGTGGATTAATTTTTAAACCTTGGGTCTGCAGTCTTATCTGAAGAGGAGATTTGTGAAGCTATGTTAAAAATGAAAGTTTCGATTAAAGCAGATAATGATGGCGTTGCATCTTTTTACTAAATAAATGTGCTTTTTCGTTATCTAAGCCTTTGTGTAGACTTTTTAACAAGTCTTTATGTACTTGTACTTTTATAGACTGTTGGAAATTGGGCCCTATAACTCCGGTTCTTAAAGGGGGCAGTAAAAATGATATTTCCAACTATAGGCCTATTTCTAAGCTCTCAAATGTGTCTAAACTCTTTGAAACTGTTAAGAATAAGTTATTCTTTGCAGTTAAGCGTCACATATGCCTTTAACAGCATGGCTTTTTTGCTGGTCGGTCAACGGTGACTAACTTAGCAGTTTTCTCAAGATTGCATTAATTCTTTTGAGCAGGGACATCAAGTAGATGTTATTAATGGGGATTTTTCTAAGGCCTTTGACAAGGTCCCTCAATGTTTTAATAGCTAAATTGGCCAAAATAGGTTTTCATTATGTTTTCTTGAATTGGATCCAGTCTTATCTGGTAAATAGAGTATGTTTTGTTGAATTAAATGGAGTTAAATCGTATCAATTTATTGCCTCTTCTGGAGTACCGCAGGGTAGTATTCTTGGCCCTTTGCTCTTTACTTTATTTATTAATGATGTCAGTAAATGTTTTCATTCAGCAAAATTTTTACTCTATGCTGACGATTTAAAGTTATTTAGTAAAATCTCTTATTTGAATGATGTTGTTCTGTTACAGAATGATCTTAATAATTTGCTTTCTTGGTCTTTAATGAATTTTTTACCATTAAATTTTAATAAATGTCTTTCTTTGACGTACTCAAAATCCATTACTACGTCCATTTCTTCATATTATCTCTCTGGTACTCGCTTACTGAATGTTAATTCCATTAAAGATCTAGGTGTGGTATTTGACTCCAAGTTCACTTTTGTTGAGCATATAAATTATCTGGTTCCAAAATCATATGCATTACTTGCTTTTGTGCGTAGGAATAGTACAGAGTTTTCTGATCCTTTTACTCTAATTTGTTTATATAATTCTTTTGTGAGGTCTAGGTTAGAATATGCTTCCTTTATTTGGAGTCCGTTCTATTTAATTCACTGCTCGCGATTGGAAAAAATCCAAAAATCGTTTACTCGGTTTGCTATTCGTTCATTAAATTTTGTTGAGCCTTTGCCATCTTGTGACGCACGAATTATGCTATTGAGTTTGAAAACACTTGAAACAAGAAGAAAGATTCAATCATTAACATTTATCCATGATCTTATATCAGGTCAGATTGACTGTGCTCAGTTAGTACAATTTATTTCTTTTAATATTCCTGCAAGGACATTACGCCATTACTCGTTATTTCATTCAGAAATCCATAGAACTCTTTATGCACTTAATGAGCCAATTACTCGTGCTTTGCCTTTTTATAATGAAATATCTATTGAAAATAATTTAGACTTTTCTTTTTTGAAATTATCATTTAAGAAATTACTTAATAACTGTTTTCGTATATAATTTAGAGTTTCTAAAAATATATAGAATTCTTTCTTTTGTTAAATATATATTATGATATCAGTTTGTAAGTTTTAATTTTAAGCAGTCTGTAAGGATATTGTAATTCAAAGACAGTGAAATAAATAATAATAATAATAATAATAATAATAATTATTATTGTAATTCCTGTAAAATTTATGATTTCTATCAAAATTCCTATTATTTGTAAAATTATTCTGTCTAAATTGTCCTCTATTTGTATTATAATTGCTTCTACCTCTATGAAACTTATCAACATTTTATTCGAGTACTATTATTGGGTTATATCTCTGAAGCTATCCTAATGGCTTCTGCCAGCTTAAAGGTCTTGCTGCCATTACAAAAGATTTACATGGTTCAATTAAACCATTCTTGAATGTTGTCAAACCAATTTGACCATTTATTTTACTATTATCTCTCGATTTGATTCACCTTGCTTACTAATCTGTAGCTCATTTAGTGACGCTAGTAAATTTTGTATATTTGACCCGAATACAGTAGCACTCAAACTACCTTGATTTATTCGTGCTAACTCACTGTGAACTTTTGAGGTAGTCTTATTAGATCTATATGCTTGTTGAAGCGTTCTTTTAAATTCTTCAAGAGTAGTTGGTTTGCTTTCTGTTAAAATTTTATTCTTTCCTTTTTCAGATAGTTTCGTGGCCAGAATAAATTTTATCAATGTCTGTTTCTGTTGATCATCCTTCAAGGTATCGTGATAGAATTCAATTAGACCAATGTAATTGTTTAAATCACGAAAATCTCCTTGGAATTCAGGAATCAACTTGGATGCAGTAATCAAATCTAATGAGGCCATATTGCTTTCTTTATTATTTTCTTCTAATTCTTTACATTCAGATTCTTTAGATTTTTAAAAAAAAATAAATTTTTTCCACTTGTTGTTTTAGACTTATTTTTATTTAAACTTTTTTATTTCTTTACCAATTACAATATTTTTTAGATCTGCGTGTCCGACTTCTATGGCTCCCGTTTTGCTAATCCTCTTATGATGCCCTTACTTCTCCCGATCCACTTCTCAGCCAATCAGAATCATCATTCTTTTTGACGCAACTGAACAGAACGCCATCTGCATTTCATTTCTTTACTTAAGCTATTACAATTCGAACCAATAACCCAGTAGACAAGGCTGCAATTATACAATATAATATGAAAATAACTCTAAGCTTACATTCTATTACAATTTGAGAGAACATCCCAGTAGACAAAATTTTAAAGGTTATACAATACAATGTGAAATTATTTTCAGCTTACAACTCTGCCACCTGACCATATTGATCGATTCGATCAATTTATAGCAACACAAGTTTAAATAAAGTAAAATTAACACTAACTATTCATTTATATGAAGTTATTTGATTGACGAAATCACGAGCACCAATTACCGAGTTTTTTTTTTGTTTTTTTTTTATGTTGGAGATGTTGGTCTGGGAACTGGAGTCGCAGTCACCAGATCCCTACCGTCGGCCCAGGGCCGTCGTACGGCAATTGGGTAAGTTGGCAATTCTCAATATCCCTTATGACGTATCTATCATTCGGCAGTACTTTATGCACTCGATAGAGCCCTCTGAAATCTGCAACAAATTTCTTATTTGTACCAATTGTTGTATCAATATTACGAATAGCAACAAAATCTCCTTCAGCGAATTCAATATGAGGCTTATGCTTGCTAGAATAGTATTCCGTACTTTTGGCTTGACTAGTTTTTATTCTATCAGAAGGTACTAAGATCACGACCAATAGAACAGGGTCCGGCGGAATCCAGAAACTCGGAAAGGGCATCTATTTCTCGTCCTCTCTGACTAACACCAAAAAGGAGATTGCTTGGTGTTTGACGAGTGGTAGAGTATACCGAATTATTTATAGCGTACTCCACCTTATTCAATAACTTGGACCAATCGGAATGTTGGACAGATTCTGAAATTTTAGCTAACATAGACTTAACAACCCGGTTCACGCGCTCAACCTGACCTTAAAAGGTTCATGCTCTAACATGCTCTAAAAGGTATAAACAGATCTCAAGTGATGTAAGGCAGGTGCCACGATCACTTATAATTCTTCTAGGACGACTATAGTATTCAAAATATCTATCTAAACAGGCGCAAACCTCTTTTGTAATTGTTGAGTTTACGGCATATAAATTAACATGCTTGGTAAAGGAATCGACAACAACAAGAATATGTTTTTTCTTTGAGATTATGGATGGAAGAGGACCAAAATGGTCAATATAGATAGTGTCAAATGGAATAGCTTTCTTGGGAGTATGATGAAGGGTGCGATTTCGACAGTGTGATGGGACAGAATTAATAATGCATTTAAGGCAGTTTAAGGCAGTAGACCGTTATCTTCGCAACGAAATACGAGACCATCTTCTAACACGAATTGCTTTACAGGACCCTCTTCTTATCGATTACGTAATGCAAGAATATCTTCATCTCTATTTTGTGTAGCTTGCAATTGAAGATAAATCTCATCTAAATTAATAACGGAAACCACTTGATCTAAGTTATCGAAAGTCTTAATTGTGGCGGAAGGATACCGACTTAAAGTATCAACATGTCTCATTAACTGGCCTTTCCGATGTTGAATGGTGTAATGGTAGTTTTCCAAATTCAAGAGCCCATCGGGCAATTCGAGCATTCACATTTTTCCGATTCAGTGTCATGATTAAAGAATTGAAATCAGTAATAATTTTAAAAGGGATACCCTCCAAATACACTCCGTAGCGAATAAATGATAGCCAAAGTCTCCAGCTTAAAACTGTGATACCTAGATTCAGCTGCCGTCGCGCGTTGAGAAAAATAAGCTATCGGTTGCAATTTATTATCATCTTGTTTCTGAAGCAGAATTCCCCCGAAGCCTACAGAGCTTGCATCGCAGTGCAGTTCGGTTTCCTTGTTCGGATTGTATAAAGCCAGCACCGGGGTAGTAGTCAAACTATTCCTAAGTGATTCGAAGGCCAACCGACACTTCTCATTAAAATAAAATTTAGTACCTGGCTTCAATAAGGCTCGCAGCGGGAGAGCAATGGCTGAGAAGGACGGAATAAAACGGCGAAAGTAAGAGAACAATCCCAAACATTTGTACACTTCCTCGGTTTTTGACGGAATCGGAAGATGCTTAATGTTTTCAATATGACAATTATTTGGACGGACTCCATTTTTATTTATAGAAAACCCCAATAACTCGATTTCAGGATAACAGAACTTGGATTTACTGGGCTTTATTTTTAATCGGAACTCGGAAAGTCTACGTAAAACTCGCTGAAGAATATCTAAATGAGTATCAAAAGCCATTCTTTTTCGATACCAAAACAATAGAAGCGGCGTAAGGAGAATTACTTGGCCTTATATATCCATCATCTAAAAGTTCCTGCACAATTTGGTCAACTTCACGTCTATCGGAATAAGAAAGTCTACGCGGTGGTGAACTAAGCGGAATATCTGAACTCAACCGGATGCTCATTTCATAATCATGATCAATAGCAGGAATATTTGATAAGTCCAGATAATTGCATTGAATTATTTCTTTAACAGCTAAATATTGCTCAGTAGGCAACTCTGGGTTAATATTACAGACTTCAGAAGGCACTGTATCAATTTCTATATTGAAAATGTCAGGCACCGAATGACTGACATCAAGAGGGATACTAGCAGCCGTATAAGTTTAAAATTTATTTTTAATTACATTTACAGAGTACTTAGTACACAGAATACATGTGGCTGCGACCCCCGAACACATGTCTCCGAATGAACAGTACACACAATTCAACACTTCATCAGATATTTTCAATATTTTCATTTCTGGATCTAAATTAATTTTTAATTCAGGTTAAGATACATTTTTGGCTTTTATAAATGAAAGCTTAATATTAAAAATTACGACCCAATAGTAAAGGGTACGGAACTAAGTGATTAGGAATAACATGAACTTTAATTGATTTTCAAATATTTTTTAAAGTAATTTTGACTGAAATTTCTCCGTTAGTACAATACAAAGCTTAAACTTCCCCAGCTGGTAGCCTGAATATTGCATCAGACCACATACCAACTGATTGGGTAATTCCGAGTACCGAATTAAACTAATGGGGCTTCCCGTATCAAAAAGAGATAGAATAGTGTTACAATGTGTGTCAGCGCACTCAGAGAAAAACTCAACACTCACCATATTCATTTCAGAAAAGGCTCCACTTAAATTGTCATCAGATTGATTGTCCTGATTTGTGCCAGATCGGAAATCGTCAATCAAAGCCACTTCAGTGTTATTCCGAGGCGCCTGCCTTGGACAATTTTGTAACATATGCCCTAGCGAACCACAACGGAAGCATGAACCTTTTGGCCGTTTTGGCTCAGGACACGAGGCCGAAAGGTGTCCAATCCCGGAATAATTAAAACAACGTACTGCACTGGAGCCTGTTCTTCCAGGTTTCGGAGACTGTGGACGCAATCATGGCAGCTGTGTGCTTTAATTAATAACAGAGGCACCTTAATGCATATCACGAAGCTGGGAGTAGCGATGAGATAGCTGCTTCAAATGAGCAATACTTTGCGCCGGATAAGGCGCTGCAATGCTGGCTGAACGGTCACGAAATCCATCTATGATAAACTGCACTGTGTAAAGTTCATCAATATTAGCGCGTGCAGCAATTTCTTGTATTTTGAGGATGTACCCCATGATTGAGGTTTTTGAAGAAGCAAACGTCGTTCTCTTCAACTTGTCAATGATTTCAGAAACAGAATCACTGTGGCCAAAATTACTTAAAAATTAGTTCGGAAATCGGAATATGTCTCAGGTGCATCCACTCTTAGAAACCATTCAGCTTTGGTTTCGGGTTTCATGAGCCGCCGTCTGCATTTGAGTCGGAAGGCATCATCTCCATTTACTGAATCGCACACACGCTCAAAATCATTTAGCCACTTCTTTGCATCGTAAACATCTGTGCCAGAAAACATGGCTACGCAATGCTGAACGTCACCAAATTCAGCACCTCTCTGAACAACAGCCGGAGTGTCCGACAACTGACGTTGAAGGTCAGCGATTAACTTTCGCTTTTGCAACAACCGAATCTCCGCATCAAACAAGGCTTCAGCACCTTGTTCGTGCAAACAATTCTGCGATGAAATGCCGCCAACCAATTTCTTGCCATCGGCATCTTCTTCTTTAGCGCCATCAGCGCCTTTGTTCTGCTCGTATAACTCTCGCAGTTGTCTGTTATTAGCCGAGTTTGGGTAGGTAATTTTATGGCTCTCCAGCCACGCCAATATATCGGCTTTATTCATGATCCCACTTCTGAGATGTTGATTTAGACTTCTTTTTATTTAAACGTTTTTTATTTCTTTGAAATTTACAATATTTTTTTCGTTTTTTTTAGATCTGCGTGTCCGACTTCTATGGCTCCCGTTTTGCTAATCCTCTTATGATGCCCTTACTTCTCCCGATCCACTTACTTCTCCCCAACAGAACGTCATCTACATTTCATTTCCTTACTTAAGCTATTACAATCCGAACCAATAACCCAGTGGACAAGGCTGCAATTATACAATATAATATGAAAATAACTCTAAGCTTTCATTCTATTACAATTTGAGAGAGCATCCCAGTAGACAAAATTTTAAAGATTATACAATACAATGTGAAATTATTTTCAGCTTACACACTATTAAATCAAAATTGACTTCTTCTTGTTGCTCTTTAATCCTGAGTCTTATTTTCTGTAAATCTCGTAACGTATCTGTTACGTAGTCAGTCGTGTAAGTTCTATTCGGTCTCTTTTTTAGTCTAGCTAATACTTGCGTTGCATAGTCTATTTCCATCAATAATTTATTTTTATTTTCTTATTTCATACGCATTCTTAAAAATCTGTTATTTATTCAATCATGTTACATTGAAGACATATTACTCCAGTATCTCTATTCTTAAACCCCCTTTTTCCAATAGTCACTTTGCACACAGTACATTTGAAACAGTTATAATAAAAACTTTTAGCTTTATAACTTAGATATCTAACCTTTTCAATGTCCACTATTTTCTTATGACATTTATCACAATACTTATTAAATAATACCCCAAAGCATCTTTGGTAAAAACACCTTGTCGCAAATTCTACCATTTTTACTTTAAGTGATTGTTTTATATATATGAATATAGATTTATTTATTAAAAATTTTCTTCTTTTTTTTAAACAGTGCTGTTGTTGTGTTATTTAAATTTATGTTTTTAATTATTTTTTTTACATAAGCTTTAAAATGCCTATTTATAAAGTAAATTATTACCATTACTATGAAAATAAGTGATACTATACCTTTAATATTATTAATGCTGTATTCGTTGCTGCTACTGCTGCTGCTGCTGTGGTTGTTATTATTGTTATTCATGGCGATTTTCGTTTGTTCCTTAGCTTTCGGGAGTACAATCGTCCATACTATTTTTAAATCCTGTGAGTTTTACGGCATCGACTGCAATTCTTTCAGCTGTTGAATGAAATTTAGTTTCTCAGCCCCTTTTGTTATATGGATCATCCTGTACAGGTTGTCCAGATCCCTTCGTCGCCGTACTTGTTTGCCTCCTCTAGTCTTCTTTTTCTTCTGTGGTTGCTGCTCTTGCTTTTCTTTGAATTCTGATATTGATATGATGTTGATATTCCTCGATTGTCAACTTCTTGGGTCCGGCCGTGACTGGTGTCGGCACATAAACCGGTGCTTGTTGAGAGGTATCAATCACAAATTCTGGGACGTACTCTTCCTCTACAAAAAGTGCAGGGTGGTTCAGTTGCTGGAACAATTTATCCAGCTCTTCTCTGGAGTATTGGGACATCTGGCTTCAAACTTCACGTATAGACATCACTCAAATTAGAATTCCACTAGGCTCGAGTCCGCAGGACCGCAATGTTATGTTTGGTGCTGTGTTTAAAAATATTTAAAATCCTAACTAAATATTTTAAACAAAGATTTTGGCTTTAAGCTATATAAATAAAAAGAGGAGGGCAATGCTGCCAGTCTGTCGTTCATAAAATAACTGTGTTTTATTCTAAATGAAATTGTCTTTTATAATAATTGTTTACAGTATTTGCTTAACTAGGACACACCCATTTTCCAGTCACATTTCCAATAAATTTAATTTAACCAATCATTAAAGATTGTTGTGAATCAAATGTGCAGAAATGCATTTGTGACTTCCGCAGAAATGCAATAACAAACATTTGTTCACATACTGGCCCACATGTTCAAGTTACAATGTCATCAGCTCTTTGTCAACACCGCTGGTGGCTGCTTGCGCTTGGCTAAAATTCGTGATTCATTCATAACTACTATTTCTTTTACGTTCATGCCGTTTTATTGTTTTAACTTATGCTGCATTACTCAGCTTGATCATATTGCACTCACATGTGCTCAGTGTTTCAAGGTCTGTTTACGTTGATGACCTTGTGACTAGGTGGTCTGTTTGTTATTATTATTTGTTTGTTTTTATTTGTTGTTGTACACACAGCAATGTAATATTGATGTGTAATAATGTTTGTGCAAATATTCAACAATTATGAATGTTAATAATTTGACACTTAGTGATGTTTAACAAAAACTTAGCAAATATTTGTAACCGGGTACTATTGCATTGCTCTAACATATATTTTTTTTTTTGTTAAATTTCCTTCTTCTATGTAAATGGGCATTCGTTTTTAATTGCATTAACTTGAAAACTAAAACTTTTAAAACAAACAAAAATATTATAATCAGTAACAAATTTTGCTTAAACGAAAGTAGCCGTTTTAGAATATAAATTGCGATTTCATATATACCCGAACATTACTGCCATTTGTACAAATCGGTAGAGTTCTCACTTGCCGCAGAGTGAGTGGGAAAAGCATGAACTTTTATTGATTCACTTTTCTTACACAAACATTTTTTTAAGGATTTAATTGAAGTGAAATCGGAACATGTGAGAGCTTATCGATTTAAAATGATCGAATCGAACAGAAATCGATTCAGATTATTACAAAAACAGTGTAGGTGAGAATTACGTCAAATCGATGAAATGAATCGGTAACTGCGATCGTTACGAGTTACAAGAACGAGCTACTGAGCCCTAGAAGAATTAGTAGTAACTCTGTTTAGCCAGAACCAGTTTGTTTGATTATTGCTCTCTATTATAGAAGTTTTTAGCTGACAATGAAAACGTTCTACAATTCCGTTAGCTTGTGGAGGATAAGCAGTAGTTGTTATATGTTTGCTTCCTAGATTTTTACAAAATTTTTTAATGCTGTCGATGTAAATTGAGGTTCTCGATCGGAAGTAGTTTCCAGAGGAACTCCAAAACGTGATACGTATTCTCTTTGAAGTGTGTACGATACTATTGGCTTTAGTATCTTTTCGGGGATACGCTTCTTGCCAACGTGTGTTTGGGTCAATTAAGGTAAGTAGATATCTATAATTGTTTGATATCGGTAATGGACCAACTAGATCGGCATGTACATGCTCAAAACGGCCGTGTGCAATGTCTATTTTGTGTGGGATTGTTTTCGTGTGACTATGTACTTTTGATTTTGACATCTAACACATTCCTGTGACCATTTGTTAATTTGTATGTTCATTTTGGGCCAGAAGTATCTTTGTGTTATTAGTCGTCGAGATGCTCGTGTACCTGGGTGTGCGATTTTGTGTAATTGTTTAAATATTTGTTTCCGTAATATTTGTGGTACGTATGGACGCGTTCTTGTTCGCACCAAATCTTGATGTTGAGTAGCGGAATGTGTATTTGTTCGAAATTGGAAGTACGTTTGGATAGTATTTCTTGTAATTCTGAATCTGTTGTTTGTTCTTTGTGTAATGTTCTGAGATTGATGTCTGCAGTAGTGAAAGCTTCGATTTTAGCTCGTGATAGTGCGTCTGCTATGACCAAGAATGATAGAATAAGAGATTGTGTTACTTCTGTTAATCGAGTTTGACAACCAGCTGTTCAGTTGACTTCGTCACAATATTTTATTTCTTTGAGAAACGTATTGCGATCGGTTGTGTTTTATTTAATTGTGTATATATCGAAGTATATTTGCGAGCTTTTAACTTAAAATTTAAAAAAAATGAAGTGTACAGTTTGCTAATTGCGGCAATAGTAGCAAACAAATATTTTTCAGAAACCTGATGTTTGCAATAAATACAAAAATTAAACCAAGAAATTGTAGAAAACGCACACAAGCGAAAACAAAAATACAAAAATATATATTAATTTAACAAAATTTGTTTCATTACATAAAAACTTGGAACTTTCATTTATTTGTAAATTGATCACAGGTTCTCAAAAATTAATGGAAATAAAAAATCTGGGAATGTTGAAACTACTTCAATTAAACTCGTAATAAACATTTTTATAAAATCCAACTCGAAACCTAATGCTCACTGAAGTTGGTTTTTCAGACAAATTCTTTTTTTGACTAAGCTGGTAAATAAATTTACCTTCTTCTCATCCCAATAAACTGCTTCTTACTTCTTTTATTTTAATTATACAAACTAAAATGTATGCAATTTTCATTTCAAAACAGCATTGATATTATGACGTACATGCGCAGGATGACAATTTTGTTGTACTCTTTTTCTTGTCTTCAGCGCAATCTTTGTATTCTATCATTCTTGTGCTACGACGTTGTCTGTACCTTTGATGTGTCTGAGTCGTTAGAAAAATGGTCGATGAATTCTAGGTGACCTGTCTGTCTTGGGCTTCTTTCTGTTTTGAGCTGAAGTGGTTTGAGATCTTTTTTTATTGTGAAATTTCGTCATTCTAAATAGTGTCTGAACTGTTTGATAGTGAGGTAAATTGTCAAAAGATCGCGATCGAAAGTGCTGCATTTATATGCGGATGGTGCTAATTTCTTTGGAAGGAAGGCTAATGGTTCTATTTGGTGAATGTGTTCTTGTTGTAAAACTGCACCGATAGCATTGTTAGAAGCATCTATAGTAGAGCGTACCACCTTACAGGCAAAAAAAAAATAAAGTTCGCCGCACACCAGCTTATCCGAAGCATTTTTGAAAGACAATTCCGAAACAAAAATTTTTTGACCGAACGTCGAGGTCGCCTATTTACGTTTTTCATCATATCTTCTTCAATAACAATCCGATCTTACAGGCCGGCTACACTGGCCTGTGACAGTGAAAGTGCGAAAGAATACGTGTACTGTTCGAATGATTCGAAAAATTTCTAACTTTCATGCTAGTAGCAAGAGGTGCTACACATGCACGTGAAAGTTCATTAAAAAAATTCCATCGAATGCGAAGGTTCCCGCTGCAATTGCAGTTTGCGTGCGCTTTACTTGTTTTTTTTTTTGCTTTTAATTGTAAACAAGCTTCCTGTACGAAATCGACGAAAACCCGAAATAAACCCACCAAAAGTAATTAAAAACAACACTGATATTCCCCTTTTTGACATACACTGGCCGCTGCTGTCAAAATCCACTGGCTCTGAAATTTCGTTGCCAGTAGCGATGAAAGTGGCGTGAAAGTGAATCCAGTGTGAGTGTATTTGTAAAATAGCATGGATGTACTGAGTTTTTCGAACTACAGAGCCAGTATACTGGCCTGTGTAGCACGCCTGTTAAAGTATGATACATTGATTTTTTTGTTTGTTTCAAGACAAATTTTTTTTGTTTCAGTTTTGAGATCATTGACCTCAAATATCCCGTTCTCGTACTTACCGACCAGATCTCAGTTTGTACCAGCCTAACGTACCACCCCAATGTCAAAAAATTAAAGCTCACAAAAAATTGTAGTTTACGTTGTTTTAACAAAAACTAAACACTATATCTACTATACAAAAATTATAGGAACAAAATTAATCTTAACGCGCCGGCACGACCACTAAAGTAAGTTTAGCCACCACAAAATATTCAATGCCCGCTGCACTAAAAAAAAACAGCGCAGCGGCGCAACCCATCGATAGCACATTCACTATTGCAATACTATTTTCCATCACGAACAATTACAATTAACAAACAAACTACAATTCGCAAAATATCTGTATATTTAACGTGTATGCCGCGTCATCAGCGCTAACAACGCAACCGCACAAATTGGTCGACGTTACACATACCGGCTAACATAGACTGCGATCCTGCCTGTATGCTGGTTAACTACGCCTGCACACACACACAAGTTACAGCCAACGCTTGTTTTTGTACAACAAATTTAATTTAAAACAAATCTTCACTGACACTACTCCATCTATCTACCCTCAAACTATCACCCATCTTCCGAATCAACACAATGCTTACACATTTATAGGGGGCATTCCCTGAGTGTTGGTTCAGTATAAAAAAAAATCTAAAGCTTGCCGTCGCTTAATCAAGCAGCTGATATTCGTCATTACAAAAACTTCAGCCTAAGCAATAAATGCTGACCGAATGACGAACCGCCAGAAGGACAGTTGTTACGAGTCCCTAGCTATCGTACCTGGCATGACCGCGCGCCGACTAGCTCAGAATTTACGGGCGCAGTTATCAACCCGTCATGCCAGGTCGAGGGAGCAACAATAACTTCCAGTTTGAAACGGAAGCATAATTTAAAAAAACCAAAAACTCAGAAAAAGTAATGACTAAACAAAACATCTAAATTCGAAAATAAAAGAAAAACAAAATGAAATAAAAAGTCCAAATTGTATAACTAATAACCCGGATTTTAATTCATAAAAAAAATATTAAAAAAAAAATCGAGACCAAACCATTTAAAAAAAAACTGCGACCGAACCACTATAAAGCTATAGAGCACGAGGAGATGTCAACCCTCTTATGCACCCACCCATCCATAGTTTTTAACATATCCATGTCGCTTATGTCTGTGCCCCCCTTTTAGTTACGCCCCTGCATGTACTTCTCCACAAATTATTTTAGCAAGCCATTATTTTTTTCAACTTAAATTCACATTTTATTTAAATTTAATATTTTCTTTTTTTTTCCTATTCTAGGTACGCGGATATAGAACACGATTATTATTTTTAAGCTTAATTTTGTTTAGATCACTATTTAGACTATTTATAAAAAAATTGTTCTTTTAAAATTATTATCACTATATTAAATCATAACAAAATTTTAAGTATTATTTTTTTTTGTTTTTGGACAAATGAAAAAATTCCCTTCGAAAAAAAATTATTAACAAAACAATGTATCAAATTAGAATAAAAATCAGGGTGCGGAAAAATTCGTTCGCAATTGATTTAAATACGATATTATCGTTCGTTTGTTGCTGTGTGAGAATTTTTCAAACGAAAAATTTAAAAGCAGACGAACGTTCGCAATCGAAAAAGGAACTCTCTGCTTGCGTCGTTTTTTTTATCACTGATAAATTTGTAAGCTTTGTATTTTTTCGAAAGAATTTTTCACGCAACAACAAAAAGCAACAAACGTTCGTTTGGAATTGTTCATTCAAAATGAGCGTTTGAAGAAAAAATTCACGAACGTTCGCTTGTACGTAGAGTTATTAGGCAAAATATAAGTTTGTTGTTGTATTTTTGTACACTTGCTGACATGAAAATATGAAACCAAAATACAGATGTAGACTGCACATATGCATATGAGGAAAAATAATGTTTTAATAAAGTAAATAAACTTGATATGCCCAATCAAATGAAAAAAATATGGTTTGTTATGATTGTTGTTATATGATTAGATTGTATGATTACTTCTTGATGATCTTTATGATGAAGCATCGTAAAAATTATGTTTGTGCACACTCTCGTAATGCCTTTTGATATTCCCTAGTACACATTCCATGAGAGGTTTTTCGCATAAGAGACATTTGGAAATGTTACTTATTTTGTCATGGATGACCAGAGATTTTTTGTCTATTTTTGATACTCTACCCATCACTGAAAATCAGGAAGTGAAGAACGTTTTAATACGTATGTTTTCAATAACACTGATATGCAAAAGTATAAAGACACTATTACGATAACTGGGGCGCCGCGATTAGAAAGTGTTGTTCTTTTCATAACAAAAAAAATTTTTGTTCGAACAAAAAATCGATACCTCAACTAGTTATCTATGTTTAACATTTTGTTGCTTGGTACAAGATCTGTTCAATAATCGTTTCCATTATCTCATAGATTTAAAAGATTGATCTATTGATTGAAATCGATATTGATTAATTGAAAGACTAAATGATAATCAAATTAAAAAATTGATAACTCGAATACAAATCGATGCATCGATTTTTCTTTCGGCCATTCCTATTTTTATTAAAAGTACTTCATGAATCCATTGTCAAATCGCGGCGCAACAGTTACCATATTCTCCCCAGTATAACTGATAAATTGGCAGTTTCGCGATCGGCACTTCATCATATAAAGGTTTCTTTCTTTCTTTGGATCATTTTCTTATCTTTGGACCTTAATCATTTCTTTGGAGACTTTCTTATTCAGCCCTATCATGAATAATTTTTCGCCCGGAATCAAAAAAGGGTGTTTTCATTTTTAATACAGCAGAAAAAGACATCACATTTTTTTTACACTCATGAATATTGACCTTTGATGAATAAATTTGCATTATAAATTTCCAAAATGTTCTTGAGATTTACCTTTGAGACTCCCTTTTTTATTTCGGGTGAAAAATTATTCATGATAGGTCTGAATGCAAACGCGTCCGGAGGAATTCAGTCCATAAGATACCTTTATATGATGAAAGTACCGATTGCGAACCTTCCAATTTATCAATTTTACTGGGTAGATTAAGGGCGACAAATTATTCATGATAGGGGCAGTGTCACAAAATGGAATTACCACCAAAATTGCCTTTTTCTCGCATTTAATTTTCAAGATTACCACACTCCCAAAATACCTCAAATTACCACAAAATACCTCAAAATTAACACAAAATCCCACAATACCTCAAAAAAGCAAAAAAAAAAAAAATAGATACATACAAACCACCACAAACAAGTGCATTCAGTCATTTGAACAATTCAATTAACGCAACGTTCCCTTAATTCGTATTTTTACCACGTAATTGAAGTAATTTGAGGGGTTTTGAGTTATTTTGAGATGTTGTGGTATTTTGTAGTAATTTGAGGTATTTTGTGGTGTTTTGAGGTATTTTTTACCCACGCGAGAGATTTTTCTCACAAAATAACATGAGAATTACCACATCCCACAATCGTTGAAAAATACTACAAGTGCTATTTATCATGCTTTTCTGGTAATCCAAAACTACAAATTTTATTTATTTATTTATTTTTTTATTTTTTTACTTGATTGCTAAACCTTAACAGGTTTTATAGCAAATTTAAAATTATAAAATAAGATATTTAATACAATTTCAAAAATATAAAGTATGATTTTGATTGAAATCATGTATTATTAACAAACTAAAAAGTTTTAATAAATTGCTTAAAGTATATAATTTTATTAAAGTATAAAAAATAACAAAGAAAAAAGTTAAGTCAAATCGAATGATATCAGACAGCAAAGCAGGGTTGCGTTTTCAAGACAAACAAGGTCAAGGTAGCAACAATTTTTGTATACGGCGGAGTCGTGTGACAAACAAGGTCTCATACCCAATAAAACACCACTCCAATAGGTATATATATAATATATATCGTTCTGTCTTCCTGAAGCCGGTGAGATCCGGGCTTGACAGGGTGGTTACTCGACAAACTAGGTCAACTTCACCAAACCAATTTTCATAAAATAAAGAAAACCAGTTGCGAACGCAGGCACCAAGACAAACTAGGTCTTATCGGCCACTCATATTAATATATCACAAATCGATCTAAAGTAGTGTTTCAAGAGGTAAAAAGACACCAAGACACCACGGTACCGTCGACAAATGTAGTCACAATCATCATGAAGATATGAGGCAATTGAAGATCCCAGGTTTAGGTCCATTCAGATTATTTAGATGTTTATACACCAAAATTTTCCATTTTACGCTTAGGTCCATTTATCCATTTAGATTGTTATATTAATGACAATGTGTTTACTAATCACCAGATGCATCAGATATATGTTTGCAAGAACTTTACATAATCAACGTCGGTACTGCAGGTAATCTATAATTTTATGTTTGATTGAGTCCATGGATTCACTTAAGGGTATAACATCAGATACAAAATTAAAATCACCGCAAGCGCTTCTAAGAGGTTCATTTTGCAAATAATTAGTTCTACAAAAGTTCATGTGGAGTAACTCAAAAGATCTTCTAGGACGAAGAGGAATATTAAAATTTATTTTACTCAATAAATATGGACTGTTTACATAACCATGCAAAAGTTTTATAATCCAACAAGCATTTATCATAATTCTCCGATTTTTTAAAGAAGGAAGATTTAAGAGTTGTAACCGATATTCATAAGGTGGTAAGTGAAAATCAGTATTACAATAAAGATAGCTTAAGCAAAACAAAAGAAATTGTTTCTGCACTGATTCAATGTCGTCTATGTAACAACCGTATCGTGGGCACCAAACAACTGAAGCGTATTCTAAGATAGGCCGCACTAGGGAAGTAAATAAGGTTTTCGTTATGAATGGATCATTAAACTCTTTTGCCCAACGTTTAAAAAATCCTAAAGTACTATTTGCTTTATTTATTATTTTATTTACATGAATATTAAAGCGTAGTTTAGGATCCATTGTAACTCCAAGATCATTGAAAATATCTAAGGACTCCAATGGATAACCACAAATTTTGAAGGTACATTATTTAATTGGTGGTTTTCGCGAGAAAGACATATGCTTGCATTTCTTCATGTTGAGGTTCATACGGTTCGTTTTGCACCAGTTATGAAGATGATCAATGTCGGCTTGCAAAAATACAGCGTAATTATCGTTTTTAAAAGAAAGGAAGAGTTTGACGTCGTCAGCAAACATTAAGATGCTAGAATGCATTATGACAGATGGCAAATCGTTTATAAAAAGTAGAAACAGAAGGGGCCAAAGATGACTTCCTTGACGTACTCCTGAAGTAACAGAAAACTCATGTGATTTATTGAGCTTAAAAATAGCAGATTGTGTTCTATTGCTTAAGTAAGATTCAATCCACTTTACCAACGGTATAGGAAAACCAACAAGATGTAATTTTAAGATCAATAGTTTGTGATTTACAACTTCAAAAGCTTTGCTAAAATCCGTGTAAATAACATCAGTCTGCATGCCTTTTCCAAAGTTTTCTATAGTTTTTGATGTAAATTCGAGAAGGTAAGTAACAGTAGATTTTCCAGAAATAAATCCATGTTGGAAAGGAGACATTAAAGATTTAACGCTATGCGATAGTCGTGATGTAACAATTGCCTCTAAAAGTTTAGGCAAAGAGCTTAATTTTGCGATGCCACGGTAGTTATCAATTAAAGACCTATTTCCGGATTTATGCAGCGGAATGATAAATGAATGCTTCCAGGCTGCAGGAAAATAGCAGGATTTTAATGATGAAGTAAATAGTAAAGAGATTGGAGTTTCTTCACAGCAGTATTTTAATATACATGAAGGTATGTTATCAGGACCACTTTTATATGTTTTAATATTTTTTAAAAATGATAAGACTGTGTTTGTGTCAATTATTGGGAAATAAATATCCCCAGATTGAATATTAAACGGATAACTTAAATAATCATAGGACGATGATGAATAAGTCGTCTTGAAAAAGTCAGCAAAAAGATTGCAAATACTATTATCATTATCAGACTCAACAGTATTATACTTCATAAAAGAAGGATAGGAATCAATCTTACGTTTTGTGTTAACAAAGTTCCAGAAGGATTTCGCATCAGATTTGATGTTTAATTTTACTTTTGTTAAGTAGATATTATAGGATTGTTTGCATAACTGTTGGTAACTGTATTTAATCGAGGTATAGCATCCAAAATCGCATATGTTATGTTTTTTTGATATTTTTTATAGTATTTAGATTTCAAGTTTCTCATTTTTCTTAATTCATTTGTGTACCATATCGGACCCGATGTCAAAGAGGGTTTCCTTTGCGGAACAGCCTTAAGAAAACAATCATTTCGCGTTCTATTAAACGCATATACCGCATCATCAAGACTCTGAATAGATAAACTTTTTGTATTAATATTTAGAATAGAATTCCAGTTTTTATTAGACAAGTTATTCTTCAAAATCACGTAGTTTGTTTTTTTAAAGTTAAACTCAATAGGCGGTTGAGAATCATTGTACTGCACAGATGGTTTTGGAAAATAATAAACATAATCCAAAATTACAAATTTTTCCGTTCAAAAAGAGGACATAGTCCCAAAAATTGTATTTAGTATTATGACCGCTTCATAAGCAGTTTTTCATATATTCAATCGCCATATAAGCTAAATGGAAGAGTATTTTGTTATTGTGTCATAACTTTGTTTTTGGTCATGTTAAAAGCTCTAGATTTTGTGTGTTTATAGTGCTATATGCTATAGTGCTATATCAATAACTTAGATCTGTCGTAAGTCGAATTCAGCTATTATTGCTTATCGACACAGATAAAATGACAAAATTATTAGCCCTTGTACGGAATGGTGATAACATCTACAAGGTCAAATCAATTTTTTTTTTTTTAATGATAAAATAATTTGCCCTTGTACGAAAAAATGTTAATTCAACATCAACACAAACAGCGCTTGATGCTACGCATTCATGATACAAAGAACTACAGATAAAGTATTGGGCATGTCCGCCATCTTTGCTGTGACGTGCAAGGTGCTCATTGGTTGCAACGTAGTCACAATTTATTCATAGGGTGTAAAGATTTGAAAATGCCTAAATTTTCTTATGAAAACTTGTTTTACTGAAATGAAATAAGTATTGTTAAATAAAGCACACGTCCAAAATAAAATAAATATATATTTTAGTACTGTTTGTGAAAAAATTGCATATTTTGTAGGGGTGTTTTTTTCCTCTTTTTACACAAAAAGCGGCTACGTTGCTTGATGTGCTTAACAGAATTTTGACTGTTTGTTCATTTTCATTTTGCTATCTTCGTCTCTTTTTGACATTTTCTTTTGAATGTATTTATCAAATGTCACATTTGACGAGCACCAATGACGAGGTGCGCAGTAAATTTTGTTTGTTGCGCGGGGAATACTTTATCTGTAAGTCTTTGTATCATGCTACGCATTCGTAACAATTTTTTCGCGATAATGCAACAATAAAAACGTATTCAAGAAACAATACATACCAAATTCGATGACGCATACATAACTGAAAAGAATCCTCGCTAGACGATGTGGATACTGATAGTCGGAACATAACTTTTTTTAGGAAACGAACGTTCCTGAATTTTTTTTTGAGAGATTAATTTTTATGAAAAATTAAAAACGAACGTTCGTTGCTTATTATTTTTTTTTTAAAAATTCGATCAAATAAATTTGAAACTGACAAATTTTTCAGAGATAAAAAATACGACGCCAGCAGAGAGTTCCCCATTCGTTCGTGATAATTTGCGAGAACAATTTTATATGAGGAGAACGATAATTGAGAACAATCGTATTTCAAACGTTCTCCGCACCCTGATAAAAATTACCTAAATTTAAATTGGCGTGATTAGAAATAAAACAAATTAAATGTATATATATATATATGGTAATATAAAGAAATGGTAATTAAGTTAAATACTACTAATTATCTAAAATACATATCATGATTTCATGACAAAGAAAATTAAAATAAATTTTATTTTTTTTTAATATGCACTTCGGAACTTAAAAAAAAAACCTGGGTCTTATTTTTGTCTTTCTTTGACAAAAAATAAATTTGTTTTCATCTGACTATACCTGCCTAAAGGATCTCTCTTAGGTTTCAGTCTAATTTTTTCATTTGACGCGAACCGAATTTTTTTTTTCTTTGACAAATTAATTCAATTTCTTCTTTTCTTTATAACTTTTACAATTTCTGATTTTATTAAATTTACACCAATTTGATTTAACTAATTTTTACTTTACAAAAAAAAAAATTATTTAAGAGAAAACAATTAAAAACAATTTAATTTAAACTATTCACACCGAAATTTTTAACTCTAAATATTTATAAAACTCTAAATATATGAAACACTAAAAATATCAAACCCTTTATATATGAAACACTAAATATATAAAACTCTAATTCCGGGGCTAACTAATATTTCGTTTTTTTTATACACTGCTCACTTGCACGACTGAAATTTCTGGGTTAATTAATTTCTGTATTAATTAATTTCTGGGTAGTTAATTCACTGCACTATGTATTAGACTCTACATATGGTAGTAATAAGATTTAAAGAAATAAAATTTGTGACCGACTTATCTGTTTGGGCCTGGTCCGATTTGATTACACCTGTGGTCCTCGGTCTCCAGTCGGCCACACTGTAAATCAATACGCCCGATTTATATATTTTTCATTTTATTGCGGATCACTAAACTTACATGTTATTTCTTTTCTTTGCCGCCCAGTTTAATTTTCCTCAATCAACTTGTTGGTTTCTCCAATATTTCTTCCTGATCGTGCCTGCTTAAAAATCTTTTCTTAATCTTCACTTTCACTTTTCACAAAAACAAAATAACTAATCCTCACCTTTTTTCCTCTAAATTCCTTGCCACTCGTAGTTTGTCCACTGATGTCGAAATTTGTGTAAATGTTGCAATTGTCCTTTTTTCCTCCTTTTGTGTGTCCTTATCACTTTATAATAAATTTTTTCTCTTTTTTTTTAAACTTTTAAATAAATATGTTTTTTTTCTTCACTTCACTGACTTATCTTTCTTAGACTTTGCACCAGAATGAAACTTTAAAATTTTTCCTCATCAGATGAACCCTCACGTCAACCTCACCTAACTGAACTTTTCCCATAACTCATTTCGCCTATTCCTGATGTTTTTGGTGCCTTTGCGGTTTCTATATTTTCCCGGCCTTCTAGATTGTTCTGTACCTAATATATATATTCTTTCGAATTATATATATATATTATTTCGAATTATATATATTTTCGATTTTTGCCTCAACAAGTCCAAAATATATATCACCTAACCCTTTCTGACTTTCCTCCTCCTATTCCTTATTTTTTCTTCCCTTCTTTCCCCCTATTGTGGCTTTTTTTTGTACATTATAAAGAAAAATCGGAATCTTATGTACCAGGCGTTCATACTCATTTAGTAGGCATACGATTCGCACCTTCATGAATGAATCGACTTAACTTTCGGCTTCCAGCTCTTTCCCTACTAATCAATGAACTTTTTGCTCTGGCAACACTATTTCCCTACTACTATGTTTCACTTTTCCACTACGTTCTTCATTTACTATCATAGGTACGCTGTCGATTGAAACATGATGGCTGCCTTCAGTAGCTGTCAAAAGTAGTCGGCAAAACAACAGCAGAATTCGGCAAGGTAAGTTTATTCATTAAATTATCTTTTAATAATATCTTTTCAGGCTATTTAAATGATACCAGACATTCGCCAGGTTCCTGTTTTATTTTAATGACAAGTAAGTGCTTATCTTTATTTGAGGTTGCATTTATCAACATTTATATATTTTTACATTGCAGACAAGCAGACCAGCGCTAGGGTGACCAGGTGGTTGTTCCAGCTATTTATATTTTTTAGCAGCTAAGTAATGAGTTTATTTCTAATTAATTTTTAAATTTTATTTTTTTCAGATCTCCCGTTTACATCGCACGCAACACAGTGAGTCAACAAAAGCGACGACGTGAGACCAACATAAACGGCTCAATTTTCCGTTCATTTAAGAGTCATAATGCTGCTTGACAATATAAACAAAAACGGCAGCTATGACTTTCGCTTAGGAATTTGCTTGGCTAATGGCCAATTTCTTCACCGAGTACTAACTACTAAGTACTAAGTCGCTAATCCGTGGTATAGCTGGTTCGCGGTAAAAGTTAGTACTCGTTCATTTCTTAGTCGGCGGATTAGTTTGCAAACGGAGTATTAAGCACTAATACTCCGAATTTCTGTATACCAGTTTTTATGCCAAATTTGACAGCAGTTTTTACATCCAGTTGTCAGAACTTATTTACAGGTGCCGGTTTACACTAGCCTTACTCAACCGACTCACTTTCACATGACGCAGTTTTTTAGTGTTCACACACAGCTTGCTTCACTTTGAGTCGATTTTTCTTTTGGGCACGAATACGGAAAATGAAGTTGGCACCAAGATGGAAAATGAAGTTCCGTAGTACTCATTGAGAAAATAAGATTCACAGAAGGAATTATCGATCTACCGATTAGTTAATGAACTATCGATTTTTAAAATAATGTATTACTTTACAAAGTCTATATAAAAATTCAGCTATATATGTGCTAATAATTGGCCGATCTGATTAATTCGGCCACATTCGAAAGAAAATTTAATTTATAAAAAAGCAACTGACCGAATAAAAAATGGCGTAACATAGTAAAAAGCTGATTTCTGTTACTTGCCCAAAAAGGACTATTTTACGTGGATTACAGCACAAGATATTTTGGTTACGAAAGTGAAATGCAGAACATACCTGATATCTTTAAAATAAAAGATAAAACAAATCATTTCTTTCCAACCGGGTCACGCTACAGACGGTCTTTATGCATGTTATTATTTTTGTTTGCATAAAACCGTTATTTTCTCTAAAAATGCCATTATTAAGGGAAAACAAAAACATCATATATTAAAAGCTTAAACAATGACCTTTCGTTTGATGTATAATATGTTTAACTTTTTGTCCATTGTTGCTGTATTTTTAATTTTTGTATACATATTAGGTTGAACAGTATAATATGGTTTTTGAATTGCAGGTTTGATTACTCATGGTCAAAACAAGATTCACCGACAGAATTATGGATATATCGATTAATTATCAATGTTTTTTCTTGCTTAAAGTTCTATTTAAGTAAACATTTATATTTTGTCATAATCCAATCGATTCAAAGGATTGATGTGTCGTTTTAAAGGTAAGGTAAGCTTTTAAAGATATGTGATATAAATCTTTTGTAAGATTTAATTTTTATTATTTTTTATAAGCAATTTTATATCATTTTTAAATTTTTGATATTTGATTTCTGCCCGCTGCTTAGGGATTACAACCCCAAAATTGGATTTGTGACTACGGCTAGTTTGAAAAAGGTCATGAGAAAAGAAAAAGAGAACATAATCTCACAATAAACTTGGTTATAACAACATTTCGTACAAAGGCAAATCATTTTATAGTAAAACACACCATAAAAAAATTATTAGCCCATGTACGGATGAGTAATAAAAACATTGCTTACATGGGAAAATCATTTTCTCAAGGAATGGATTTTATTTAACAATAAAATTAATTTTTGGAAAAAATTAAAAAGTCGGTAACTCAATAATTGGTACATCGATAATTCTTTCAATGAATCTTATTTTGACCATTAGTACATCAAAACGGCATTCTCAAAATGAACGATTAGTTATGTAACGTGACGTTACAATAATAACAATAACATATATAAACAGTTTCAACATTTATATATATATGAGTTTTACTTTTGATTCTCACAACTGTACTTATTATCTTACTACATACATAAACTATTATAATATTTATATAACTTTTTTTAATTACATATATCAACAGTTTCAACATTTATATATATATAAGTTTTACTTTTGATTCTCACAACTGTACTTATTATCTACTACATACATAAACTATTATAATATTTATATAACTTTTTTTTTCACAACTGTACTATCTATTATAAGTATTATCTACTACAACAATATTATACACAAACTGTATTAGAATATTTATATATATATTACTGTTAATACGATTTTGTCAACTATACTATAAGTTATACATGTTACACATTTACTTGATCACCACTGTAAGACAGCTGCAAGAAAACAGAAAGACAAACAACTAATAAGTACCTATATACGCAACAACCAAACATATTAATGACACACAAACAACGGCGACCCATTCAACTAGCCCCATTAAGAAAATATAAGAGGAATCATATAATTCCCAACTAGTTTCTACACCGAAGTATATATATATTGACGTTGAGTCAGTACTAATCAGCCTTCCGTCTAGGTAAGTGCTCAGTGTGTGTGCATTGCACCAGGCACGAGGTACGGACCAGTCTATGGTCATTGAGCCTCAGCCTTAGCACACACAACAGCATTGCTGTATAATATTTTGGTTGCGCTGACAACTAGTCAGTGCAGATACATACTGGCTGCGGTACGGATCAGATTCTGATCATTGAGCCGCAGTCTTTTGCTTAGGGTTTTCTTGCTGACTGCGGTACGGATCAGATTCTGATCATTGAGCCGCAGTCTTTTGCTTAGGGTTTTCTTGCTGGCTGCGGTACGGATCAGATTCTGATCATTGAGCCGCAGTCTTTTGGTTAGGGTTTTCTTGCTGGCTGCGGTACGGATCAGATTCTGATCATTGAGCCGCAGTCTTTTGCTTAGAGCTTTCTTGCTGGCTGCGGCACGGATCAGATTCTGATCATTGAGCCGCAGTCTTTTACTTAGGTTTTGTCTGGCTGGCTGTGGTACGGATCAGATCCTGATCATTGGGCCGCAGCACTGTGCTTAAACTCTATCTACCGGATTGTCGCACGGATCAGATTCTGATCATTGGGCCACAATCTTTATACCCATCATTTTATTTATATATATATTTTTACTAATTGAGCCTTCCGTCTAGCCTTCCGTCTAGAACTCGCAGCATCAGAGAAACCAGTTTATCGAATACCGATTACCCGAAACCGACAACCTGATACCGAATACTGGAAATATTTGTACCGAAGCGAGAATAAATTATTAAAAACAACCGACCGCCGACTAGCACCAGCTGACACTCTTAACCCTTTTACGGATACCCAGACCCAACTGCAACTGACTGCACCACCATCTTACGCTGTCGAAATATTATAATAAGCGATTGATAATTGTAAATAAAATTAAGCTTTAAATTGAAAACTGCGTCTTTTTATTTAATCAAAGGTTTGTGGATCCTTTGAGCGATCCTGGAGCGGCTGAGCTAACCTCAGCCTTCGATAAAACCACTGTTACAGTTAAAAGAAAAAACCATATCATTGTACTGTTCAACCTAGTATATAAAAAGTAGTATATAAACAGAAATGAGAAATACAGCAACAATGGAGAAAAAAGTTTTACATATTATACACCAAACCAAAGGTCATTGTTTCAGCTTTTAATATATGATGGTTTTGATCCCCTTAATAACCTAATATTTAGGGGAAATAACGGTTTTATGCAAACAAAAATTACAATATACTGAAAAACCTACTGTAGCGCAACAGGGTTGAAAAGAAATGATATCTTGTATCTCTTATCTTGAATATATATCAATTTTCTTACGAATGGTACCCGAATTATCCAGATCGGTAAAACATTAGGAAAGATAAAGACGAATTTTTATATAAGCTTGACAAAGTGGAAATTAGTTTAAAAAAATCGATAATTCGATAACTAAACGATATATCGATAATTCCTTCGGTGTATCTTATTTTCTCAATGAGTACTACAAAACTGCATTTTCAGGTCTTGGCGCCACGGAAATATAGCACTGCAAATGCGGCAGCTCTAAAAGCACAAAAGAAAAAACACTCGAAATAACAAATCTCAAACCAAAGTGAGTCGCAAAATTTTTAATAGGGGTATTCACGATACAGTGCACTTGCCTTGGCAGTTGAGGACTTGTGCAGTTGTGCAGTTAGTTTTTCGTGGACACATCACCATCAATATTTAAAAGCTGTCAACTTTTTTCAATGCACACAAGTGCACAACAGCTTAAGTCCTCAATTCTAAGGCAATACTAGAAAAGCGCTTGTGCAGATTTATACAAAGTAAGTTTTGCATACAATTTGCATACATTTTGTATACAATTCCAAAAAAAATTTTAATTAAAATATGATAACAAATATCTCGAATTTTAAATACATTTTTTGATAATTTTTGTGATGTAATATCTTTTTATGGTAAAATTTTCTACTGACTTGGCTTTTGATATTGCCATAGTACTTGAGTACTCAATGCAAACATAACTACTTTTCCATTTTAAGTTGCTACACGTTGTGATGAATTTTTAGTTTTTGTATCTTTATTTAATGGACTTGCCTTAACTATTTTGCCGGCGATTAAAAACCCCACTGGCTCTAAATTATTATAATTTTTGAATTAAGATTGTGAGCTTTAGATCAAGTGAGTTTTCAAGAAGGCAACAACAACAACAACAACTCTGTATAGACAACAACAACAACATTATTATAATTTTTATTTTTAAATTACAACCGGCATCAAAATATGCACTTAGGCTTTAAAAAATTAGAAGTCAGCTGATTTAAGCTTATAAGTTTCCTTGAGTAAATCAATTTTAGAGCCCGCTGTGTGGCATGTGGCTCCGTCCTGTTGGAACCACATATCAGCAAGATGAATGTCAGCTAATTGAGGTACGAAAAAACTTCGAATCATGTTCATATACCGTTCACCATTGACAGTAACATTCTGACCATCATCGTTTTTGAAGACATATGAGCCAATGACTCCACCAGCCCATAAAGCGCACCAAACAGTAATTTTCTGTGGATGTAATGATGTTTCGACAAAAGCTTGTGGATTCTCCTCACCCCAAATACGAAAATTCTGTTTATTTACGTGCCCATTCAACCAAAAATAGGCTTCATCGGAAAATAAGATTTTCCATGGAAATTAAAAATCAATATCAATTTGTGTTTCAGCCCATTCGCCGAATTGCCGGCGCATACGATGGTCGTTGGATTTAATTCCTGCACAAGTTGAATCTTTAAAGGTTTTAAGCCAAGATCTTTTCGTAAAATCTTCCATAAAGTGGAAGGACACAACCCCAGTTGCTGAGAACGGCGACGAATTGATTGATTAGGATCATCTTCAATGCTTTCCTGTACAGCGGCTACAGATTCTTCAGTGCGCACTTTTCGGCGTCTCACGGGATGCTCATTATCAGTAACAGTAAATGTGGCAGAATTAGCAGCTCTGAAGGACGATTATGTACGCCATAAAATGGAAAAAGTGCACGATAAGTTTGACGAACAGAACCATTATTTTGATTAAAAATGTCCACAATTTGCACGCGTTGCTCTGGTGTAAGTCAGTCCATAATAAAATGTCAAAGAAAACTCAACAAAAAGCAACTATTAGCTGTAAAATGGGTGGTCAAATAAAGCAGTGATGCCAACTCAAAAGGTATCACTCTATAAAAAACACCCTTTAGAAGAAGGAACATTTTGGTCCCAGGATACAACTACATTGGGCCTTAGTAATAGACATTTTAAAGTCGACTCTAAATTTAGTGTGAGCTTTTCTGACTTTATTTCCATAGAATTTGCTGTCAAAAAGCTTACACTAAATTTAGAATCGACTTTAAAATGTTTATTACTAAGGCCAATTGTTTCTAGTAGACTGTTTTTCGTAAGTGCGATCAAATTGTGGAATTCACTTCCACTTAGCCTCAAAAGTATTCCAAAATATATGACCTTTAAGCATTTAATTTTAAACTACTTTTCTTAACTACTGATTCTATCCCTCTTGATTTTACTCTTCTTTGATTCTATCTCTAATTTTATTTTCGCTGTTGTTTATTTTAAGGCTGCTCAAAATTATTTCTTTAATTAAATGTTAACTACTTTTAACTTTATATAAATTCGGTTTTAAATTTTATTTTTATCTAATTAATGGTTATGTATTCATATAATGTATCCCATCTTATTTTTAATCTAAAATTTTTATATGATTATTGCTTTTAATTTTGTATAAATTCTTTAAAATTTTATTATTGTCTTATGAATGGTTGTTATGATCTCGTTTAATGTATTTTATATTTTTCTCTGGGCTTTTAAATGAGACTTAACTCTTATTTGCCAACACTATATGTTAAAATAAATTGAAATTGAAAATATAATTTTGTATTTAAAAGTTTATACAGTTCGAATTAAAGTTTTATAAATTAAATCCATTTTTTTAACAAATTATTATGGTATTCTTTAATTTTTTCCATTTACGTTGACTTTAGAATTTACTCCATGCTTAGCAATTATTATATATGGACCATGGTGGTTGGTTTTTCTTTCTATTCATTCTTCTTATCATTACTTTGTCACCAAATTTTATATTTAATGCTGCTGAAATGGCATTATTTTTAAGTCTTCTTAATTTTGCGATATTAATTAATTCTTTAGTTTTTTCTAATGAGCACGCTTATCTAACTTTCAATTCTTGCGCATAATTATATGTGTTGTAACACTTTGAATTTTCTAATTTATCATTTGGTAGGTTTGCTAATTTGCCAAATATAAGTTCAAAAGGAGTGTAATTAGTGTCAACATGAGGTGCTGTATTGTAGGCAAATGTGAAGTATGGGATCCAATGGTCCCATTCGTCATATTTGAAAAAATCAATAAAAATTCGTTCAATACTCTGTGGTTTCTTTCTATTGAACCGAGGGTCTCATGATGATAAGGCGTGCTGAATATTTGTTTAATGTTAAGCTGTTTGCAGATCTCCAACATCAACTCATTGGTAAATTTTATACCCCTATCTGACTTAAGAACTTTAAAATGGCCATAGATTAAAATTACATTTTCTATTAATGATTTGGCAACGGTTTTTGCGTCTTTGGTCTCCATTGGACAAGCAATGACAAATTTTGTTAACTCACATTGCATGGTTAATATATAACGTAAATTATTAGATAATCGCAAAGGCCCTACAGTATCTATCGATATTATTTCGAAACTAGTTCCCGGTGTGTCTGTCAAAGTTAATTCCTCTTTTGTATGTCTGGTTTGTTTGTTTATTTTACATTGCTTGCAATTTAATATTTGTTTCTTTATCATTTTGTTCATGTTTTTCCAAATGTATTTTTGTTTTATTTTTAATATTGTTTTTCTAATATTCATGTGTCCTCCATGAGTCGAATTATGATATTCTTCAATTAATTTATTTTGTATATCTTTATCAATTATTCTTGTTGGCTCATTGTATATCAAAATTTTTAAATTTTCATTATTTCTTTTTTGTAAATTATTAAATATCTCTTTAAATTTATCCATTCTTATGGTTTCGAATGGTTTATCATTTCTACTTAACGCGAGCTCGTTTATATTTAACTTCTGCATTTTTAAGTACAGCTTCTCCAAAGTCAGCTGTGTGATCGATGAATTATCGCTGCATCTTGCAATAACTTCTCTATTATTTATATTAATTTGGGTATCTTGTAATTTCTATCTGTAACGAACCTTAATTGTATCATTTTGTTGATATTCGATTTGGATGTGCACTCCCAAGCAAAAAGTTTATCAGACTTCTTGTTAGCAATGTCACTTGTTTTGTCTGAATTTGTGTTTTGTGTATGTTTATTTGTAACAATACTTCTTGTTATAGCCAGTATTTTGCTATAATCATTTGCAGGTATTATACTATTTGCAATGAAAACTCCATTATTTATTTCCTTATTGAGGACTTTACCATCCTCACCAGCTCTAATGTTTATGAGAACCACTGCTTCTACTCGAGCAGGTACTGTAAAATTTTTTCATTTAAAATTATTGGTACTGTAAATTATTTTTCATTTATTAAAAATGTTACCGTGCATGTTTCAAAATCTATTTTAGACATAAACTTTCTCAACATGTCACGCCCTATTATGCCATCTGTTAAAATTGGAAATTCATCTTCTTCTATGTGGAAATTATGTGTAATTTCCTCTTTTTCAATTGAAAAATTTAAATGTGATGTGCCTATCCACTCTGTACTTTCATTAGTTATACCAGTTATTGTTGAAATATTTCTTGTGTCTATTTTATCTATGCTTCTTTTCTTGCAGATAGAAATATCTGCTCCCGTGTCTACTAGGAATTTTAAGTTCTCATTTGTATTTCTGCAATTCAATATTATAAAATTTGCTAAATTTTTAGTAAGTTGTAGGATCAGTTTTGGCCTCTGTGGGTAACAATTCTTGCTACCCGGCCATATCCGTTTACTTGCGCGTTGTTGCTGTTTCCAAAATTTTTATTTCTATTGAAATTATTATTTCTGTTATTATTGTTTATAAAATAATTATTATTATTTCTGTTATTTCCGCGGTAAAAGTTATTGTCATTCTGATAATTGTTGCTTCTGTAATTATTATTATTTCTGTAATTGCCATTTTGATTGTTGTTTTGAAAATTATTATTATTTCTATATATTGATTGCTATTTGAAAAATTTTGATTTCCATTTTGATATGTATTATTTCTATAATTGTTATTATTTCTGTATGAAAAATGTTGGTTTATATTATTGTAATTTCTGAAGTTGTGATTGGATCCATTATTTTGCTCATTATAGTTTCTTGAATTACTTCTGTTTTGTATACGTAAAATATTGCCTCTATCTGTCGAAAAATGTTGCTCAATAGTCAAGAATCTTTCAGTCGCTTTATTAAAAGACTTCGGCGGATTCGCCTGTAGAATAATCTGACACCTTTCGTAAAAATATTAAGTGCCATTCTTTCGCTGACCTTATATATTGCATCTTTTGCTTCCTGGCTGGGCTTTTCTAAGCTTTGTAGCTCTAAATTGGTTAATTGCTCTTCTAATTCCGTTATTTTTTCTCTAAATTCTGAAATTGATAAGTTGTTCTGTGCTATTGAACAAAATTCATTTAGCATTTGCTGTAGTGCTTTTGGATGGGGTAAGATTTCACCAATAAAGATTTTACCTCAATCAATGTCGAAGGTTTATTCAAACGTCCAAGTATACTTCTCATTTGGGTTGTTAATTTCAAATTGTACACATACTTAATAAAAATGGCCTTACCTTCAAAATCCTCTAATTCTGCATAACCTACAACATTTATGTCAAAACTTGAAATTTTTGGCAAATTATTTTCCTCCTCCCAAACTGATGATAAATCCAAATCTATTTTATTCTCTTTTCGTATGATTAAATTTTTTATGATTTTAATTAATTCATAATAAATTTTATTAAATTGTAATATTACATCTTTACAATTTTCAAAAGACTTATATTTAATTGTTTCATTTTTTAATTTTTAAATTTTTTGCAACTTTTCCATTTTATATTCTTCGTTATAATTTTCTTAAGTTTTTCTTTAGTTTTTCAAGAAAAATTATATGTTCTTTAATTATTTCCATATAAAATATTTAATTTTTTAATTCTTATGAATCATTCTGTGATTTCATAGTGCCAATAAATCATGCACGCCAACATTTAAACATGTGTATGCAATGATTGATTGCGAATAAGAGTACAAAGAAAAAGCAAAATTGACGTTTCAGTTCAATGAATAAAAAATATAATGGCGGTCGTGCGTAGTTTTCGCGTGGTGGAAAAAAGTTTTTTTTTATAAATCGTAGGTCGCGGCTTGGATAATTTATAAAACAACGGAATTTTGGTAAAATATAATATGAACATATTATAATCCGTGCGCGTAGTTTTTCTTTAGCATATATTCGATAAATATATGCATTTAATCGAATTTAAGTATAGTGTTTAAAGCAACAAAAAAAAAATTATATGGAAAAGAAAGAATTGTTGTTGGTAAAAGTTTTTAAGCTTAAATTTTTACCAAGTGTTTGTATGTGAGTGCAAAGAAGTGCAACAAGTTGGCATTGTTAGAAAACAACCACCAATTTAAAAAATATAAAATAAGTTTGGACAAAAAATATGCGAGTTAAAAAATTTATCATGGAAAAAAATTTATTTACTTCATTTGTTTATTTGTTTAATTTACATTAATAATATTCAAAACAATAAATTGAAAAAAAAATTTAGAAAGTTTTATTAGTTCCTCAGTGTTTTGCCGTCGGTTTTTTTATTTGTATTGTTTTCTTCATTTATTTATTGGGAAAAATTGGTTTATAATAATAACAAATGTAACAATTCAAATTAATAAATTTAAATTGAAAAATTTTCATTTATGTTGTTTTAAATTTAAAAAATTTATGGGAGAAAATTTTGCTTTAGTTTTTGTTGCCCTCGTAGTGGCTCTTCAGTTGCAACTCCAGTTCGTCGATGTGTTCCAATAGTCCTGGCTGCTTAAATCTGCATCTCCAGGGTACGTGCTCAGGCACACTCTGTTTTGCTGTCAGCAAAATTTTCTGGCCGTGGGCTGGCAGAATCGCCATGTGATGAATTTGTAGTTTTTGTATCTTTATTAAAAGGACCTGCCTCTGAACACTTATTTGAATTTTCCTTTTGTTTCAGGAATAAATTTTAGTTTCTAATAACAAATTTTCGTTATATTATAGATGTACGACTCTTTTCGCAATTTTTTTAAACCTTTTCAAAAACCCTAGTTTTCTGCCTTTACAATATTTTAAAATTTATTCTTAGATTTTTGTTGCCTTTTTCAGGTATCTTTTCTTCTAATTTTTTTTGGCAATTATAAAATTTTTCTTATTTCCATGCCATTTTCGGGCAGAAATCTTTTTAAACACTTTCCTGCGTTGGTTTTGTTTGCTTCGCTGCCTTTTATTTCCGGTTTTCAGGGATATAGTGCGGATTTTCATGCTTTTATGATACAAAAAAAGAAAAGAATAAAAAGAACTCACCAAGGATATGAGCGGTTGCCGTTATTGGATCGTCTATGAGAACACTTCGGAAGACTTATTTATTTTTGAGGATGATGACGTTCCTTTGTTCTAATTCGATGCGCGTCGATTTCTTCACGATCTTATGCAACACTTATGTAGCTAAATACTGAAACAAAAAAACAATTTTCTTACTTCACTGCTGAAATTAATAGAATTGAGTCTTCATATTAAGGGTTTACCTCAATATCCTTGATGTATTATGCCTGATAAACTACTTATCCTTTAGCTTGTTTGCTCCTTTACTACGAACTTACTATTAAAAGTTCAATATTACTGAATTTTTGTTTTATTTAAAAAACGAAATGCTCACTTGTTTAGCTCGAAGAAAACTTCTAGGTCCTTATAGATCCTTTGAGGTAAAAATCCTGCCCAGCTCAGTTGCCACTAATGCCACTAATTTCACCAATGGTCATTTAAACTTACTGCATTATTCTGTATCACGAAGAAGCACACCAACGATGAGAAAGACACGAGAAGCAATACTTTCTTCCATACAAAATTGTATTGCTTCTCGTGTCTTTCTCATCGTTGGTGTGTTTGTTCGTGATACAGAATAATGCACTTAATCTTTTCACTTTTAAAAAAAAGTTATTTTTTTTTGCGCTCTACGATTTAGACTGACTTATCCCGCTACCGAAAACCTTTTCACTCAGCTTTCCACAAGCAGGTCTAACGTTGCTAACTTATTATTAATTTGGGTCTTATCTGCAGTGAACTTTAGTTTTTTCGGAATCACATGATCGCAAAAAGTAACTGAATAGGTTTTTTTCAGTATAGTTAGATTTTGTGTTTGGGCTCTGGGGTCAAAAACCGGTGCCTTTTGGATCAAGTTTTCGAGATACTTTACGTTCTATACATTTCAATGTACCAGGCGCGCAGAAGAGCTAGCAGGTTCGCATATTCCATGACTTTTTCACTCTCCCTCCCACTCACATATAAGTATAAACCGGTCTTTAAATTCGCCGCGTACGACCATTTCACAGTAGACTCTCTTGTTAGTATATATATATGAACAGGTTTGTTTTCATTTTAGCTGCCGGCACAGAAGCAGACAACGAGGTGAGTGTTTTTTGATCTAATTAATTAAATAATATCAAATGTTGTTGTTCCCGCTGTCGAGAATGCAGCTGATTTGTCTACTACTGTTGTTCCTGCAATCTTATCTGGCTCTCGCAGAGCTGACGCTGCTGCTAGTGCTTTAAATGCTGTTGTTGTTCCTGCTGTCGAGAAAACAGCTGACTTAACTACCGCGATTGTTCCTGCTATTTCATCTGGGTCTCGCTGTACTAGCGCTGCTGGTGCTTCCTATGCTGCTGTTGTTTCTGCTATCGAGAAAACAGCTGATTTATCTACTGGCGCTCATATCGTCCACACTACACCTGGTGTTTCTAATGCTGTTTTTGTTCCTGAACATAAAAAAAGAAACAAACGACACTCTCAAGAAGTACTTGTTGTTGGTCTAAACAACAACCATGAGCTAGAAGTTGTCCCTAAACTGAGGTTTGTTCATCTATCTGCTTTTAAGTCAACTGTCTCTGAGCGTGATATTATAAATTATATCGTTAAACACACGGAAATTGAAGAGAAAAATCTTGCGTGCTACAAACTTATAAAAAAGGCGTTGCTCGTGAAGATGTAAAGCAAATATCATTTAAACTCGGTGTTGCTGAGCAATTTATTGAAACAATCCTCAATCCATCGCTTTGGCAAGAAAGCATAAAAGTATCTGTGTTTAAAAATTTTCGGCCAAAACCGAGGAAAATTAAAACAAAATAGAATCTAAATCTTTAAACAAATCAGCGTCATCTGTTCATCGAAGCTATTTTTCTCTTTATTTTCACAATGTTGGTGGTATTCGTACTAAAACCAATCAATTATTTTCTGCCGCAGCAGCTCACGATTTCGACGTAATAGCTCTTGTGGAAACTTGGATAACGTCACATTTCTGTTCTGAAGAACTATTTGACGCGGATTATGAATTATACCGTAGAGACCGCATACTTTGCCCAGGTATGTCGAGAGGAGGCGGTGTATTAATAGCAGTTTCATCAAAATATGCCAGCAGAGTAATTCGCTTACCTCGCGAGCATGATAATATTGAACAAACTTGTGTTGCAGTTAAATTTGCCAATGATCCTTCAACCAGCATCAATGAAATTGTTTTTATTGTAAGTTATATTCCACCAAACCAAATAGCGATTATAATTTATATAATGACCATATTTTTAATATTTCTAATATTGTATCGTCTTTAAGCCCTCAGCTTTTTTCTGAGATCAAAAATTATATTGTAACGCAAAAACATGGTTTTTTTTCGCGGGTAGATCAACGTGCACTAATCTTACAATTTTTACAAATTTTTGTATCAATTCTGTCGAAAATGGCTTGCAAGTTGATGTTCTCTATACCGACTTCGTTAAAGCATTTGATAGTTTGGTTCATTCGATACTACTGCTAAAACTTGAAAAATTGGGGCTTCATTCCGTATTTTTGGAATGGATTTCTTCCTATTTATCGAATCGACAATTAGTTGTTAGAGTTGATAACCAGTATTCAAACCCAATTGTTGTTAATTCAGGCGTGCCTCAAGGTAGTCACTTAGGTCCCCTGCTTTTTAACTTGTTTATAAATGATATTCCACAAATTTTTAAGTTCAGCGAATGCTTGTTATATGCGGACGACCTGAAAATCTTTATTAAAGTTGGACATATTTCTGACTGCTTCAATTTACAGGAAGACATAAGATCATTTCTCTTATGGTGCAATAGGAATGGAATGAATTTAAATTATTATAAATGTAAAGCTCTGACTTACTTCCATAAGAACTATCCAATTTTATGTAATTATTCTTATGGAAACAATAACGTCTTCTTGAGAGACAAAATTGTTAAAGATTTATGTTTATATTTTGATACCAAGCTTTCTTTTAGCCACCATCGTGAGTTCATAGTATCTAAAGCCTGTTCTCTACTTGGATTTCTAAAACGAAATTCGAAAGAATTTTTAGATCCTTTGACAGCAAAAACACTTTACGTAAGTTTAGTAAGATCTCAACTTGAATACTCAAGTATTGTGTGGGACCCTTTTTATGAATGTGAGAGCAGTCGTATTGAACGAATTCAAAAAAATTCACAAGATTCGCTCTACGCCGGAGGTTTTCTCTCGAGAATATGCCATCTTACAATGAGCGTTGCAATTTATTAGGCTTGCAACACTTGTCGCAAAGAAGACATGCACAGAGCGTTTTATTTATTAAGCGCATCTTAGATAGCAATATTAATTGTCCGGAACTACTAACTTTAATTCCGTTCTATGCTCCGATAAGACCATTAAGGGAGAGTGCTTTATTTTACGTTCCATTTCATAGAACTAATTATGGCATGAATGAGCCAATATCTAGATGCTTGATGTATTGTAACTTCATTGCGAATAACATTGATTTTAGTAATGATTTTAATCTTTTTAAAAGGAATGTCTTTGAAATGTTTAAATAATTATCACTAGTATTATATCATAGTATTGTATCTATTATTCTTATTACTGGTGGAAATATTTTTGTAATTATGAAATAGTCTGTAAGATCTTGATCAGTAGACTAAATTTAAATTAAATAAATAAATAAATAAATAATATAATTTTTTTTTGCATATATTACAACAAAGGACATCGGGGTCGTTTATGAAAAAAAGATAAAATCATCTGTAGAAGCATTTTATTCACCTAATCAAGGAAGTTGTTACGACACCAAAAAAAGCAACAATTTTTCCATTACGGCTGTGCTGCTATGGAAGCTTTGTTGATTTCAAAAAGTATTTCAATACTAATCATAACTTTTTTCAGGGAATCCAGAAACGGATGCAATCATTATGGACTTCATGAAAATAGGTAATAATAGAAATATCTTTTCAATTTCAGAAAAAAAAATCAACAGCGCCCACGAAAGAAACAAAAACAACGACAACAATGCAAACCAAATATTGCCTCGCTGCTGTGTGTACTCGAGTAAGAACAAGTTGGTTTTTTGAAACACTGGAGTTCATTGCCCTTTGGTGGTATATAGAAGAGTTGACATGTGAATCAGCTGCTGATATATAATTCCATCTATTAGGTACTAATAACATTATTTTCTTTCTTTTTTTCAAGTTTTTGCTGTCTTCGGCCACCACGCTACAAAACTCTGTGTTTCCAAACGCATGCGAAGAAAAGACAGTGGGCTGTGGGGCCTTATGGAATCTGATTTAAAAACGCCCAACGTAGGAAAACGCTCACCCTTGAGAAGTCTCAAACTCAACCGCAGTCTAGCCGGGCAATAAGCCTCTTGTTCGTCGGTATGGTTTAAAAAAAACTTAATAAAAGCCTGATTATCAAAGTTATAGTCGACGGGAAGTATCATTCGTTTTTTTGTTTAGGTTAATTTACTTTGTGCAGATTTGATTTCTTTTCAGGTACTTGCGTAGAAGGGACATAAACAATCGAACTAAGACCAGAAGAAATAAATAGAAAATAAATATATCGTTACCTTAAAGATAGTATCAAGAGAAAACTGGGCAGCATAAAACACCGAACTACAACTAAGGAAAGCAATAAACTTTTATCACAGATGGTAGGTAAATTTGTTTATATTTCAAAGTTCTATTGAGCTTATCCTATATTGCAATTCTGATATTTTTGTTTTGCATAGCATGCTTTTTCCGTTTTTATAGCTTCACAGACACTCTCATTGTTTTAGGTCCTTGGCATAATATACCCCTAAAGGCTTGCCTTGCATGTTTTCGATTTGGTACATATGTTTGCCTAAAGCCTTAGTAACTCGGCATTTAACAAACTTGCTGCAGGACTTGGAGTTAATATTATTCTTGAAATCGCTCAGGACGAAATTTCTTTTAAAAATTTCTTGACCAGGCACAAAATTTAGTTACCTAGCAGGGGTTTTCATACGTTCGTTTTTTTCATATGCTTTATGCATATTTTCTTTAAGCTTTTCTCTTATGCATTTCAGTCTGTCTTCTCGATTTAAAATTCGTTAATCTTCCAAACTCTGCTGCTTTCTTGCTAACTGGTAGTCTACTCCAGACGTAAACACATATGCTGTTTCGAAATTAGTATTGATCGAAAAGAGCAATAAGCTAACGCAGTCGCATAAGAAGAAAACGTGCAAATAAAACAAATAAACTAAGGAAACAAACTACTGCAAAGAAAGCTTACATAATTAAAAAAAAAAACACAAAAGTACAAAACGAATAAGAAACAGAGATTGAAGAAAAATAAACTAAACTACTGAAAACAACGAAGAAACAACACGGGACAACCAAGCTTAAAATAATTTAACAATTAAGGACCAAAATGTGAACAACCAAATTAATGAAAAAAACCAAGAAACAAAACGTGAAAACAAAGCTTAAAAGAAATGGAATAACTAAGAAACAAAATAGTGCAAACAAAACTTGCAGAGTAAAACAAAAAAAGTGTTAGGCAATTAAGAAATAAATATTGAAAATAAAACTAAATTAGTGAAAACAAAACAAGAAAACAAAGCTTAAATTAAATTGATCAACTAAGATGAAAAATAGTGCATACAAAACTTGCATAGAAAACATAAATAGTGGTAGGCAAGCAAGAAATAAATATTGAATATAAAACTAAATTAGTGACAACAAATACAAAACAAAACGTGAAAAGAAAGAAAAAATAACTTAAACAAAACAAAATGCAAAAATTTAAAACAAACAATAATGCTCTGAAGTAAAAAGGGTGAACAAAGCAGTGTAAATTAAATTATAATCAAACAACAAGAAAAAAGAACTATCAGTGACATCTATTTAAATAGCGAATAGAAAAAAAAACAGCTTAGAATTAATGAATTGCAATAAAAGCCCTAAAGCAAAAACAATGAGATATGACTAAAACGTGAAAAGAAAGAAACAATGAAAGATTATAAAAAAAATATAAAGAAACTAAAATAACTTCGAAAATAAAATAAATGATGAGATTCAAAAGAGCAGCGACAAAGAAATACGAGAACAAAACAAAAGAAAAAAATCATCAGTGGATTCCGAAAGCAGCTGCAACACGTAGCAGAAAATAACAACAAATTATATAAAAAAATCATTTTTATATTTATACATTATTGCATTAAACATACATTTTCATTACATAAATTATTACCAATCGAAAAATTAAAGTTTCGAGATTTTTTTTGAGTTAAAAAAAATTTTTAAATATAAAAAAAAAATAAAAACCACGAAGACGAGTAATCGGGAAGTAGAAGGAATTTTATTTTTTTTAATGTCTAAATATATTTATATAAATAGATAAAGAAAAAGAAACAATTTTCTTTGATATTTAAAACAAAATGAAATAGAAAGCGAAAGCGTTGCTTCAACAATTACCTCAGAGAGCTCCGTTAGGTAGGCATAATAGTTTATAATATGAAATATAACACAATCTTAAAATAAACGTGCAATTTAAAGACGTTCCGTAATGATTTTTTTTACAGCCGGATTACAAGTCAAGTAAATTATTTTTGAAAACAATACTTTGAATTAAGTATGTATTTTAAATTGTTTTTCTATAATTAAAAACAAACCAATTTTTATTTGTTTAGAATCATTTTGATGCGATATTAAAAAAAAAATATGTGTAATAAAAAATTTCTGAGTAATACCGTATGTTAAGCCATAAGTTTATTTAATCCGAATTAAAACTGTGTTGGTTATAAAATGGAAATTTTGAGTTTTTATTCCAGTATGTCGTTGTAGAGTTTTTAAGAGTGGGTGAACTGGCGGGTATGATTGTTGAGTCGGTCGTAATGTCATCATGAATTAAGTTCAATACAGGATTCTTGGGGCCACATAAAAATATTCCGGATTCTAGCCAAGGAAGGGAGGGTGCTCCAACGGGGAATAATATCGACTCCCCAATAAGATCGCGTGATGCCTGAACAACTGAAAGGTGAGTGAATTGGTTCAGGTCTCAGTCTGTCGTTGAGAGTCACGGCGACCAATATGGTTGTTTGAATGTTAAATAAAATTTTATTGTGCACCCTCGATTCGGTTTGGTTGGTCGGCACCCGCCCTGACCCGGAGCTAGCCGTGGCGAGCCAAACCGAATACGACGTATAGGGCATGTAACATAATCTTAGAACGTAAAGTCAAAAAAATAATAAATACATTTTTTAAAAAACAAAAAAAAAATAACTAAAATTAGAGCCCGTCACATTCCGTTCTTTTGCTTATCAACCATCGACCATAAGTCCAGCGAGCACATCACATATCGCGCATAACGACTGTAAACTCTATAGCACCTGTCATTCCCGTGAGCTCATTAGTACCGCCTTTAAGTCCTGCTAACCCCTAAGTGCTGAGTAGTTCTTGCGGCATCCGTGCTTTCATACGCGTAGTCAACAAAAGTAAGTTTTAATTAAAGTTTTAAATGCAAAAAGTAAAATGGTGTTATATTTTTATAAAAGTAAAAGTACTGCATCGAAGTCCTGCGAGATCGAGTCTAACCAGCGAGTCCTCCTTTTAATACGCGAAATTCATAAAAGTAAGTATTTAATGAAGTTTATTATCAAATAAAGAAATGTTATATTTTTAAAAAAGGGCAAGTACTGCACCAAAGCCGTGCGCGACGACATCGTACTGCCCCTTCGCATCGAGTCTATCCAGCGAGTCAATTTATCTTTCCTCTAGATTTTCTATCCTCAATTTAATACTTTCAACTTTCCAAACAATACCCACAACAAGCTACAAATTGAAAACAATCAACTAAAGAAGAAATATGCAGCTTTAGGTTAGTAAAAACAAATTGCAATCAAACATTACTTCAGTAAAAAAAAGATATATGTATGTTCGATTCTTAAATAAAGTTCGTTAATGCCATTCTATCTTACTAGTAAAAAGAAAAGTTTAAATTCAAGTAAAAAGACAATGTTCTTCTATTTTCTTTTTATAGAAAAGATCAACAATGAAAATTTAAACTGTCTTCAGCAAATTAAAACTGACATTTTGGATTTGAAACAAAGTTTTGCTTATCAACGTCGTAATGGATAAAATTGTAGAGAAACTTTTCCCTAAGAGAATCAATCTGCAAATACTTCCATTCAATAAATGGGATGATGTTAAAAATGCGGACTCTTTTTAAACATTTCATCCCAGGGATGACTTACAGCCATATTCTGGTTGTTAGATTAACAAGAAATAGTTAAGGAGCTCTTGTTAAGCTTATTGTTATGTTATGTAAATGTTGGTATTCTTAAAAATCATTAACAACATAAAAGCTTAAAAAGCTTTTAAAGTTTACTATGCATGGTGAAAACCGATATGCCTATTGAAAGAAGAGATGCGCTATATAAACAGATCATTCGAGTGCAGTTTGTGACTTTGCAAGCGCTTGAAAAATTTGCCACGGATACTGAAAGATTTCATTGTCAACACTTAAAATAAGTAAAAAATTCTTCCATTTTTCAGTTTAATGTATTTAAACTCAACATAATATTATAATTTGTATTTTTTTTTATAATTTTCACAATTTTCTATCTAAGCACATACATTTCATTCATTGTTAAGACTCTTTCAGGTATTAACAAAATTGTAAGGAAAAGAGCTTTTAAATTTGCAGCAGAATACGAAACCTTAACAAATTGTTAATATTAACTATTTTGTTAATGTGGTGAGCTTAGTTAAGCTGCCAGAATAGGGCTGTTAGTATGAATCTTTTCTATTTTCCTGCGTAATATTTTTAAAAATAACTTATTTTACAGATATCATACGTCAATAGTAGGCAACACACCAGTATGAAAAGTGTTGCCTTTTCTTTTTAAAGAGGAAGCACTCGTACACGTTAACTGGGACGGACGCCAAAAAAAGTTTGCAGTAAAATCTCTAAAATTTTTTACTGAAATTGTGTTTATTAAGTATGAGTCTGTTAATTCAAAGAGCCTTAAAAAAATTAATAAATGTTTTTGTCATAGTTGCGGTAAATGAGCCAACAATGTCCCTAGAAATATTTGAAAAGAAGATGAAGGCAGGATTTCGCTCCTACAAAAATAAATTTTACAGGGATGTGAGCAAAAACAAGAAAAAAAAAAACAATTCAACAGCAGAAACTTTACAGTAAAACGGTTTTTTAAATAAATTTACTTTCTTTAATTAATTAATTACTTACTTAATTTTTGTTCTTTTTATCACGTTGTGAATTTATAAATTCAGTTCTTATTGTTAAATATCACCAAACATAAAAAACAATATTAAATGCATAAATGCAAGAGTTAATAAATTTACTATTTATTTGTTTTTTAAGATCTAGTTTTTGTATTAACTACAAGGGGAAAAAAGCGCTCGGTTCTCGCTACTTTTTAGTATTAGCTACAAGGCGAACAAAGTGCTCGGTTCTCGCTACTTTATAGTATTAACTACAAGGCGAATAAAGCGCTCGATTCTCGCAACTATTTCGTATCAACTACAAGGTGAACAAAGCGCTCGGTTCTCGCTAGTGGAGCACTCGGCTTTCTACTGGGATTGGCTGTGGTCGAAAAACGTTTAAAGGTAGCCTTTATGACTACACGCAAGAAATTTAGGTTTGTTTGTTTCACTTAATATAGATGGGATGATTATCTTTTTATATACTCATTTTTTCAGATTTTTATATTATTTTTCCGGTGTAGTTAGGCTTTTAATTTTATACTATGATTAATGGTGTATAGTGTTATGTCGGATTATAGACATGACATTGTATAGCATGTTGTATAGTTTTATACAAGAATTTTAGGTTTTAGGTTTGTTTGTTTCACTTAATATAACATGGTCATATTTAGGTAGACATTTTAAGAAAAAATGTTTTCTTAAAATTAAAAAAAAATTATGAGTTTAAATAAAACTAATTTTCTTTTTGATATTTAATGATTTTATTTTATGTTAAACTTGCACGTTTCAACGCCAAAAAAGAATGTCCCACCGGAAACAGATTTGCCATTTTTTTCTTTTCATTCTTTTTACATTTTTAACACATGATAGTGGTTGGTAGCACTGGTAATACAAAATGTTTTCATTAGGCAATACTGAATGCAGAATTACCATACAACAACCGTTTACTTAAATATAAAGCTTACAAATATAATGCTTACAGCTCGGCCATCCTGATACTATGATCGACCCGATCATAATTTTAAAATATAATTATATATAAATATGGTAAGATACTTAGGTGTCATATAAAGGGTTTAATTTACAGTGTCTGAATCGGTTCGCGGTAAGAGCCACATTCGCAACCGGTTAGCTTCAATCACACCATCATGTGGCATTTGTGTTATTTGACACTTTTCAATATCCCTTAAAACATAACGGTCATTAGGTAATTTCTTATGTATGACATAAGGTCCTCGGTATTTTGGAATGAATTTTTTATTTGATCCCACCGTATTATCAATATTTTTCATTACCACGAAATCTCCCACCTCATAAATCTTCGCTGGTGCACTGTGCTTCAAAAAGTATTTAAGATTATACTCTTGCGATTTTTCTATACTTTGAAGAGCCTCATCACGAGTTTTTTTTTAAATCAAAAGCCTCAATTTCTCTTTTATCATCTAAAAACTCGGTTAATTCATCCACAATTCTGCCCCGCTGCTCAACACCAAAAAGCAGCATACATGGGGCTTTCCTAATTGAAGAATGAACAGAGTTGTTGATTGCATACTCCACATTTACCAACTTTCCCATCCAATCTGAATGAGATATCGGCTCCGTTAGTTTTGATAACATTGATTTTAGCACACGATTTACTCTTTCTACTTGACCGTTTGCTTGCGGTGAAGCTGAAGCCACTTTAACATGAACAATATTATTTTTATTGACAAAATCTGAAAACTCCTGGGATGTAAAACATGTACCCCTATCACTGATTAAACGTCTCGGTCGACTGTAATAATCAAAGTATTTTTGTAAGGCACCACATACCTCCCTAGTACTAGTTGTTTTCACTGCATAAAGCTTAACATGTTTTGTAAAACTGTCCACCACCACCAAAACATGTTTCCTCACTGAACGAACCGAAGGTAAAGGGCCAAAGTGGTCAATGTGGACCGTGTCAAACGGTTCCGGTTTTTTAGGAATGTTGTTCAAGTTACGCTCGTTTGAGCGGACAGCAGGGCAATAAACTAAACATTTTAGGCAATTTTTAATGAAATTTTTAACTTTCTTCCTTAACTTAGGAAACCAATAGTGCTTCCTTAACTGATCAACCGTTTTATCAACTCCTAAATGACCTATCTTTTCATGAATAACCCTTATAATATTATTCTCCATTTCTGAAGGAACGTAAAGCTGAAGAGAGTCCTTAACATCCTTTCTAAAAACCAAACCATCCTTAAGTTCATATTGTAACACAGGTTCTTTCTCAAGTAAACACCTTATCGATTTTATAATCTCGTCTCTATTCTGTGTTATTTGTATATTAAAATCAATGTCATGGTCATCCTCACATCCTACCATATAACACCGGCTCAAAGCATCTACATGCCCCATTGAAACCCCTGAACGATGTTTAACTTTATAATTATAATTCTCAAAACTAAAAACCCATCTCGCAATACGTTGATTAACCTGCTTTTTAAACATGGCTTGAGCCAAAGCATTGCAATCAGTAATTATTGTAAATGATATACCTTGTAATTGTGTCCTAAATCTTTCGAGTGCATAAACGATTGCTAGAGTTTCTAACTCAAAACTATGCAATTTTGACTCACTTTCAGATGCAGTTTTTGAAAAAAAAGATACCGGGTGAAATTTCCCATCATGTTGTTTTTGCAACAACACCGCTCCAAAACCCACTTTACTAGCATCCGTATGCAATTCTGTTTCCTTCATAGGGCTGTAAATCGCTAAAACAGGAGCACTAACAAGTATTTCTTTTAATTTAATAAATGCTTCAACACATTCAGAAGAAAAAACAAAAGAAGTTTCTTTTTTAAGTAAGTTGGTTAAAGGTTTAGCAATAGTTGAAAAAGAACACACAAATCTTCTGAAATACGAAAATAGCCCAAGACACCGCTGTATTTCTTTCAAGTTCTGGGGTTGTGGAAAATTCTTTATTGCTTCTATGTGTGAATCGTTAGGTCGAATACCACATTAATTTACTATATAACCCAAAAAATTTATTTCGAAATACCCAAATTTACATTTACTCATTTTAAGTTCCAAACCTCGCTTATTCAGCCTAATTAACACCTCTTTCACTATTTGAATGTGCGACTCAAAATCTTCGGTTGCAATTGTGATATCATCAATAAACACTACTATTTTCTTTGCCTGTATTAAATCACTCAAAGCGTCACAAATGAATCGTTGGAAAAAAGCAGGGGCATTTTTTAAACCAAATGGCATTTTTGTATATTCGTACTGCCCACCTGGGACTACAAATGACGTGTATTTTATAGAATTCTCATCCATGTTAACTTGATGAAAACCATTTCTAAGGTCTAAAGCTGTAAAATATTTCTTCCCTTCCAAATATTCAATACAATCCTCAATTAAAGGTATTGGAAAATTATCACGAACTGTTTTTTATTAAGAAATCTGTAATCTATACAGAGCCTTCCCTCGCCACATTTCTTTCTTACTAAAACTGTTGCCGAAGCATAGGGAGAATTACTGTGCCTTATAATTCCTTTTGCCAATAACTCATCAATAATTGACTGAACTTCTATTTTTTCTGCATATGACAACCTCCTATGTGCACTATAAAATGGTGTATCATCCGTTAAATTCAACTTCATCTTCAAATTACTACATTCCTTTTCATCCTCAATGACAGGAGCACAATAAACATCCCTAACCAAGGCTTGAAATTTCTCAAATTGTTCAAAAGTAAGTAAAGGATTCACATCCACATTATCGAAGGCTTCAGTCGAGTCTACATTTAAAATTTCATTACCAACCTCACACGGACTTAGAGAAAAACTACTTTCATCATAATTTTTCTGAACCAATTCCACTGAAAAAATCTGTATTGGAAAATCTTCTTCTAAATGCACCAACGAAGATCCCAAGGCTGGTAAGACATCAGCAATTGAATTATCACTGTCATGTGCCTCGATTAAATTATTTTCCATAATTTTACTCTCAACATTCAAACACTGTTTACATGTTTTAGAAACCCTACTTAAATTAAACAACTCAAATGCACTGTCACTTAAAAACTTTGGATGTGTTAATTCATGTTGATTTTTTATTTGAAAAAGTTTTTCTCTTAGATAGAATACTTTAGGTTTAAGTTTACATAAAAAAATATTTAATTTTTTTAAAAGATCTCTTCCAATTAACATTTGAACAGAGATATTTGAATCTGGAATTACCAGTAACTTATGTTTAACAATTTGTTCATTTATTTTTATTAAACAAGAAATTTCATCAAACACTTTTATCTTAAAACTACCCACACCCTGAAACTTTGTTGACTGCAATGTCCCGTTTATTTCATAGGGTACACAAGACTTTTTAATAAAACTGATCGGACCTCTGTACTGTATGAACGGCTTCCACCTCATCAGCATCAAACACCATTCCAGCGGCATTTCCCTCGGATTCAGCAATAGTCGCAATCATTCGCTGCTTCTTTGGGCAAGTGTTATAGAAGTGGCCCAACTCACCACACTTGAAACACGAACCAGCCGGGCGTTTTGGCTTCAGGCACTGTGATTGATAGTGACCGAATTGCGAGCAGTTGTAGCATCGTGGCTCAGGCTGTTCAGAAGTTTTTAAAGTTGATTTTGTTGTCGTAGTAGCAGCAGTTGACAACTGACTAAACTGCCCTGGCTGAACTCGTGAAGACGACATAACCATTTTAACACGTAATTTTTCATAACGCTCCAACCCAATTTTTAATTCCCGCACTGTAGAAGCCTGATATAACATCATAGCGAGGGATGATTTGTCATTTAGACCAGCGATTATAGCATCTACGACGTCACGTTCTGGTATAGCGCCCTTGCTGGCGATAAGTTGCATCTCTAACACATATCGCTGCATACCTTCACCAGACTTTCTTTTCCGAGCTTTTAATTGCTCGTAAATTTCGATTAGGCTGTGCTTTTGACCAAATTCATCAAGCAACAGACACTTGATTTCCTCATACGAAGTGACAGCAACAGTATGCATTAACATTTTCGCTGTTCCTCCCAACAGCTGGCGAACACAAATTTGTTTTATACGCTCACTGCATTGCAAAAGAGTGAAAGTGTCCTCTAAATCTGCAATCCATTTGTGTACATCATGAGAATCATCACCTGAGAATTTACCCACGGTCACTTCGAGCAAATGAAAATCGACCATAACCTCTCTCTGCGGACCCAGCTTCAGTAGCTCTACCTCTCGTCGAAGCAACAGAATCTCACGTTCTTTACGCAACCGTTCGATTTCATTTCCAAGGAAATCATTTTCATCATTTGAGACAAATCCTTCGAAATCTGAAGTATTAGACGGTGCAAAATTGACAGCAGGAGCACCTGGCACAGCAGAGACACGAACAGCAGAGACACGAACAGCAGTAGGAGCATCAGCAGCTGAAGAAGTACCTATGACAGCAGAAGTTGGAGCGACATCAGGGGCACTCAAGGCAGCAGCAGCAGTGACCGCAGTTTCCGAAACGACAGCAGTATTAGAAATGACGGCAGCACAAGCACCATTCATAATTGGTGAAGTTCCTATTGACACAGTAGTGCCAAAACTTCCTTGAGGAACCACCAGAGCAGAAGTACTTCCATGCACAGATTCCTCAACAGCAGTGCCAGCAGAAGATATAGAAGCGGCCGCCGCATTTTCCGAGGAATCGTCATTTTCATGGTTAGGGCCGATATGTTCTTCGTACAATGGGCGCAGTTGCGCATATGTAGCACTTTGCGGCACAGAAATATTTGCTTCAAGCAAAGCATCCAGCATTTGTTTGCGTGTAATCATCTTTTTTAGTGTATCCCACTTCTGAGCTTAAATAAAACTAATTTTCTTTTTGATATTTAATGATTTTATTTTATGTTAAACTTGCACGTTTCAACGCCAAAAAAGAATGTCCCACCGGAAACAGATTTGCCATTTTTTTCTTTTCATTCTTTTTACATTTTTAACACATGATAGTGGTTGGTAGCACTGGTAATACAAAATGTTTTCATTAGGCAATACTGAATGCAGAATTACCATACAACAACCGTTTACTTAAATATAAAGCTTACAAATATAATGCTTACAGAGTAGACAGTTTAAAAATTTGTTTGTAATACTTAAATTTGAGGATAATTTATTTCCTCAATTTAAGTAATCTCAAAATCAAACATACGGACGTGACAGATACTCAGTGGCCAAAAATAAAAAGAAAACCAAATTAATTCACCTGTCTCTAGCCCCCTGGCTTAGCGCTTTGGCATTATGCTGCTTGTTTTTTGTAATTCTAAAGTAATTTTTCTGTCTTTTTGACATGTTTTGCAAGCTTAACTTAAAAAAATTATTAAGAAGTTAAATTTATTAAATTTATAAATTTTATAATTTATAAATAAATAAATTTATTAAGTAGATGCAGAGTGCTGAAATGCTTTGCCGAACAAAACCAGTTTTGGAAAAAATTCGTTACAGCAATTAATTGTTCTAACCTGACCTAAAGCTCAATAATTTTAAACTATCAATCAACTAAAATTTGTATTTAAAATCAAGAATGATTTAAACTATCAAACATTTACAACTTGTATTTAAATCACAGAAAATCAACATAATAAATAACAAGGTCATATAGAAAACTTTCTATTGTAATAGAATGTTAGAGCCAGACCAAAAAACACTGAAACAGCCTGAAGATTTTTCAGCAAATCTAAAAACAACTTCAGTAACCATGCTTTGTTAGTGGTGAATTCCAACAGACTGTTTGGAATCCATAATAACATAAGCATACAATTAAAGTAAAGCAAAAATAAAACAACAACCGGAAATATGGAAGGGAGAAAAACTGAGGAATTGACACTGAAATCTCATCGCCTCTGTAGTGTAGTGCGTTAAGATGAGCTTGCACACGGCGATCACGGCCCGGGTTCGATTCCCGCCGGCATCACAAAGATTTCTGATGAAGCCTGTAGCAGGGCCGAAATTACAATAAAATCAAATAGAGATGTTTTCCTTTTCATGTTGAAAATATTGTTGTTGTTTCTTTGCAAAAAAAATTCGTTAGAGCAATTAATTGTTCTAACCTGACATAAAGCTCAATAAATGATTTTATTGCCGTTTTCTCAATGTCCGGTTAGTCAAGCTCTTAACCAGGAGTTAGTTAACCATATGATAGCTAAAATTAAATTTTATTTCACCAAGTGCTGGTTAAGCAACCGTCGGTTTTTTGTAATCTTGTCAGTTGTTTCTTCGATTAGCAGCTAACCGAAACCACAACTTGCCGTTAACTTAATCAGCACTTAACTAACAGTTAAGCCTTAACCGAACATTGAGGAAGAGCTTTTTTGCTAACTGCTGGTTAAAGTTCTGATTAGTGCTTAACCGGACATTGAGAAAGCGGCCCTTAAACTATTAAACAATTTAAAATCAAGAATGATTTAAACTATCAAACATTTAGAATTTGTATTTAAATCATAGAAAATCAATAGAATAAATAACAAGGTCATATAAAAAACTTTCAATTGTAACGAAAGTACTGCAATTCTTTTTGTTTAAAATTTTCATTCTTAATATTTTTAATTCAATTAATGAATTTGCAAATGGATTTAGAAATGTAATGTACTTTTCGACTAATAGCTCATTTTTTTCTGGAAAAAAATTCCGCATTTTTTCTGATCTCTTCAAGAACTCCGCATTTTTACGTTCTTTTCTAAAAAAAATGTTGACCTCAAAATAAATCATGTGCATTTCTCGAAAATTCACACCGCAAAAGTATAACAAATGCAGAATTTTCTGACCTGTATAATTCGGCGGTTCTGCATTCCCATCTTCAGTAATACCAACATAAAAAAAATAATTTTGACATTAATATTATGTGCTGTGACAATTGTGAGAAGCAAAAAGGTGCAATTTTTAAAAAAATTTTAAATTGAATTCAAAACAATTTTGATTAAAGTAGCTAGTTTTAATAAAACGGAACAGCTCGATGAATATTTGTTGAAAATTTCATGCAGGCGACACTATACATAACCTCAATCGTAAGTACATCGGAATTCAGAACAAGAGTGCAGCCAATATCAAATGAAAAAATGTTGCATTTTTCCGTTCTTTTCTCAGCTCAAAAGCGGTCAACATTCTGTAAATTCAGGTCAGAATCTAAAAAATTCTGCATTCTGTGAGGTCAGAATTTTTCAAAAAGGAATGCGCAATAAGTATGCTTTAAAGTAATGAGGTAGATATTATGAATAAATTTCGGGATTTATTTGTGGTATTTTGGGAGAGTAATATTTCCGATGGCACCCATTTTCTGCATCATAGCTATCTATTAATTATTTGGCATTAAAAAAGAATTGATCGTAGCCGTAAGAAGTGAATTACGTTTTTTATCTTTTATGAGGTTTAAATAAAAAAACTTCCTTTCTGCAGCCGGACTGCTATGAGGAAAAGAAAGAAAAGATGCAATAAAATTACGAACTTTCGGAAAAATTATATTATTTAAACCATTTTTGAGTTTAAAAACATTGGCCCAAAATTCTTCCTACTCTAAATCTTTCGCAAAATTATCGAAATTTAAAAACATCTCCATTCTCGTCAAGAAGTTCTGTGTCGGACTCATCTAGAAAATTTGGAAATATTTCCATAAGCGGAACAAAAAACATGCCAAAAAATTTCAAAACAAATATAGTAGGGTAGTACGGAAGACATTCGAGTAGTACATGTACTTCTCAAGAAGTACTTTCGGGAGGTCTGACTTGCTTGAGAGCGTTATTTTACAAATTTTTTAACCTCGAGAGAGAAGAATAACATGCAAAATGTCACACTATTCTACTACAATTACTTGAATATATTACGGAAACCCATGGTAGAAGAATGCACGTAGATGCACCAGATGAGAGCACACTGCCAGAAATGTCAAAACGAAGCCAAACTTTTTATTTCCTTTCTTTTGTTTCCATTCGCCACAGGTGAATTTGACAGACATGGCAGTATGGAGATATGGCAGTATGGCATAAAGAGAGCAGTTAGCGCTGCAGCTACCTCTATCTTTATACCATGCGGAAACCTAATTAAACCTTATATGTCTGTTTCCGTACTAACTTCAAGTAATTGTAATAGAATAGAGAGCGACATTTTGCATGTTATTCTTCTCTCTCGAAGTTAAAAAATTTGTAAAATAACGCTATGAAGCAACTTCAAGTTACTTGAATCGAGTACGGAAGCAGACCTACAGCACTATTCTGGCAGCTTAACTAACCTCACCACATTAACAAAATAGTTAATATTAACAATTTGTTAAGGTTTCGTATTCTGCTACAAATTTAAAAGCTCTTTTCCTTACAATTTTGTTTATGACAGAAAGAGTCTTAACAACGAATGAAATTTATGTGCTTAGATAGACAATTGTTGTGCAAATAATAAAAAAAATACAAATTATAATATAATATTGAGTTTAAATACATTTTAAACCCCTGCGTCGGTGCATCTATTTGAACGTACACACACTGTGATTTATTGCATTGCTCACAGTTGACTGTCATCTAATAACACTTGAGAGTTTGATTAGCTCAACAGCAAACGAAAGCCTACAACGACAAGCAATACACACTTTCTCTCTCGGCAATCCAAGCATGGCGTGTTTTTGTTCGTCAACACCACAAGCAATGAAATTTAATCGTTAAGGGTAGGATGAGCAATAAAATAAATAAAATAAAAAAATAAAAAGCAATATATGGCAATAGATCATTTGGATCATTTTGATAATTTTAATCAGCGGTAGTCAGCGCCTAACTAGACATTTTTGTACACCAACTTCAAGATTTTCAAGATTGACTAGGTAAAAATGGGTCGCTGAATCCGAATCCGTGGTCAGAATTTCAAAGTTATAAAATTTTGAAATAATAGGGTTGCCACCTAATAATATTTATTTTTAAGAGTTTTAAACATCATTTATCAGTGTAAGGGGGTCGCTGATATCGAATCTGAAGTCAGAATTCTAAAATTCAAGATGGTGGATAGGGTTGCCACCTTAATTATTTGCATTTTTATGAATTCTGGGCTTGTAAAAAAAATGACAAACCAAAATGGGGTCGCTGAATCCGAATCCGTGGTCAGAATTTCAAAATTTTGAAATAATAGGGTTGCCACCTAATAATATGTATTTTTAAGAGTTTTAAACATCATTTATCAGTGTTAGGGGGTCGCTGATATCGAATCTGAAGTCAGAATTTTAAAATTCAAGATGGTGGATAGGGTTGTCACCTTCATTTTTTGCATTTTTATGTATTCGGGGCTGGCAAAAAACAAATGATACACCAAAAAGGAGTCGCTGAATCCGAATCCGTGGTCAGAATTTCAAAATTATAACATTTTGAAATAATAGGGTAGCTTTTACTTTTTAAAATAAAAATTAATTCGTAAAAATAAAAAAGATGCACTCGAAGCATTTGTTTATATCCCGCATCTCTTCTTTCAATAGGCATATCGATTTTCACCATGCATGGTGAACTTTAAAAGCTTTTTAAGCTTTTATGTTGCAAATGATTGTTAAGAATACTAACATTTACATAACAATCAGCTTAACAAGAGCTTCTTAACTATTTCTTGTTAAGCTAAGTCCCATTTTAGATTTGACGATATGCCGGCGATGTCGCTCACCGATCTTTTCATAGTTTTTTTTGTTACGAATACAAAGCAAACATGGGATTCGGCCAAGCAATTTTTTCTTGCTATTTCACGCTTTGTTGATGGGAGTGAAAGAGTAAGTGCGACAAATCGGCGCAAAGTCGCTAGTACGGCCAATTTTTAGACGATTTTTATTTATCCCTTCTTCTCAGGTCCCGCACCCAAGAACAGCACAAATGAGAATATCGGTGAGAGAAATCGGTAGCATATCGCTTTGTCTAAAATAAAAACAACCAGAATAGGGCTGCTTATATAAGGCTGTGTGTCAATCGGAAACTTTTCAGTCGAATGATCAAATTTTGACAGTTGGTAGAGCAATTTTTGGCATTTGTGAGGTGAATATAACTGTCAAAATTTGTGCTAGCCCCAGGGGCTACTACAAATTTTGACAATCGAAAGCGAATTTTGACACTCAAAAATAAAGAAAACAAAAACAACACCTCAATTTCCGCGACATATTTAGTTCGAGTGCTTGTACTTGCAACTTATTTCGTAAACTTGTAATATTGTAAACATAAAAAACTTAAAAAATAGCAAAATAATAAAAATAAAAAACTAAAGCCAACGATCTCAGGGTATATCAGCAAGTCCAGCAAAGATAAATTGGCTTTCTTTGCTGGCGAACGTCATCCAAGTGCCACGACTAGTAGCACAAGCAATTGCAGTGCAAAATTTTTTGCTAGCCAATATCCTCCAAGTGCCACCAGCAGCAGCATAAGCAAGTGCAGCGCAAATTTCTTGCTAGCCAACATCCTCCAAGTGCCATCAGCAGCGGCACAAGCTAATGAAGCGCAAATTCTCCGCTTTCAATTTATTTAATTCACGCCGGAGTACAATGGCAGAAATTTACCTCTGCGCTTGAGACATGCTGAAATGGTGCTTCTGAAATATTGGTGAGTTGACCAGTCAATTGAATTGTGCTGCACTTGCTGGTGCTGCTCGTGGTGACTCTCGGAGAACGTTGGCAAGCAAAAGAATCAAGAAATTTCGCTCCACTTGCTTGTGCTGCTGGTGATGGTACTTGGAGGATGTTGGCTAGCAAGAAATTTTGCACTGCACTTGCTTGTGCTGCTGTTGGTGGCACTTGAAGGACTTTCGTCAGCAAAGAAAGCCAATTTAACTTTGCTGCGCTTGCTGATGCTCCGGGAGATCGTTGACTCACACACACGCACACACAAACTCAAGAACTTTCGTTTTTTTTTTAAATTATATTGTTATTTTTTAAGTTTTTTAAGTTTACAATTTTACAAGTTTGCGAAATAAGTTGCAAGTACAAGCACTCAACATACACAAATTTTATTCAACTTGATATTTTCCATCCTACCACGACTGAAAAGTTTCTTTTTGACACACAGCCTAAGTCCATTAGTTTATTATTCACATATAGAAGATTTCTGGAATTAAAGTCTCAAGATGTGGGAATGAATAGGGAACGATAAAACTTTTGTGTAGTTTTTCCTCTCAATGTTATGAAGTTATATGTTAAGAGCCAAAGGCCCTGGCAGCTAGTCCTCCTTTTCTTTAATATTTGTGATTTATCACCATTTTTCTTGTATTTAATACAATTATTCTAATCACTTTATTTTATTTTACTAAACTTTTATGGCAAAACAATTAATTGCATAACACCACAAACCTAAAAAGGTATTTATTCTATAAATCATTTCTTTTGAAGTGCTCTAACAAAAGCATATTAATACACGATATCGGTTTAAAATCTATTTTATTATAAATATATTAAGGTGGAAAAAAAGAAGTTTGGCAAAATAAAAATTTTATTAAGACATTTAAGTTCACGTAATGTATTAGCTTAAAATAAAAAGCAAACGAATTTATTTTCAGTGTTTTCAATTTAACATTTAAAACATTTAATAATCATATAGGTTAATTTACTTGTGAGTAGTATTACATGTCTTTAGATCAGACTCGTAGAAACTTCTGAACTTTTTCTCTGTAATATGGAGTCCGTAGACGTGAATAACCTTGAAATTTTATTTTTTATTAACAATTAGCTGCACAATTGACCAGCTATTATTACTATTATTAGTATTTTATGAAAAAGACAGCATATTTTAAACTTTTTAGGAAGTTGCGATTTTATTAGCATAAAATATTGCAATATTGCTTTCAATTTCGTATGTAAACATTAGGTTATATAAAACAGGTCTACACGTAAAACAGAATCCAAAAAACATAAGAGGCGGTCTCCACGATACATAAAATCTATATAAATAAAAATCAAATGTCGTTCGTTGGTAATTGCATCAGTTGAGAACGGCTGAACCGATTTGGATAATTTTTTTTTTAAAATGTTCGTAATAGTCCAACTTAGGTTTTTACGGAAAGAAAAATTGACCACGCCCACTTTGCGCCCACTTTTTTGATTTATCTAAAATCGGAAAACGGCTGGACCGATTTGGATAATTTTTTTTTTAATGTTCATAGTAATCCAATTTAAGTTTTGTCGGAAAGAAAAATTGACCACGCCCACTTTTGCGCCCACTTTTTCAATTTATCTAAAATCGGAAAACGGCTGGGCCGATTTGGATAATTTTTTTTCAAATGTTCGTAGTAATCCAATTTAAGTGTTTACTGAAAGAAAAATTGACCACGCCCACTTTTGCGCCCATTGTTTTGATATCTATATATATAAAATTAAGTGGCAAAACTTCCTGTTCGCATACTCCTCCTAGACGGCTTGCCCGATTTCAATGAAATTTTCAGGTGTGATTGGGGTCTGTGTGGAGGGTGCACATAAGAAATTGCATGTGTGTATCTTTGCAGGTTTTGTACCACACCCCCTTTTGTCGCCCACAAATCAATAAAAATGCTGTATTTAAGACGGTTTTGGTCGTATGAAATTAAAATTTGGTAAATAAGTTCGTATGATAACTATAATTAACTTTGAAAAAATGGGCGTGGTCACAATTCATATACGCCTACTTTAAAGAAAATATCAAAATACTTCGAAACTATTGGTCCGATTGAGCTCAAATTTTGTAAGTACGCTTTGCTTTGAGTACGAGATGGTTTAAGGGGCAATGCCACACCCCCTTTTACCTCCCATATGTAAATAAAAAATTGTTGTTATCGAATAGCTTTAGTTAGAGTTATGGGTCGCACAGCTTAGAAATTCGGTATTCGGCCACAATTTAGACGTACCGTTTCTGTGATGAAATTTTATGGGAGTGGACAAGGGGGAGGGGCACCTCCGATACAACCCAAATTTGTGATATCGAATAGCTTTGAAGTTATAGGAATTCATCTTTGGAATTCAGTTTTTGACCTCAATTTACACATGCAGTTTCAATGGTTTTATTTTATGGGCGTTGGACAGGGAGGCGTGACATCTCCCTTACAACCCAAATTTGCGATATCGTATTGCTTTGAAGTTATAGGTTGACAGCGTAAGAATTCGGTATTCGACCTAAATTTATACATGCATTTTCAATACTTACGTTTTGTCGTCGTAGGGCAAAGGGGAGTGGCACTTCCCATACAACCCAACTTTGTGCTATCAAATAGTTTTAGAGTTATAAGTCGTACAACGCCGAAATTCAGTTTTCAACCTCAATATTAACATACAGTTTCATTGATTCCATCTATGTTCATTGGTAAGAGGGGCGTGGCACCTCCCATTTAACGTAAATTTGCGATATTGAATATCAGCGTCAGAATTCAGTATTCGGCCCCAATTTATACATGCAGTTTCATTAATTACATTTTATGGGCGTACGACAAGGGGGCGTGAAACCTCCTATTTAACCCAAATTAGAGATATCAAATAGCATTGGGGTTATAGGTCTCACAGCTTTGGAATTCAGTATTGGACCTCAATGTACACATGCAGTTTCATTGATTACATTTTATGAGCGTTGATCAAGGGGGAGTGGCACCTCCCATACAACGAAAATTTGTGATATCGAATAGCTTTGTAGTTCAAGGTCGCACAGCGTCGGAACTCAGTATTCGACCAAAATTTACGCTTGCAGATTTACTGATAAAATTTTTTAGAGTTTGTCGGGGGGGGCGTGACACCTCCAATTTAACCCAAATTTGCGATATCGAATAGATTTGGAGTTATAGCTAACTCAGCCTCAAAATTCAGTATTCGACCTCAATGTACTCATGGAGTTTCATTGCTAAAATTTTATGGGCGTAGGGAAAAGGAGAGTGGCACCTCCCATACAATCAAAATTTGTGCTATCGAATAGTTTTGGAGTTATATGTCGCACAGTTTTGGAATTCGGTATTCGACCTCCATGTAGACATCCAGTTTAATTGATTACATTCTATTAGCGGTGATGAAGAGAGAGTGGCACTTCCTATACAACCCAAATTTGTTATATCGAATAGCTTTGTGGATATAGGTCGCACAGTCTCAGAATTCAGTATTTGACCTCAATTTAGACATGCTGTTTAACTGATAACATTTTATGGGCGTTTGAATAGGGAGAGTGGCAGCAACGCGCCGGGTTTCAGCTAGTATGTTATAAAATATTTGGGTCTATTGATTAAAATTTATTAAATTTTAATTTTCTGATATGCCCATATTGCACGATGTCCGTTTGCTCGGCGTACACATGGCCGTACAATATGGTTGTTGTTGTAATCCCAAAAATTTTTGATAGTTTCGCATTGGAAGCAACAACAAAACTATTTGTACGCCGAGCAAACGGACATCGTTGTTCCCGTACTTTTGTAGCAGAAATTCGCAAGTTGTAAAATTTGAGAGAGTAAGCGAGAAATGCTCTCTTTACGTGAAAAATTGCAAAAAGTACGTAAACAGGTTTTTCGCACAAAGTGAAGACCCAAGTAGCATTGTTGGAGCAACTAGGTGCGAGTGAGTCCTAAAAGTGTTCTATAGGTGTATAATATGCGGTTAAAGCTTTACCGCAGCTTTGTTTGCTGCTAGTTGCTTTTAATTTTAAAGAAAATGCTCTAAATATGATTTTTTTACCATTTTGAGCTTTAATACTTTATACAGCTCTGTAAAGGATTTTATCAAATCTGCAAAAGAGCAGAACTCTAAAATTTACTACTTGCTCTGTAAAGGATCTTTTAAAGTAATAAAAATTACTATACAGCAGTTTTAAAACTCGTAGATTGAGTATAATATTTGCTTTAATGTGTATTTTTGTGTTGCATTTTTAAAGCGAATAGATATAAAATACTGTAAATTAATGCAATAAATTTTTTGGGAATAACAAGTGACTAAAAAATCTGCCATCTTTGAAAAAATGGCGATCTTATAAAAAATAGAAAATCTTCGGAGTTGAAGCAAGCTAAATATTAGTGTTTACAATAATATTTAAAACGAAATTGATGATTTCTATGATACATATATTTAAGAATAAAGTACTTAAATAATTTTTAGTTGATCTTAAAGAATGTTAAAAATTTTCCAACTATTTTTAAATAATTAACACTTCTTAATTTTAATTATTTGTTAAGCCCGTTGTAGTTTTTCGAAGTACTACATTCACGTTTCCGATAAATTCAAAAGCGCACCGAAATTCGCAGCATATAACGAATACACGAACATGAGTCTGATATAATAATCACTTTATTATTTCTTTAATTTAATTGTCATTCTTATCATCACAAACACTTGTCAAATTTTATATATTTATTGAGTTTATTTTTAACACATACATACTTAAACGAATAATAAAAAAGAGCTTTGCAAGAGCTCTTATTTGGGTTTGACAGGGACTCTTTTAAAAGTTTACAGCTACTTCTACTCCTCATATGAAGTAAAAATAGTGCTTTTAAACTCAAGAAAGTAGCCTTATATATTCTCTGCAAGAGCTTTAGTAGCGCGACTAAAGCTATAGTTGAAGCTTGCTGCTATATAAGATAGCACTATAAGCTCTGCAAGAATGAATATATGGCTAATATTGTTACTTGGGGACAGTTTATTTGATAATTAATTGTTTATTTATTCATTCATCTACCGGGTAAATACCCTTACAGATTACATATTTAAACTTAAATTATTATTGCTTATAATATATCTTAAAATACATTTTATGTATAGAGGTTCTTAAGAATAATTAATGCAAGTGCCAGCTCAAGGTAGTTAACCTGAACAACAAAGTGTATGAAGAAACAAGAAATTTTTACAATTTACAATTTATATTATTTCATCTACTGGGCTTGGCCCTTACAGATGTTATAACAATACAATATACAAAACTGCAATACATTTATGATAACATGATATTACATATATAGCATTCAACAGATTCATTCATAAATTTTTTTTTTTTTAAATTAAGTCAATGTGAATTAAATTGAATTTACATATTTAAAGACATCACGCTTAAAGGCATCTCTAGGAGAACTGAAATCTAAATGATCACCTGCTTGATTGCAAAAATAAAGACATTTGGATAAAGGCTCATTGATACCGTAATTAGTCCGGTGAAAGTTAACGTAAAATAGGCTTCTTTCTCGGAGCAATCTTGAAGGAGCGTAAAATGGAATGAGCGACAACAGCTCATCACAGTCAATTTTGCTATCCAGAAGGTCCTTAACGAACAGAATGCTATGAGCTTGCCTTCTCAGTTGAAGACTTTCAATGTTTAAGAGTTTGCAACGCATAGTGTAGTCAGGCATAGTTTCCCAAGAGAACAAACGACGAAGAGCAAATCTTGTAAATTGCTTTTGAATTCTTTCAATGCGGTTTATTTGGTTATCGTAGAAAGGATTCCATACAAGACTTACATATTCCAGATGGGATCTCACTAAGCTTAGAAAAAGTGTTTTTAATGTTAATAGGTCTTTAAATTCTCTGCAGTTTCGTTTTAAGAACCCAAATTGAGAATTTGCTTTAGAAACAATATATTCTCTATGAAGGTTGAAAGTTAACTTAGAATCAAAATATATGCCTAGATCTCTAATAACATCGACACGATCAAAAACACCATTATTACCATAACAATAATCACTAATTAAAGTGCTCACTTTACGCGAGCATGTAAAAATTTTGCACTTAGAGAAATTGAGGCTCATCCCATTTATATTGCACCATCGATGGAGAGAATTTATATCATTTTGGAAATTAGCGCAATCAGATACATTACTTATAGACTTGAACATTTTTAAGTCATCAGCATACAACAAGGTTTTACATGAGTGAAGATTATAGTTGATATCATTAGTGTGGATTAAAAATAGCAGAGGCCCAAGGTGGCTTCCTTGAGGAACCCCTGACGCTGCATATATAGTTTTTGAATAACAGTTATTGATTTTAATTGTGAGCAATCTATCATGCAAGTATGATTCCAACCATTTTAGAAAGCTGGAGTGGCAACCAAGTTTTTCAAGCTTATACAGAAGCAAGTTGAGAGGTAGAGTGTCAAATGCTTTCACAAAGTCTGTGTAAAGGACATCGACTTGTTGCCCTTTTTCGACCTCCTTTACACAAAAATTCGCAAACAGGGTCAGATTGGTTGCGGTGGACCTGCCTGCAAAAAAACCATGCTGTTGGGGGATGATAAAATTTTTGACCTCATCAAAAAGTTTTTTACTTTCTAATTTATCTAAAATCTTTGGAATCACCGACTGTTTAACAATAGGTCTATAGTTGTTTATACGAAATTTAGGACCAGATTTAAAGATAGGCGAAATAAATGCAAACTTCCAGTTGTCCAAGAAGATTCCACTAGAAAGAGACTTATTAAATATAATTGTAAGTGGTTTCGATAACGAACTGGCGCATAGCTTAAAAAGCAAAGGAGGAATCAAGTCGGAACCTGCACCCTTGCTAGGGTCAAGACCAGCGACGGTTTCATAAACTTCTGATTCGGTTAGTACCAAGTTACCTATATTCACAATTTGTTGCAAGTTGGAAAATTGCTCTGCTAAAATTGAATGGCTCTGCGTGTTAAAAACGGAACCGAAAAAAATCTGCAAACAAGTAACAAATTTCTTGCTGGTTACTAGCTATTATACCGTCTAATTCCATCGACTTCGGAAAACCGTTAGTATTTCTTTTTAAGTTATAAAACGACCACAAATTTTTTGCATTTAATTTGATGTTGCTTTCAACAGTGAATAAGTAATTCTTATACAAGAAATTAGAGAGAAAGTCGAACTCTCTTCTACGGAGATAAAATAGATTCTTATCATGTTCAGATTTTGTTTGTTTGAACTTCTTATGAGCCTTGTTTCTCAAATTTTTGAGATTAAGTAAACGACGATTATACCACGGCAAATTAGAGTTTAATTTAAAATTTTTTAGGGGTACAAATAAATGAAATACTTCATGAAGAGCGTTTTGGAAAACATAGTACATATTATGCAGATCTCGATCACCAAAAACAATATTCCAACTAATGGAGTTAAAGAAGTCATTAAGACCTGAATAATTTGACTTTTTAAAGTTGAACTGTAAAATTGAATCTGAAGTTGATGGACTTAAAAAGGTGTAAAAACTAAAAGTCATTAAAATTGCTTTGTGATGAACCGATTCGTTAGTGAGCGGCAAATCACACTGAGAAACATTGAATTTAAAATCGTTAGTAACAAAAATTAAGTCAAGTACTTTGTTAATATCATTTTTTATAGAATTAATTTGAAACAAATCTAGAGAGTAAAGATAATCACACAATAAAGACTCAATTTCATTACAAATATTAAAAGGCATTAAGATTTTATCATATAAACTAAATTTCCACTCAATGTTTCCCCTGTTGAAATCGCCGAGCACGCATGGAGTTTGAATCGGATTCAATGAATTGATAATAGAGTTAATATTAGAAATATGAATATTAAATATGTCTATGCAAGAATTAGGTGGAATGTAGCTTAGAATAAAAACCATCTCGCTCTTACTCGAAACGATCGGTGTGACTCCGTTGAAATTTACAGCAACGCAAAGTTGTTCGACACTTGGATGAGGAAGTTTAATTTCCCTGCTCGCATATACCGAAGAGACAGCAAAAAACACGCCACCGCTTCTCGTGTTGTTGGGAGAGAGCTCACGATCCCTGCGGAACACGTCGTAGTTGGTATCAAACAACTCCGATGACAGAAAATGAGATGTCAGCCATGTTTCGACTATGGCTATGACGTCATAATCATGAGCTGCGGCTGCAGAGAAAAGGCTATTAGTCTTGGTCCGAAGTCTACCAGCATTATGGAAATACAGAGAAAACTCGTTGCTTTGAAGATGTGTCAGCTCAGATGACTTCAGGTTATCGTAGTTAATGAGTGTAGGCTCAGCTATTTCTACTTGTGGAGGCCGTAAAGAGTGACTGCTGGTGCTCGAGTATGGCGAAACTTGGCAAGAATGTAAGTTACGAGTATAAGGTACAGTATTTCTTAGTTTTTTGGAAGGGCTTCACCAGCTTTCTCACGAGAAACGAATTCGTGAACTACAATCCCTTCAGGCCAGAATGCTTTAGAGATGAGAGTATCAAAAAATTCAACAGGAGTGTAGATCTTGAAGGATGAGATAACTTTTTGTAAATGTGGGTTAAGTTTATAGCACTTGATTGAAGATGCTGATTGCTGTAGTTTATTAGAGATGAATGTGAAGACTGCGTCAGCAGTAGTGGTTCCCAATAGGCGAGAAAAAAATACTACTTTCCACTTTTTCTTTTGCACCACAATAAGATCAGAGGTCGCTGATGTAGGTGGAAATCCATTGAACGGGGCGGTAGTAGCTGAAGATTCAGCAGAGTGTGTCGTGGATAATGATTGACTCAGCTCAGTTTGAAGGTTAGGATGAGTTATAGCTGGAGATGACGATGAGGATAACTGTGTGGTACTGGCAGAATTCTCAGAAATTGTGGTCTATTCTTTGAATTTTTACATGACTTTGTTGTTGTTGTTGCCTTATTAAAACTGACTTGATCTAAATAGCTCACAATTGAAATCATGTATATATATATTTATTTCTTTTGTAAAAATTTGACAAATGTAGGACAAAAGAATATATTGGCTTCACTGTTTCAGTTAATTGCATTCTGCTAAATGAACTGGCGAACAATTTGCACATTTTTCGTAATTTTTTGTGTTGTTTCAATGGCTGGTACTCTTATTTGACATAAGCCGTCAAAACATGGCACTTTGCAAATTTCTGTTTCTCCAAATTTGTGTAGCAGAAAATAACATTTGTCAAGGACTGGATTACTTATTATCTCTCTCTTTATCGAATTTTTTGGGTACGGGAACAAGAAATAGCAGATAAAAGCAAGAATTTGTACGAAAGTTCAAGTACTGGAGCAGACCTCGTGTAATATGGACAATATGAATCATAAAAGATACTGCTCATAAAATATATGTAACCTATATTCAGTGATGGATTAACATTAGGGAGCGAGTGAGCTGGAGCCCACAGCGGCAACTTTTTAGGGCGGCAAATTTTGCTAAAAATAATATAACATTTGGTTTTTTTTTTTGCTTAGATTATAAAAAAGTAATTTAAAAAAGTATTTTGTTTATGTTATCAAAAAAAAAAAAAAAAATAATGTAAATGTTGTCCAGTGGGTTACTATTTCAGTGCTTTAAACATGGTGTTTTATATATTTATGTCATGGTGTTTTATATTTTTTCCACGCCTCAACAGATGGCGCAACAGCAGTTATTTTCAAAGAGTAGACTTTTTTGTTAGTTAAATAGTAAAACAAGAATTAACATTTTTTCTATAAAATTTCCATCGTGTCGTTCAAGCTTTAGTTAAATTAATGGCCTTATTTTGTGAAACGCACGCAATCACCTCATTTGGGGTTTTTTGTCTGGCAATTCGATTTTCATATGAATTATGACAAACCCTTTCTTTCACTTAAACTTTCCTTTAAAACAAATCTAACGCTAGTGACTGCATTTTTTTACGAAATGAGGTCATAAGTTAAAGTAACAATAATGGCTTAGTGTCTGCCAATACTCTAAGATTAAAAAAAAGAAAGAAGTAACCAAATGCAATGTTTTTCAAAATACAGGTCGTTTTACAAAATGTTTCAGCCATATTAAAGCTTCCGAAAAAAGCAACTGTGCATCTTGCAAAGTAGCTATTATCGAATCAGTAAATAAACAATGATTAATATTGTCGGGACATGTATTCATTTGATGTATTTGGGCAGGAACAATCATAATCAAGTTAATGTGGAGCTGGTAAGGATTACTATCAAAGTCAAGTGAATACCAAAGCAGACGACTGTACATCTGTCAATAAAGCCGCGGAGGAAATTGTAAGGCCGCGTTCATTGTGAACGCTTTTTACTGAGCCGAGCCGAAAAACTCATTGGAGCAATAGAGATCGCAAGTCATGCATCTCTTTTGCCCCAATTAGTTTTTGAGTTTCAGTTTAGCTCGGCTCAGCAAAAACCGTTCACAATAAACCCGACCTAAATCAACACTGAGTGGTTAAAAACTCTGTTCAGATGTTTATTTTATTTATTAGGTTAAAAGTCAGTCTTTAGAGACTTAAGAAAGACTGAACTTTTAGAATTTTAAGACTAGAAAAGTTAAGTCTGAAGACTTTTGTGCAAATAGTAATGATTCGGCTGCCGATTCTTCTTTTATTAAATCGATAAGCTTTGATCCCTCTGAGTGGGAAATCAATGTAATTACAATTGATTAACAAACTTTTAGTCGGCCGATAGTTTAGTTGGTTTTCATGTGGGCATGGTGCCTTATGGAAGTCCGCATACCTACCTATTGAAGCGAGCATAACTAAAAAAATCAAATGTGAGGGCAGATTTCCACTTGATTTAAAAGTCCGCCAACTATCTGCAGACTGTCGAGTGGGTATGGGGTGCTATGGGAGTGCGCACATTAGCCGGTTAAATAGTTGGTCAAATGTTTGCCATTTTGTTTTGTTTATGTTTATTTTATTTTTCATTTAAAAGTGTTGCTTTTGCAGTATGAAAAGATATGTGTTGCGTTTTGCAGAATGCAAATAGGGATAAACAAGTTTTAATAACTGTTAAAAAAGAATACAGTAAGTACATAAGAAAAATGTTACATGCTGCTAATAATAATATAAACTAATAAAGAAATGTTTAATATTCATACCCGCACAAAAATATTTTTGTTGCGAAAATTTTTGAGAAACTTATAAAGAAAACGGGAATCTAGTGACAGATGTCCAGAGTACACTAACGTTATAGAGGGAACACTTCTCTAGAGGGAACAAATGGCGACGCTGACAACAATCCCGCCAATAGAGATGATATTCCGGAAACCCCAATTTCGGATGACAGCGTCGAGGTTCCGCTGCCCGACTATGATGAAGTTCTGACAGCTATAGCTTGGCTTAAAAATAAAAAAGCCGCGGGAGCTGATAGCTTATCTACTGAGCTGTTTAAGAACGGAGGCGAAGCTCTACTTAAATGCATTCACGAGCTTCTATGCAGAATATGGTCGGAAGAATGCGGTCTGAACGATTGGAATCTCAGTGTGCTCTGCCCAATCCACAAGAGAGGCGATCCCACTATCTGTGCCAATTACCGTGGGATAAGCCTTCTTAAAGTCGCATATAAGGTATTGTTGAGCGTTTTATGTGAAAGATTGAAACTCATTGTAAACGAACTGATCGGACCTTATCAGTGTGGCTTCAGACCTGGAAAGTCCACCATCGACCAGATTTTCACGCTACGACAAATCTTGGAGAAGACTCAAGAAAAACAAGTCGACACCCACCATCTTTGCAGTGCATTTTCCAGATTAGAAAATGAGTCAAGTCGAATGGGTCTGGCAGTAAATGCAGATAAGACGAAATACTTGGTGTCAATAAACAAACAGTCCCAGCGTCTTGGAACCCACGTTACAGTTAACAATACCTCCTTCATGGTTGTGAAGGACTTCGTCTATCTGGGATCCAGCATAAACTCAACCAACGACATCAGCATTGAGATCAAACGAAGAATAACTCTTGCTAACAGGTGTTACTTTGGGCTCAGTAGGTAATTGAGAAGCAGAGCCCTCTCTCGACGAACGAAAATTACGCTCTATAAATCGCTCATGCGAAAGACAGAAATGGCTGGCGCAAATTCTTAGATGAGGCGAAGACCAACATACGGTTGTAGTGCCAACTAAATAAGTAAGTAAGTAGTACGTATTTGGAAAATGTGTCTTCATTACTTCATGTTCATAGTATCCGCCAATATTAGGGTTTCCTTTACAGTCGTCAAATAAAGGATTGTGTTTGTGTTTCGTATGGAGCAAATTTTAAAAACTTCAGTTGTCCAGTTTGGAGTATATCCTTTTGCAAAAATATGTGTATATTTGCAAATTCGAACGTGGTCACCAATTTTTAGTTTACCTTTTTAAAAATTTTAGGATGATTATAAGCTTGTTTTAGTATAGAACCTTCATTTCTTGTGCTCGCCGACTTTGGTGTCATTCCAATGGTTCTATGCTTTTTGCTATTATATTCATTAATTAAATCCTTATAAATATTTATACATTGATAATTAGCTTGTAAATTAAATTTTTTCCACATCATCCCTTTTATAGTTCTATTAAATCGTTCTACAATAGATGCTTTCATGATGCTATATGTAGAATAGTGATTAATATTATGTTTTTTCATCAGGATTTGAAATGTTTTATTACAAAACTCTTTGCTTTTATCTGTTTGCAAGTTTTTAGGGATACTCTTTAGCGAATTAAGGATATAATTGCATTAGTAATATCTTCCCTACCTTTATATTTTACGGGAACAATCCAAGCAAACTTTGAAAATGTATCTATTACCGTTTAAATAAACCGATAACCTTTGTTGTACTTTGAATAAGCGCACATTTCAACAAGATCTGCTTGCCAAAGATCGTCTATACCCTTGCTTACCATGCGTCGTCGTATAAAATTTCTGCGTGCTTGCTTATGAAGCTCCTGCACCACTGCTTGTCTGTCCATTTCTAATGTCTTCAGTAGTTATTACTCGTTGAAGAGCTTCCACCTTTCCGGCTCTGTCTCTATCTGTGGCCTAAGACCACACTCGTTTTAGAGCTTCTGTTGGTGAATTCCTTTCAACATGGTTTATTTTCTCGTTCAAAAACTCGTAATAACCTTTTATTTTTCTTAAAAACGTTCTTCAGCTACATCAATTTTATGAGTAAGATCTTGCGTTTATTTATTTATTGCTGCTCCTAAGTCTACAAGTTTTGTCGTAAGCGATGCATTTTGTTGTTGTATTAATTCATGAAAACGATCCTCTGCTTCCTTAATTTTCTCCATATAAAATGTTTTCAATTGTTTCTTTATTTCATCAAAATAACTTTTTAGATAATTTTTATTCACAGCATCTTTTTCCAATATAAGATTAGCAATATTTTTTATTCTACGTGAGTAGAAGTTGAAATGACGATCGCTATCTAAATGAATCTTGGTGCGTGGGTTTTGATGTCTTTCAGAGCTACCCATATAATATCTAAACTTGTCGATAGGCTTTTTATGAATACTGATTATGTTATATTTTGTAGACTATTTATACAATAATCTTTGGTTCTCTCAGTTCCTCAATAATTGAGACTTTTTCATTATTATGATTCGAGTGACCAGCTATTGATGATGATATTAAAAAACGTAATCTCTCAACCAGTTCATTAGGGTCATCCCAATATATATGATTCGGTTCTTTTATATTCAGCTTCATCAAACCTTTGCCCCTTTGCCAACTTTTTGTTCTTTGAATAGTTTTCTTATAATCGTTGTATATTTTTTTGAATAATTTCCTTTAATCTGTCCGTTGGCGTTGTAATTTCTTCTATGAACATTAGTCATCTCTAATATTTGTAATAAGCATCTAAATCCATTTCATTAAAACTGTTTGGTTTCTTATAAACTAATAGTTCATATAAACCTGATGAAAAGGGCCATTGCGAGTTACTTACATTTATATTGCTCAAATCTCCATATTTGATTTTTATCCTTATGAGGACCGTACGTTTTATCAAATTTATTTAAATTGACCTGCGATAAATCAAATTAAATATTTTGGTCTGGATTAATAGTGGTGTCATCATCATCATTTTGCATAAAATTATCATAATCATCATCATTATCATTTTTAATATCATTATCATCAACATCATTATCATCAGCATCAAATTATTTAAAAGCGGATGAGCTTTTATCGATTTCCTTACAATCAAGGCTTGGAGAAAATGTATTATGCTTGCTCTTTTTAAATGGTGTGCTGGTAGTAAATTTATTATCCTTAAAAGAGTTATCTGAATATTTTTAATTTTTTAATGTTGTTCTCTTATTATTAGTCGATTGAATTATTTCTTTTAACGGTTTGGATATTGGCTTAAAAGTCTTTTCCAAGAGCTCATCATTTGTTTCTTCATATATTTCTTTTTAAAAATATTTTTAGTTTTAAAAAGATTGCTAACTAGATTTGTTTTTTTATTCATATTGATAGTAAGTGTGTTTAGTAGTTGGCTGTTTGACAGTATAGCCCAGTTTAGCAGTTAGCCCGAGAAACAATTTGTGTCCGTACGGTGCCGGTGCCGTAAGTGCCGAGTATCAGGCTCAATTATATTTTTAAAAGCTAGTAAATAATAGTAACGAAAAACTGCGAAGTTTTTGCGAACAGGGCCCGAGAAAAAAATTCATATATTGTGACAAAGTAGCTGATATGTATCGAAACTGGCCAAAGTCTTAACTATAATGTACCCGAACATACCCAATAAGTACCTCGAAAGTCACCTGAAATAGTACCGTAGTAAGTCTGTATTATGTCAATAAATTGCTCAAAAACTAGCGACTATATTCGGGCACAATAAACCGACGAGTGTCCAAATCGGTCTTCATTCGTACATTGTGCCTGTCCAAGGTGTTCCAGAACTAGAACTTCTTTCGGTACAGAGGTCGGACATTTACCGACATGGGCACCGGACATACATCAGCTACTTTATTGTCTCAAAATATGAAACTGTTTATCGTTTGAAAAATTCTCACACAGCAAAAAAAGAACGATAAGATCGTATTTTAATCGATTTGTAACAGTGGTTTTATCTTATGGCTGAGGTCAGCTCAGCCGTGCCAGGATCGAGTGAAAGATCCACAAACTTTCATCAAATGAGAACGCAGTCGGTGTTGGTTTTTAAAATTACAATGTCAAGTTTTATTGAGACTTGTTCCTTAATATTATTTAATGCAGCGTAACGGCAACAGTTTGGGTAAGAGGGAATGTAAGCGGTCGAATGGTCGGAGGTTGTAGATCCAGCTGGTGGCAAAATCGGTATTCGGTAAATCGGTGAATTGGCAATCAGTAATCAGCAATTCGGTAATCGGTAGATCGGTGAATCGGTGAATACGTGAATCGGTAATCAGTAATCGGTAATTCGGTAATCGGTAGATCGGTAATCGGTGAATACGTGAATCGGTAATCAGTAATCGGTAATTCGGTGATCGGTAGATCGGTAATCGGCAAATCGGTAAATCGGTGAATCCTGCCAGGGCCCCTAATCGGTAGATTGGTATTCGGTAGATCGGTACATCGGTGAACCGGTGAATCGGTGAGTCCTGCCGGGGCCCCTGAAGCAATATTTTTATTTTATTAGAATAAAATAAATCATTATTAATATTAGAAACAACCAGAAGGAGTCATGGTGGAAAAACCTCTATAAGGTTCGCGCCATGGATATATAGAGTCAATAAGAAAGTTAATATATGCCGACTGCGTTAAACGAACCAAAGATTGGTTCTCACCGCAAGTGTGACTTTCAAACAGAGACTCAAAGGGAAGAACCAGCAAGCTGGCTCGCCATCGCGTTCCTGCGACAAAACCCAAGCAAACCCCCATTAGAGTAGGCCAACTGTGTTGGACGAACCAAAGACTGGGTCTCACCGCAAGTGCGACACCTCAAACAGAGACTCAAAGGGAAGAACCAGCAAGCTAGCATTGAGTCACTGCGACCAAAAATATAGAGTATGCCGACTGCGTTGAACGAACCACGGACTGGTTCTCACCGCAAGTGCGACATCTCAAGCAGAGACTCTAAGGGAAGAACCAGCAAACTGGCTCGCCATAGAGTCACTACTTCGAGCTTACCTAAAGCAAAGCTGCTTTGGTTGGTTTTGTGTCGCCCTTTTATTTGATATGGCGTGAAAACAAGTTGGGAATTATACGTTCGGTTATTAGCTTTCTTTATCTTTGGCCTGCCTGGCAATGCATAGATAGGTGGTGTGTGTTTGGTGCGATATATATTTGGTCTTTGTTTTGGTATTTTATTTAAGAATTCAATTTTTTTATTTTAATATATTTTAGATTACAATTTTATTTTTTGATACGTTTTCATTTGAAATTATTTTACAACTGAACTTTTCAAAATGAAAATTTCTGAAAATATAATAAATGAATACAATTCAAAATGTTTTTTTTTATAACGAGTGTTTTATAGACAAGTGTAAGTATTTTCAATAATTGCTAAAATGATATAATACGTTATTAATGATAAATCAAGGTAAGTGAAATGTAAGTTAAGATAAAAATCAACGTCAGGAGAGGTAAGTATTAATGTAACTAAAGGTAAGTATCAATGTAAAGAACAGGTAAGTATTAATGTAACAAAAGGTAAAATAGAATGTAGAGATTTACTCTATGTGGTGATGTAACAGAGCACCACATGTGTATGTTTATGTTACTTAGTTGCTTATGCAGTAGTGCGGTTGTGTGTTGTCAATTAGTTTTATTTTTATGGAGTCATGAGTAGGTATGTAGCGTGTGTCGGTCGGTATATATGGTGTCGTAGTACGGTTGTGTGTTGTCGCTGTTTTGTCTGGAATAAGTGATGTGTGTCGGTCGGTAGCTGTTTTAATATTTATATCATATTTAATTCTTATAATGGGTAACTAGAATCGAAATATTTAAGTTATAACATATAATATGAATATATATATATATAAAACTAATATTATAGTTTATGTAGTATATAGAAATATATAATATTTGTAACGTCACGTTACAGATTGCGAACGAATTTTTCCGCACCCTGGTTTTATATTCATTTCATCCTTTTTAAATATTATAATCATATTAGCATTATTACGAATCAGGTGTTTTGGTATAAATATATAAGTTTGACACAAGTAAAAGCTATCATCGTCTTTGTGGCGTCCCATGCAGAATTAAGATCGTATATGATTTTGTTTATCACAAGCTACATCATCGAATATAAATATTGAGTTGGATTGCACTTTGTCTGGAGATATGACGTCATCATTCCTGGAAAATGATGAAAAATTTATCTGCTTAATGGGTTTAATTAGATGCTCCAAGTATTGATATTTTGGTTGCTGTGCCGACTTTGAGTATAAGTAAATACTTCGAAACTTCATCACATTTTTTTTCCACAATTTGAAGGTCCAACAATTAGACCGCGAATAGAGTTCGTTAGTAATGAACTGTGTCGTATTTTATTTAATGGATTTAACTTTGAATCAATATTCTTTACGTTAATTGTTTTGCATTGTTTTAAGAATCGCATAATGCAAACTACTAAATGATATATATAATCAGATCCTTTTATTGATTTTAATTCACTTTATTCAACCTTTAATTGGAAAAAATAAATTTTAATGACAATTATTTATAAAAAGACAATCAGTCTTAGTATCCTGAATAATTTAATAGACAAACTCCCCAATGAACTCCATTTACCCGGATATCAATTTTTTTGGACCTGGTACAAAATTGAAGAAGCGATTAGCCAGATTTGACCAAGAAATCAATCCATTTGATACAGCTTGCAGACTACATACGCAGTCATAAAGTATACGCAAAAAATATAGATTTGGAAAAAAGACATATTGCTGATATAATCTTGACTGAAAAGGCTTGGCAAAGAGTTACCGCAAGTGATAGTAGTATTGCTGAAAAATCAAATGCTTGGCTTGTTATTAATGCAATGAAGGCGAACGTCTGGGTAACGTTACCAGTAAAATGAAGAGATCTCCTCAAGTAAATGAACATAGACTTTTTAGACAATCCTTAAAGAGTGCTAAAATTAAAATTAAGAAAACTAAAAACTTGGATGATGCAGTTAACATTTCAAGAAAAGTTGTAAACAATTGTTTCAAGGGTAAAAAAAATTACTGAGTAAGACACCTCGAGTAATTCCACTACCTAAATCTGGAGGTTTTCTACCGCTTGCACCTTTATTCGCTGCCTTGGGTGCACTTGGTGGTCTAGCTGGTGGAGTATCTGGCGTTACAAAAGCAATAAATGCAGTCAAAACTGGAAAAGAGCAGTTAAATGAAACAAAACGACATAATCGTAAAATGGAATATATTGCAACGGGAAAGGAATGTTTCTAAAGCCATATAAAAAGGGCTAAAACTTTTTTGAAAACCTTACCAACAAAATTTTTAATGAAACTGCCTAAGAGAGTTTTTTCTTATGTAGATTTGAGAAAATATGCTAAAAACTTCCATATTTTAGAGGAGTGTTTATGTGTGTAACTCTTCCAATCAAAAAATTTAAAAAAGAATGCGAAATAATTAATCTAGATACATCAAAGGGCCCTAAGTTTCATACTGGAAAAACAACAATCAAATCGAATATTCTGACAGCTTTGGAAATTTACAACCGCCAAAGGAAATCATAAAATATTTGGGGAATAACATTAATTATAATTATAATAGATATCAAAATTTTATCACAATAAATTGTGGGCATTTATGTTTAAAATTTTTGGTTTCGAAAATAACCTGAAAAAATAAAGAAAAAATTGTGTATGCAAAAACCATTTGTTTAATTTTTAAGCCATTATTATCATCATCAACATCAGCTACTTACCTATACCCGAGATTATTACAAAATTCTAACAGCAGAGTAAAGTTAAAGAAATAAAAGAAATCTATTTTGTATAACGTTATAAAATTTTTATTTTTTCATCTTAATCATATATCTTTAACAATTTAAAATCTTAAAAATAAACATTTATTCTTAAAGTAATATTATTCTAAATATGTAATGCTGAAATGGCCCCACGGTAATGTTTCATTACTATTTGCTATCAAGAACTGCTTATCATCGTGAGGGCAATCAACATAGTCACTAAACGTTATTTTAGTCTTGACTATGTTTCTTTTTAAACCTTTAGATTTTTTCATCGCATCTTCACCCTCTACCCGTATCGCATACATTTTTGAGCGGAGCCTACAAATTCAGTCATAATAGTACCATTATTCTCATCTTTTATGATACCCAACACTTTTGTATTGACTTGAGGAATACCCCACACGTTTTCGATAGGATAGTCGCTTGTATCAAAGTGTATGAAGCAATCGCGTTTGATAACCTCATACAAGTCATTACAAGCCACCTCATAAATTATGAATCGGTAAAGTAAATGATGCAATCGGAAAAAAATTGAGGGTCCATGTAACCATAATGAAAATCATAAATGGTTGTTTTGGCCAAATCAAGGATGCACATACCAACATAAATGGGTTTGTTGAAGTATATTTCAGTTTTATTGAGTTCAATTGCTATCAAATTTTCACTAAATATTGTTGAGGCTTTAAACTCAGGCTTTAAAATAAGGACTTCGGCACCATAACCAACTCGTTACCAATTTAACAACACTGTGTTTACGTATGTTTTCTATAGTTTTTCCAAACGCAGCATTATTCATGAGTTTGAAAAGGTTCTCTTCAAACTCATTTTTAGCTGCTGTTCGAAGACTCGTATTTAGATCGATATATGGCTTCAACCATGCAGATTGTTTAAATTTAAAAATTTTGTGAATGTTAGATAACCTTAATCTATATTTCAAATTCTGCTTTAGATTTCTCTAGTGAATGATATATCTAACGCTACCATTCAAAGTTGCCAACAGTTTTTTCTGCTTTGATCCTGGAGGTGTAATATGATCTGGGCAAAAAGGGAGATCTTTATGGTAAGCGTGGAGATTGCTTGAATACTCTAAATCTACCTCGAGAATATATCCTACACATATGGTCAGCTGTAGTCTCAACATTAAAATTTTGAAAATCTGGCAGCCAATTAAAAACTCACTGTGGGGGAGAAATTGGGACATGGCCCAACCATACTGAATATTGGGGGTTGGAATTAATTTTAAAGGTTTTTTTTCGGTTTTTGAGCATTTATTTAGAAACAACGGTACAATGTATATTATTCAAAGTATTGTCCATCGTTAGCTACAACATTTTCCCATCTTTCTGGCAGCATATGGATTCCGCGCCGGAAGAACGATTCGTCTTTTGAGGCAATCCACGAATCGACCCATTTTTTGGTATCCTCGTAAGAAGTGAAGCGCTGCTCAGCCAAGCCATGCGTCATCGATCTGAATAGGTGGTAGTCGGAAGGGGCTATGTCTGGGCTATAAGGCGGGTGGGGTAGCACATCCCAATTCAGCGCCTCCAACGTTTCCTTGACGGTTCTTGCAACATGTGGCCGTGCGTTGTCATGTTGAAAAACCACTTTGTCGTGTCTTTTGGCATATTCCGGGCGTTTAACCTTTAATGCTCGGCTCAATTGCATCAATTGTTGTTGGTAGCGTTCCCCAGTGATGGTTTCGTTAGGTTTTAGCAGCTCATAGTACACGACACCCTTCTGATCCCACCAAATACACAGCATAAGCTTGGCGCCATGAATATTCGGCTTGGCCATCGATGTTGATGCATGGCCGGGTGGTCCCCACGATTTTTTTCGCTTAGGATTATCAAAATGGATCCACTTTTCATCGCCAGTGACAATACGATGAAAAAAACTCTTCCTTTTATGCCGTTGAAGCAGTTGTTCGCACATGCAAAATCGCCGTTCAACGTCTCTCGGCTTCAACTGGTACGGCACCCAATTTCCTTGCTTTTGAATCATTCCCATGGCCTTCAAGCGTTTGCCGACCGTTGATAAGTCGACTCCCAATGATTCTGACAATTCTTGAAGGGTTTGACACGGGTCTTCATCGAGCAAAGCCTCCAATTCCTCATCTTCAAACTTTTTCGGCTGGCCCGGACGCTCTTTGTCTTCCGTATCAAAATCACCACTTTTAAACCGACGGAACCTGTACTTACAAGTAGAAATCGATGGAGCATAGTCCCCGTAAGCCTCAGTAAGCGTGCGTTGTGCTTCAACCGCTTTTTTCTTCAAATGGAAGCACAAAAGTAAACCTTCCCGCAAATTGCGTTTTGTTGGAACGAAAGTCGACATGTTCACAGAGAAAAAAATATATGTTGTTTACACTTCAGTGGAATGACACATACTGAAAAATGAAGCTTAGACAATGTGCTTTGAAATGAATATAGTCACAGGTGTGCCCGATGCGATCTATTGATAGTTACGCCATCTCTTAGAAAACCTTTAAAACTAATTCCAACCCCCAATATTAATGTCATAATACATTAAGAATTTGGATGGTTGAACCTCTTTGTAATCAGTCATGTAATTATTGTTAGCTTTCGAATATCGCTTAGTACACTGACTAAGACCCCCACGAATACCTCGCTCTACAACCATGAGCATATCGATATCCGTCAATAGCTCAAGGATTATATCAGTATGCTTAAGCATTGCATCCCATGTATAGCCAGGTAGAGTGAAATAATGTGTAGGATCTAGACCATAAGTTTTATGACAACTTGTGCGAAATTCTTCTAAAATATCAGTCAAAAGTAACACGTCAGTCAAGTAAACGTCAAGTAAATATTCAAAGATTCACCCAAATTATTAATATTTAACTCAACCCAGACTTTTTGTGCATGAGCATAATCCTCTGGGCTGATGTTTGTATCAATAAGTTTATTGTAAAAATTGGTAATAGCTGGTAATAATGTTTCTGAAAATTTTGCTGCATCATCGCAGTAGTCATACGGAAAGACACCCTTACGTGTCAACAAATTTATTTTCTCATCATTTAAATTTTTAAACTATCATTTTACAACATTAAAATTTGGTAGATATGAGTCTAAACTATCTAAGCTACTCGCCATGAACCTGAATGGGCTAATAAACCGATATTTTATCACGTATTCGTCCAGTCGTTTTGTAAATGAAATGTAACGTTCCTTGTTTGTTGGTAGAAGGTCAATGCGCCCCTTTAAATCTGTAGCTAAATTTTTAAAAATGAAATGTGAGTCATAACCGGTGCATAATATTGCACCCCTCATGAGCTGGGCCCCGATAAACACAAGTAAGATGACAATGATCGCGTACCTTGACATCATCATTGGTGAAGACTTTCTCACATATGTGACATGTGTTGGCGATCGCAAAACTTTGAACCTGCTCAAAAGTCATTTCGTTAATGGGCAGAGGAAAAAGAAAGACAGTGTAGTAAATATGTTTTTGGGTCGCCATGTAATAATATTTTGGCGACAGGATCGCCACATAATTTTATTCGCGACATAGCATCGCCATGTAAGGGTTCGCGATTATTTAAAAAAGGACTCGCGGATTAACTATTAATATTTTAAGGTCCTGCCTAATTGGTTGCCGGCGAAGTTCGCCACTGGCGCTATTTTTGTTTTTATTACATTTACAGCCGTTCACTATAAAAAGTGCAGAGGCTAAAAAGTTGAAGTCGGCAGCTATTAAAGCTCAAGACTTATTTAAAAATGAATTAGTAGGCAGCTTGTTAGAAGCTAAAAACTAATTGATTTATTTTCAAATATGTTCATCCTTTTATAGTAAGCATAACGGTATTTTGTCTTAAAGCTAGTTAACAATTGTTTGTGTAGTTTAGAATTTAAATAGAATAATATGTTCTTTAATTACTGTAAAAGTAATAGTAGAATATCGTAATACATATTTGTAGTTTAGTATTAATAGTTTAATATGTGTGAGTGAGTAGAATAGAAAACGTAAACATAATCATATGCTAACATATTTGTGTAGGAGTAAAAAGTATAATATAATATCATATGTTTTGTATTCAGCCATATGGGTACATGTGTGCGAATGAGATAGATAGTAGTGCTTAGTATGAACATATGTTCTTATTGTTTGAATAATATCTTAGTATACCGTAGAGGTGTATTACTTTAACTTAGTTTGAATATTATTGTGCATGTTCTCGAAAATTCTTACAGTAGAGGTTTTTATATTATTACTTATTTTAAGAAAAGCTTGTTTTATAATGAAATACATTAATGTAAATTAAATATTTAAATAATATGTATTGGTATACTACAACAGTTTCAACATCTTCGGAAAAATTAATACAATCGTTTAGTTCTGAAACGAACCACTTAATACAATTTGCCCACGATAGCTTTTATAAAACGATAACGTGGGGTGATATGCACACTTAACATAAAAATCCACACTATATGTTATATGCTTCTGGTATGCATTTCCAACAATATACTTTGCCAAAATACATTCTAAATTGGCATATTCCACAAATGGAGCCATAATCTTATTTTTAAAATTTTTGAAGCAAACCTCTTTCTCAGCTTCTGTCGGCATCCTTATTTTACAGTTGTTTACTCTGCTGCAGTCCTCGGTGTGCTCCAACTTGAGTGAAGAGTGGAAGTAGTGTAAACATCTATCACTAAAATATTTGGCTTCACTTGCTTGGATAAAAGTCGTGAAAGGCTTTTTTCCACACGTAATGAAATGTGATTGGCACATCATCATTGCTGCTGCTGCTACCATCTCCATTATTAGCAACATTGGTGTTATCATCATCATCATCTTCATTATGAAATCTGCTCTGCACCATGAGGAGATTTATGTGACATTCCATTTTAGTGTTCGTCAAATATGTTGGTAACACTGTAAATTTATTTCTTTTTTGAAGAAGAATGTAGACATTAATTGAAATATTATTTTGCATCTCAAATCTCGGAATCTATCTCGTCGTCATTGGAAATACAATATTTTTCAAATTTAATAAATCACGATAATTTGAATACATCAACATTCGTTCTGTATGTGAATTAACAGGGTGCAGAGCAGATACAACAGCCCAAGCAAAACATGCATTGTCATTATTTATAACATTAGCGCATACTTTCTTGCTATGGATCTGTGTTGGTATCGGGATATATGATGATCCTAGCAGTGGCGTGAATTTTTTGGTGTTCCATCCACTATCCCGTTCTTGGAACTCTTCCAGCTTTTTCAAAATTGCATTTTGAACATGATAAAAAAACCAAGCTCTAATATTCGTTTCCATGTAAATAGCAACATTTTTCGTGTTCAAGAATTTCAATTCACTAATTTCTTGATTACCTCTAGTGACTCGAAATTCGCCACAAAATATTGTATTCACCTTAAGGGACGTAAATTTTGCTTAGCTTTTTTTTACGGTGCACTGGAAGAGATCTGCACAATCCGACAAGAAATTCTGAGAATCTTTATGAATCAAATTAATTACAACGCCGGTACGTACTCTTAAAATAAAACAAGGATTAAATAAATAAATTGCACTAAAATATTTCAAATATATATCAATATATCTAAAATTATTTTGTAAATTGAACTTACCGTCCACCAAATGTTGATTCGATTTCTTCCCATCGAATTCGAATAAATGTCCAGCTCGTCCATTTCGCCGTTCGGGAAAGGCCCACACCAGTAGTAGAGTTGAGTACCTTTAACTTGGTGCGGTAACCTCGAACCAACCCAATTCCACATGTAGCGCTCTGTTTTACTCCAACATTTGTTGCCCATCGTAAAATATCACGAAGTATCATTAATTGTTTTGAGCACTCTTTTATGCTCTGCATACCTAGCTCCCGATTTTTATGAGAATTTTCGCACAATGCTTTTGCGTTTTCTAAAATTTCATTGACGCGTTATTCAAAAATTATTAAATTTAATGCGTAAATTATTCAAAATAATCTTTAAGAAATATATTTAAATGATTTATGTTGAGGTTAAAGCATGTAATTAATAAAACACTCTCGACTCAATCATTTATATACGGTATCAAAGAATAAATTATTCTTAAATCCTTATCTTCAATTTTTACAACAACATAGCACTTCAAGAACCTAACCATGTTCCATCAGTTTAGAACAATTAGTCTACATATAGTATATATTCTCTCAACTAAGGCTCTTACGAGCTCATACGTTTCATGCTTATCTCCAATTTCAACATCAACATAGCACTTTAACCACCCAACCACATTATACCAATTCTGAACAACTAGCCTACATATAGTATATATCCTCTCAACTAAGTCTTATGAGTTCATAAGTTTCATGCTTATTTCTAATTTTGACAACAACATAGCACTTCACTCTTACCTTAAACTTGCTGTTTTGGGTCCGCTTACTATGAAAATTGGGCTTATTGCATTAAGCTTTCAATTTTTGTAGCGACTTAAATTCATAAACATATTTGTTGCGTTAAATAGCGCAAAACATTCGATCAGGCACTGTAACCTGCTCGAATATTTATTAACTGTTGATGTGGTTAATTAAGCTCTTGAACCTATTTAACTCCAGTTTCAAAATTAAAAGAAAAGCTTCAAATGATTTTTTAGTACTCAATTTATTGATATTATTTGTAGGTCTTTTATACAAAATTTAATCAATATTTTATAACTAAGTTGGCCTTGAAATAATTGTCTAGAGCATTGCATTAAAAACATACAAAAAATGCATTGACAAAAAGAACTGTATTCATATTACAAAATAGCCAAACTGGCCTTGAATCAGAGCATTGCATTGGGACTCGTCTCATATGTCACTTTTGCAAGCTCACCTTTTTTGGCATTTAATAGCTCGCTTTGTCACTTGTGAATATTGCTGTTAAGCTTTCATTTATTTGATTGTTGTTATTAAGTTCTGAGCAACAACTACAACAACAACAACAATAAAATTATGTTCAGAACTGAACATTCTCCGCCCCGTCGAACAATGGTTCAACAATTGGAGTTTAAACCTCAACCGTGAAATCCGATCCCTGTTATGACTTGCATCAGGTGTGATGACATGAGTTCTTGGCCTGGGTAGTGGTGGTGAGCAATGGATGCTGCGAGACCTCCTGATGCTGTTCCAATCGAAGAATGAGATAATGCAACCGAACAGAAAGAGACATAGATAGCTTATGGTGTATTGATGAATATTATGTGGTCGAGTTTCGGTAGGAAGTTTAGACTGTAGCTTAGACATTTCATTTTAGAAAGCTGATTGTTCTTCTTGATATGAGTTGTAATTAAGAGAAAAGTTGACTGCTGAAGATTTCTTTGATGGAAGCATCAAATCAGATGTCGTTGACTTTAATTTTTTGTGGCCTTGAATGGATATCAGTGGCTGTTTAATGATGCAGTTTTCATTAAAAGAACTTCTTTCTTTCGGCATTGACAGAATATATTAATGTGTTTGGATTGTGTAATTGAAGCCAATGGGGCCAGCTTTCGCATGTTCGATGGAGCATGGCGTGTTTGTTGCAACATGATTAAGTAAATTTAACTCACATATTGCAATGTTGGATCCTCGCTTATAAAGTGGGTGATTTTGTTGATATAGATATTGCTCTTTCGGTGGACGTGCATATCTTTGAATCTGCTTCTTTCAGTGGGTAATATTGATCGCGATGCAGATTTACAATCGAGAATGAGAACAATGACTGAATTTGAACAAACTCATGGTTGAGATGCCACGGCACAGGAGAAAGCTGTAATAATTCAAAATCTTCAGTAGAAGAAGTTTTTTATTTAATTTATTTATTTAAAGGCAATGTTCACATATAAGACTTATAGTCTTTTGAATGCAGTAAGAATAAAAAAGATAATAACAACTTAGCTTAGTTTCAATTTAAAAATAATGTGACTCGTCCTTCGATAGACATTAAGTTATATAGTGGTATCAATTCTTCGGTAGGTAGCTTTAGATGGCTGGCAAAGCTCACCTTTATGTGGAGTAGCTCTTCTTGTAGCTGTTGAGGTGAGATTAGTTCGGGACTTATTTTGCCATGATGTGTGTCCATTAAAATGCTTAGAAGAGAGTCTTGCATTCGTTGGAAGTAGATTAGTTCAATGTTGTTTGAATAGCTAGTTTAGCAACAGATTAAGCGATGCTTTGGTTGTCTACTTCTTGTTGCATGTTGTCAAATCGATAGTCCAGGTGTTCTAATATCTTTTCAACCTTAAGAAATTCTACTTCAATGTATTGTTGGTTCTTTTTTATTACATTTATTGTGCTGTCAAGAAATGAGGTTTGGTTATGGATTTTATTTTCAAGATAATTCTCATTTTGATGTATTTTTTCAATAATGTTGGCGATATCTTCTGCAAACTTCGAATCTAGGACTCCGAATAGAAAATCGGCTACTTTGCCGATTACGTTAAATGCACCTCTGTTCGTTCGGTGTCTATTATGTATTTTTAGAAGTTGATTATTCAGCACTATTTTTTCCATTAAATGCTTAATTAACATGACTATTATTTAACAGTGGTTGGACGTTTGCAAGACTCCGCAGGATTTTTGTAGTACTTGTGGATAGCCATTCATTATTTCCAAATTTTTCCAGTATGTTTGCATTTTAATGTATGTTATTAGGATCCATTCGCTTGTGACTATTCCAACAGGGCCTAATTTTTCGAAATAAATACCCGGATTGGCCACAAATGGTTGAACCTCGATTGGCGCAGGGGACACGTAGGGTACAAATGAGCAAGCCATTAAGACGGTTAGCAGTACGGAGCTTGTCGTGCCCGTTTTGGTTGGTAAGAAGAGCCAGTGGGATCAGAGTCTTTAATCTTCTTTTAATTTGTTTTAGAGCTGGCTTCTTTACGCTTGAGCCCTTTTTTCTTTTGTTTTTGTTTCAAGGAAGTTATCTTCTTGATGAAGATTTTTATTGGTAGAGGTGCAAGTGTGTGATTAGAACATTTTAAGGTTCCTGTTGCTGCATGAATGTCAGCCACTCTAACAACATTTTCGTGACCCGTGTATGTCTTTAAGACTCTGCCCAGCGGCCATTGAAGCGGTGGAACGTTATCTTCTTGTATTATTACCATTATGCCTGGATCGATGTTGTCCCTTTGTTGCTTCCATTTGTTTCTATATTGCAGTTCCTTCGCCGGTCAGAAAGTGTCCGGGTGTCAGTGCGGTATAGCCTCAATGAGTGGTCTTAAGTATAGCTTCAATCTCAACCACAACTGTTTGTAACTCTTCAGAGGTAAGGGACACTGTGAACAAACTCTTTTTTAAACGATGCTTCGTTGACTTTACAGCAGCTTCCCAGAGTCCACCAAAATGTGAAACTCGAGGTAGAATGAATTTAAAATCGATTCCTTTATCGCTGCATAACCTTATTATTGATTCATTGGTTCTCTGGGAATGGACTGCTTCTTGAAGCTCATTGAGTTGATTTCGTGCTCCAACAAAGTTTGTAGCGTTGTCGCAGTAGAGGGTTTTAAAATGTCCCCTACGACTGATGAAACGTTTCAATGCGCCAATGAACGCATTCGTTGTTAATTCGCTTACCATTTTAAGGTGAACTGCCTTCGTGACGAGAGGCCAAACCCAGCGGTGTAAGCCTTTGTGGCTCTTTTTCCTCTGATTTTATAATGAATCCTTTGGCCCACAGTTGTCAACGCCACTGTTAATAAAGGGTCTTTCTGAAGTCACTCGAGTTTGTGGTAGATTACCCATGATCTGTTGACATAGTTTTGGATGAGCCTTGCTACATCGTATGCATTGCTGTACTGTTGCTCTGGCTGTTATCTTTCCTTTAATTGACCAAAATCGTTGCCTGATTATTGCTAGTAATGCCTGTTAGCCACAGTGCTTATTGTTTTTGTGTATCATAATGAATAAAAATTTTGCTAGCGGATCGCTGTAGGGAATTAGCATTGGATGCTTAGCGTCGTATGGTAGTGTTGATTCTTCAAGCCGTCCACCTACTCGAATGATGCCTTTATCATCAATGAACGGAGTCAAACTGCTAGTTGAACTTAATTTGTCGAACTCTTGATGATTTTGTTATTTTTTTAACTCGCTTCTGTAGTCAGAAGTCTGCATGCTTTTTACGATGATAAAAAGTGCCTCATCCATTTCTTTTGGGTTGAGCGATATTTGTTGTTGCCTCAAACTTTTTTGGTTTTTGTGTGAGTTATAAATCGTAAAATATATCCTAGGATTCCTTGGAGTGTTCGGAAGGAGTTTCCATGACTTATTGTGTGCACCAATTCTCCATTAATTGATAGTAGCGGCAATTCTTTGTTATTATCTGTTTTTCTTGAGGACGCAAGGAAAACGTCTTTGCTGGGCAATATTGCAAATTTTTGTTTTCTTTTCTCTAAGTCGGTTGGAGTTTGTAGTTGTGATAAGAACCATGGAGGTCACAAGTCCTGTCTCCCATGTAAGAAAAATGGTTCTTCAAACCATAAGTCACATGCTGCGATATACTTTGCTGTTAAACCTCTAGACAGAACATCTGCTGGGTTGTCTCTTGAGCCGATATGTTGCCACTGTTCTGGCAATGTTAATGTTTGAATTGTTGATATTCTGTTAGCCATAAATGTTTGAAATGCTGATGATTGAATATTGAGCCAACTTAACACAATTTCTGAATCAGTCCAGAGGAATAATGGTTGATCCTTGATTTGCAAATCATCCCTTAGGCGAGCTTCAAGCTGTGAGGCTAATACAGCAGCGCATAGTTCCAGCCAAGGCAGTGTTTGAGTTTTGATCGGAGCTACCCGAGTTTTTGCACATAATGATCGTACTATCACTCTACAATCTTTAAGAGTTGCTCAAATATATGCTGCAGCACCAAATGCCCTTTGAGATGCATCTGCGAATACATGAAGCTGCTTTGAAGTTGGGACGTCTCCTCGATATGTCGAGAGACTTGGAAATTGTTTAAGTTTGTCAAATTGTAAGGACCCCTTTTGACGACGGTCAAAACCGGCCCTCACATTGAGGCTGTCATTAAACGCGGCCCACGCAACCGGCCCTCACCATGAACGGCCTCACTAAAATCGGCCTTGCAACAAACGGCCCCACCGCAACCGTCCCTGATATAAGCGGCGGCAATAGAACCGGCCGTTTAACAAGCAATAGTCACCAGCTACAACAACAACAACAACATCAACATCAACTACAGCGCCTACGACCTACACAAGTCAACAGCCACGGCACGAGCCAATAGTAACAACAACAACAACAAGTTACAGCATAACTAGCATGACAACCAGCGATAGCAAAGAGACGCTCCAATACAGGCAAACGCAACAAGCAGCTGCAGCGAGCCCCGCCGCATCACGCCATGCACGGTATTTGATTATATATAAGAAAATATTCAAAGTTTAGCTGCTACGTAGGTACAGCCTAAACAAAACATACATCAAATTATTTTTATTATCTCTAATACTAAGATGCTTAAAACTAACATTTGTAAATCCTCTTCTTTATCTTAAACTAAGTATACATTCTAATATACGGAAATTATCAACACATATTATAAGCTAAAATATAGCATTAAAGTATTTAACACTTAAGTAACGAATTACAAACTCTAAGTATATAAGCGAAACAGAAGGTTTCCCCTTAAAATAGCAACACACACACTAACATAGTTAATAAGCGAAAACATGAATTATTATTTTTATTTAGTTGCTCGCTCGGGCAACCGAAACATGTGTTGCTATTTCAAGAACATTTATATGTATTTGTAACACGACGCTGGTGCCGGCCACTAGTTAGTCATTTTTAAATCTGAAATAAATTATTCTTGTGAGAGGCATCAAGCGAAGCAGACGTGCTGGAGTTTTTATTTGCGCAACATATTTGGAAGAGGGCACAGATTTATTGGTCACAGGGACGACGACACCACGACGGTAAGCCATCCTTTAACTACCCAATACCTAAATCCTGCTCCTTGTATTTCGGGCCGAAAACAGTTGAGATCCTAGGTTGCAACTACGTTGCCAAATCTCTCGAGATCCCTGTTTTCACCCACGCCCAGTTCTATACGAGCACGGTACCACAAGCAACCTTGTTAAATCCTACCTCCTTGATTCAGGGCAGAAAACATTGAGATCCTAGGTTGCAACTTTGTTGCCAAATCTCTCGAGATCTCTGTTTTCACCCACGCCTAGTTCTACACGAGCACGGCACCCCAATCAACCTAACCAAATTCCGCCTCCTGGAACTTAGAGCAGAAACACGAGATCCTAGGTTGCAACTTTGTTGCCAAATCTCTCGAGATCTCTGTTTCCAGCTACGTCCAGTTCTAAACGAGCACGGCTCCTAAGCCAAACTTCCTGCATAGCAACTCATTGAGCCATTAAGGCGTAAACGCGGTCCTAGGTTGCAACTTGTTGCAAAATCTCTCGAGACCCGGTTATCGCCCTCATTTTTGACTCTACGAGGCTGCCAATACGCTTCATCCCAAATTCCTAGTTATCCCGACCCCTCCAAACCGAAGACCGAACGCGACCGACTGACTAGACACGACCAAGAAGTCATCGGCAGCTCTCTTCGACACCAAGTGGACTGGTAGCCACGCATCACGGGTACCGCGACCTGGAGTGCTCCCGTAAAGACGGAGTGCGAGCGGGACCTACTGCCAAAACCTCACCTTTCTTGGAAGAACCTCTGGACAGCCGCTGAGCATACCCTGGCTGGAAAGCGTTGTAACGCCCAAGGTTCGTTACAAAATTATCTCGGAATATGAACCATGTTGTCTTCAGATCTGCTGGAAGCGGTTCATCCCATGACAAGCTAAGCTGCCATAACTGTTGAATAAACATATTTGCCTTGACAATAACAGGCGCTAATAACCCAAGTGGACAAATAACTTAGCCAGGTCAGAGCTGACGGTTCGCTTTGTAACCACCTTAACTGGGTCCAGTTTTACTTTAAAGGCAAAATGATCAGTTTTTGGTGGCCAACGCAATCCCAGAGTTTTAATTGAATCGTTGTTGCGATTAGTAATGTCCAGGTTTACTTCTTGATCACATTGTGGTATATTCTTAAGGAGCTGAGAATGATTTGCGCACCATTTTCGCAAACCGAAACCATGCTTCTTTAAGATATGAATAATTTGTCGTTGAGCTTCAATGACTGTTGTTAAGTTGTCAGAACCTTCTAGATCGCCATCTACATAAAAATAATCTTGTAGAATTGCATTTGCAACTGCAGTTCTCTGCAGACATTTTGTGGCGAGAAACGGTGCTGATCTTGTACCATACGTCACAGTGGTCAATTAATAACATTTGAGTGGTGAGGTTGGATTGTCTCTCCACATAATCAATTGGTATCGTTGATCATATGGATCTATTAAAATCTGGCAATACACCTTTTCGATGTCAGTGGTGAATACAAAGCGTGGTATCCTATACCGAAGAATAATTGAGAACAGTTCACTTTGAACGGTTGGCCCAGTATACATCAGATCATTCAATGAATATCCTGATGATGTCTTAGCTGAAGCGTTAAACACAACCCGGAGTTTTGTTGTTGTGCTGTCGGGCTTAAACACACAATGATGTGGAATGAAATAGTTCGGAGTCAATACAAAGTCAAGACTCACTTCTTTCCTGTGTCCAAGTCTTTCGTAGTCTTTCATAAATTGAATATATTCTTGGCGTACTACATCATTTTTCAGAAGTCGGCGTTCGAGACTCAGAAATTTGTTGTATATCAACGCTCGTGATTGCTTTAAGGCTGATGTGTTTTCGATAAAGATAAGTTTAACATTAAAGCGACCTTCCTCATTGCTGCGAACGTTTAGATCAAAGTGAGATTCACATCGCTGCTCTGCTGGTGAAAGATGTTTCTTACTTGATTCAACCTCTTCTATTTCCCAAAATTTTTTGATTAGTTCATTTAAAGTTTCTTCTTCTTGGCTGAATATGCCACATGTGACAGTGTCGTAACTTGTTGACCCAACCATTCCTGCTACTATCCAACCAAACACCGTATTTTGCAGTATGGGCAACTGCCTTACCGATGTTGATTTGTTCTGGTCGGATCAAGTGATAGGACAGTTCTGCTTCCAATAGAACATCGATCTTGTCAGATTTGAAGAACTCAGGATCTGCTTACTGAATTTTTCCGGGAACAACCAGGTTGAAATGTCGATGTTCAGTCGTGGTTGAGGTGATACGATGTGAGACAGGACGACTGCTTCGAGGTTGGAAGTAAAGTTTCCAGTTCTTGAATGTATATCCACGTTTACTCGCTGAGTTGTTTTATGAGTACCCTTTCCAATACATTCGATGCAGAGTGATGAGGGTGTCGTTGATAGTTATAATTTCTTAATCAACTTTTCAGTTACGATGTTGATCTGAGAACCGGAGTCCAGAATTGCTCGAACTTTACACGACCTTCCATTATTTGTTGAGATTCGAATTTTGGCTGGGGCTAGTAGAACGTTATTATGTTTGTTACTTTCATTTTGAGCCGCAGCTACCGTAAAGGGTACTACGTTGTTATTTGATGGATCTGGAGCTTGATGATTTAATGTTGCCTTCTGAACTTTAGCATCTCTTTGTAAATGCAGTAGTGTATTATGCTTTGCTGAACATTTTGTTCAGCTTCGTAATTTGCATGTTTTAGCTGTGTGTGATTTTCTTTGAAACAATTGACGCACATGCTTCGTTGCTGTGTCCATTTCAGTAGTTCTGCGGTAGTCATTTTGAGAAATTGTTTGCAATAGAAAAGGGGATAGCTGCCTTGCTTACAGACCTTTCAATTGTCTTGACTGGATACTGCTACCGATGCTGCCACTCTTTTGATATTGCACCCTATGGCTTCTAATGCCTGACAACGTTTCTTTAAAAAGGCGAGAAATGTGATTTCTTGAAGTTTTCTGGGGTCTTGAAGTGATTGCTCGTAAAGCATATGGGTTTGATGATCAACTTTCTTTACTAATATGTGCAACAGCAATGGATCCCAGCTAGCTGTCTCGACATTAAGATTCTTGAGTGCGGATAAGCTTTCATGAATGGTGTCATGAAAGTTTCGGATAGTTTTGGCTTCTGATGTGGTGTTTGGAAGAGATATCAGGCGTTGTATTATGGCTGATGTAAGCGTTCTCTTATTGCTAAAACGATCTTGTAGAGCTTCCCATGCAATGTCGTAATTGTCTTCTGTTAACTCTAAATGAGCCATCGCATGTTCAGCCTCTCCAAATACATTGTTTTTGAGATACCACATTTTTTGTATTGTTGGAATTTGTTGCAAAAGTATCATTCGCGTGAATATGTCTGAGAATGTCTGCCATTTTAAGTAATTTCCATCAAACTTTGGCACCGATATCTTTGGTAGCTGCATCTATTGGTGATTTATTGCCTGAGCTTCATTATTCACTTTCTTATGAGTTGTTAACAATTCTTGCCATTGTATGAGTCTAGCTTCGAGTTCTGAGCATGCCAGCATGTCGTATCTTTTTTCTTCCAGGTCCTCGAGTAGCTCCGATAGATTATAATGGACTTCCTCAACTTGACTCCACAGCTTGCTTAAAACGATAAAACACTGTGATGGAGCCTCTTGTATTGATTTGCCGAATAGTAGACTTTCCAGTGATGACATCATCGCCTTTTGTTTTCTACACCACATTCCGAATTGTTGATCAGCAGTTGTTGGCAAATTGATGGATTGTTGAGTTTGTGTTGTTAATAGGTCCATACTACTGGCTGCTGGTATAGCTGGCTTCCCAGTTTTAACATTTCCAAGCCGTTGAATTTCGCGTTGAAACAGTTTTATGTGGCCGTTTGCTGCTTCATTAATCTTGTCGTAGTAGCGCGATGAAAAATACTCGTGATCCATTGGATGGTCTATGAGTGATCGGAGTTTGGTGTTTGTTTCATCGAACTTGTCCCACGCTTGAGTGAGGAGTTGCAGCCGCTCATTAAAATATCCTACCGTCTTTTTCTTTTCTGCAGAATCCTTTTTGAAGTTGATGAGAATTTTTTCAATCTCAGCGGCCGTTTCTTGTTGAGCCTCCAAAATCTCGATGAATGTATCCATTACGAATGTTTGCTTTTCGTACAAGTGTTGTACCCTCTCTGCGAGGATACGCGTAGGTCCCTAGTCGTCGCCAAGAGACACTCCACCAAATAGTTGCTGTCAGTGCTAAAAAACGCTACGGGCAGCACCCGGCCTAATAATTGCTGCCAGCGCTAAAAAACTCTACGGGCAGCACCCTGCCTAATAAGTTCTGCCAGCGCTCAAAAACGCTGCTGGCATATATTAAAAAAACCTCTCGGTGCCACCACCCGAAGGTGAATTAAGGCATGAGAGCGGGTTTATGCTTATTGTAGCTCTCCTACATTACAATTAGGAAATGCTATCCTCGCATTTCCTGAATTCTTGGCCGAGATTGTATCTGGCTCAAGAATTTTTTCTAGTTCTATAAACATATATTCAATTAATTATTCTTAAAAATATACAGACATTCTGAAAATAACCATGATTATTCATTCTTAATTTCTACGCACATACCTATTTAATAATGTCAGCTTGAGCCAAAGAAGCGTACAAACATATTGTAATGTACACACTTCTACATTATAATATATTAAAACAAACAACTATAAAACATATTTAAAAGATACACGCCTTTACGGTACGTATCACCTTATTCTGTTTTATTGTATAATACTAAAATAATATTCTACCAATAAGAACATATGTTCATACTAAGCACTACTATCTATTTCATTCGCACTTATGTACTAATATTGCTGTTTATGCCAAAAGGCTGGCAACCCTGGCAGCTGGAGCATGTGCTCAATTAATGTTAAGACTATGTTAATAAAAGTAATATTATTGTAACTCATTAGGTTCGTAAGCTTAGTTCATAGTTTATATCGGCAATTATTGCTGTGCTCTCGTCGTGGTAAGTTGTCGAAGAAGAACAATAAAAATCAGATCACTAAAACTGCGTTGATAATTTCTATCAATTTTATTATTTCGAGTTTCCACGGTTCACCCACATCAGAGGCTTTTAGCAACATTTCGGCATAATTATTGGTCCATCAGAGCCGGATCCCGTATCAACGCATTTTCCGTATCAACGCAGTTCCCGTATCAACGCATTTTCCATATCAACGCATTTTCAACTTATAGATCAACTTATTTTCCATAATACGGTTTTTTCATATCAACGTATTGGCAATACAAAACACATATAAAAAAATTGTAGAGCCGCTAAACAGGTAACAGTGGCACTTTTTTCTTAAATTTAATATATCAAATAAAAATATAAAAATTAGGTGAATAAGTTAAAAATGAATTATAAAGCAAAATCCTATTAAATATTTACAAAAACAAAAAAGAAGAAAAGCATATAATAGTGAAAGTCCGTTAGATATTTAAAAAAAGTATAATATATATATATAAACAGTCTTATATAGATATATACTTGTGAGTAACCGTTTCCGATTCCGTTGCTTTATATCCGAAGACACATAGAGTTATATGGTGTGACTAAAATCTTTAAACAAAAAAAAAAAACAGCTAAAATCTAAAGATCGTAATATAAAACAAAAGGTGCAGAACATAAAAATATTTGTGAAACGAAGTTTTAAACATTTCCATTTAAAAGTTTTAGTTTGATAAATGTGCATACATATACTTGGGCATGTTAAACATTAAATAAAAAGTGCAAAATTCGTGGTACATGCAAAATAATTTAATTAAATTTTTTCACTAAATGTTTTGCCAATTGCGCCCACTGTAACTTATCTTCTTAGCTGCAGTTACACACCTACAGACTCGCTGACAAAAAAAAAACACGACTCGGTTTTATGCAGCCGCTAAGCGAACATATGTACATACACACACATATATTTATGCATAGAAACTTCACTCTCCGAACTCCGCATTGTATGTAAGTATGTATAGGCAAAAAAAAACCAACACTAATTTCAAAGTCACTGCAAGTTTTTTTTCCTTTAATTTCTTTATGCTAAACGAACATATGTACATACACACATACATATTTAAGCATACAAACATACATATTTCGCTCAAACTGCAGATCAAAGTAAAAATATTCACCACTACGTCAGAACTTTTGATGTTGCTGGCTTTTATTTTTTTTCGAACATTTCGAGACATATATTAATTTTTTTTTCGAGATATATTGGTGCATAAAAACATCGCTCGCTCGTTATTATTGTTTCAATAACATATTCACCACACCTTAGATGTATTCATGTTGCTATTTTTGATATAAAAATCGGTCACCACCGGTCAACATAATCTTTTATGAATATATGAGCATCTCAACATATGAGAAAAAATTGTAAGCCAACAAAATATTTTACACATAAAATCTTTGTTCTCAGCAACTTTTCCAGCGAATGCATACAAACTTTAATACAGTTTCGCAGCAACATTCTTACAGAATATATTTAAGGTTTACTTAAAAAAAAAAGAAAAAAAGAAAAAAAAAGAGGGTATAATTTCCAGTGCCTCTAGCTAAACATAATCATAGATTTTCTTCCTCTCATTTTCTATTAAAATTTTTATTTCATCCATATTTAAGTTAAATATTTAATTCCAATCATATATTGATCATCCTAGTGCCATCATATCCATATCAAATTAATTACAAGTTTGTTTTTGTTTATGATTCATACACAAAGTTGTACTCAACATTGCTAACAAATATTGTTCCGCATACGATTCTGATAAGACACATTCATTGAACCAAGTCATGCTGTATTTGTGCTTTCCAAGTATCTGCAAAATTTGAGTTCATAAATTTATAAGTCATATCACAAAAAATATATATATAAATACGTATATTTTAATATTCCGCCCAATAATAAAACGGTTAATTTTCATATTTCGCCAAATTTATGAAACCTGTCTAGTATCGTAATAACATTCAGCTTATAAACTTTTTATTAAAAGCACTTTAAACTTTATCAATTATCGTCCGGGATATTGTATCAATAACAGTTTCGATAATTTTATTTTACTGCTTCCACATAGGCGATTTTAATTTTGATTTCGATTTCCACTGCTTAAGTAAAATTTTCGATAATTTTATTTTACTGCTTCCATTAGGCGATTTCAATTTGCGATTTGAATTTTGATTTCGATTTCGATTTCAACTTCTTATGTACATTTTTCGATAATTTTATCTCTTTCCAGGCTAAAAGGGGCCCGACACCCACCACATCTGTTACAACGGCCGAAAAGGCCATCAGAACGAGTTGGTGCAAGGTCACCAGCCCATTGCCCGGTCTGCCGAAGCAGTACAAATTGATTACGACAACCGACTACCCCGAAAGGTCAGAAATCTAGCCGTGCAAACTCACGGTAGAATTTATTAGACAACAAATAAGCTTAATAAACATTAAATAATGCGATGTTATTTGTGAAATAATTAGTAATTGATCAATAAAACTAACGCGCATATGCGCTATAAACATTATAAATATTTGTCAATGGACAAGGGGCGTATTGCCCAATAAAACACCATTGTTAGTAAAATAATCGCTGTTTAAGATAAATAAAAGGGCTGAGTAAAACCATAAAAATGTTTATTATTTCTACTTAATAAAGAGTACGGTCAGAAAACACTTCTGCAAACACTTAATATTCAAATCTAAGAGATAACGATTCATGCATGAAAGTGGTTTAAATTCATGCACGAATCGTCGTCCATCATGATCAAGGAGGCCTACAGGGGTGTTTAAACATAAAACACTAGCCACGGACAAGAGACATTTAAGTCAAGGCAGGTCGATAGTGGGGTTAAGGGAAAATATGGTGATAGACCATCAAGGGTTAACATTATAATAGGCATAATAAACAATTATGCACATACTTACCCATACACTCACATTTTCCTCTTTATCTCATAGTGAGCCAAACTTGATACCCAAACCTTACGGCAGAGTCACGCCAGGCGGGCAAATGAAGAAAACAAATAGAGCGGTCAACATGGTACAGTCGCGCCAGCGACATCGAGTCCCCTTAGCAACATCTATGTCGCATACATGGACATCAGAGAGCACCCAAGAGAGCATGTACCCGAGGAACGACGAAGCTACCTAGTCGGGCAAAACTAGCTGAGACCATGACAGTGAGCGGTGACGACCCGACCATCCACTCAGATCGGAGAGCGGAGTACGATCGGTGCACTGCCATACCGACACATCGGACACAGACAACAAATCGGCGCTCAGAGCGAGAGCCGAATAATTGCGTCATGCGCACTAGTCAACATGTCGAAAAGCCACCAACACATCAACACAGTAAAGCGCAAAACAAAGCGACGCTCAGAGCGGGAGCCGAACAACCGAGTCATGCGCACTAATCAACATGGTCAGCAAAAGCACCAACACCTCGACAAAATAAAGCGCAAAACAAATTGGCGCTCAGAGCTGGAGCGAGCACAACCCGACCAGCATCATGTCGACCACCTATACATACACAAGAATGAGCAGGGGAGTACAAGGAACGACAAGATAATAACTAGCAGAACGAACGAGAAGGAAACAAAACTACAAAACTACAAAATCACCATAACGAAAGAATTATGGAGCATCGAATAAGAAGAAGAATCTTATGAAGAAGAATTTACGCAGTCAACAACATCCGACTGCTGCCTATAAAAGGCGAAGAAAGAGAAAAATCTGGACAGTCAGTGAAAATTACCATCAAGTGAACATTCAAACAGTGAACATACCACGTGTTAACACACCTGTTAACAAAACATAAGCTATTAATATAACTAGGTTATTATAAGTAAAATAAACAAAGCAAAACCAAAATATAACTTTATGTGTCAACAAGAAGTAGCCCAATAATGCGGAAGCTACATTTTTGCCTTACATGACACTTTACATTAAGTAGATCACTAGAATAAGTTTGTTATAGCTTGTACTGCAATATTTTGTTTAATAATTATGCTTACAACAGCATTTGTGTAGATATATAAGCCAGTTTAATTAATCAATAAAGCCAGAGTAATTTCAGCAACTAAATAAAGTGTGTACTTTTACTTTCACAGTTACAATAAGTTCAAGTGCTTATTGTAATTCTACACTGCAACAAGTTCAAGTGCTTGTTGCATGTGTTACAAAGGAAACAAGAAAAAACCTAAACTCAACAAATTTATGTGTTTGTTGAGCCTGACGGTTACGTTTCAAGGGCAAATAAACTAATTTGTCCTCAAACATTTGGCGACCGTGACAGGACCCCGCAGTCCTCAGACGACATCAATCAAGTCAATCCTAGCCTGTAACCAGCAGACGACATCAAAAATCAATATTAACCTGTAACCAGCAGACGACATCAATCAAGTCAATATTTGCCGGTAACCAGCAGACGACATCAAGCAGAATCACAACTGCATTTATCAACAATGGCTACATTCTCAGAGTAAGTAGCAGCAGTAACACGGGCCAACATATCGAGCGCCTGATTAAAAACTACAAAAAGGATCCTATAGATAGGAAAAAGCATGCCCGATACTTTCAAGACAGAATCGATCAGCTCAATGGACTCTGGCACTCATTTGAAAAAAATGACATGAAAATCAGAGTGTCAGAGACTGAGCACAATGACCATGACTATTTCACTACAAGTTACTACGGTGAAATAGAAGCATTGGTCTCAAAATATATTCAACATTTTCAAGAGCACAGGAGTGCATTGTCGCAACATCTCCTGCCAGACTCTGAGTTGGAAGATCACAATCAACACGCTACCAAAGCTGATTCAAAAGATAAGCCAGAATTGGAGTTGCAAAACGAAGAACTCAGGAAAGTACTTCGTAATCAGATGGCGCTATTAAGCATCATTTCGAAAACAATAAACGAAATTGATGCAGATGGTGAGCCACAGTCTGAGATATACTGTACTTTGAAGGCATCACTACTCGAGAAGTACCAAGCAGATCTAATCAGTAACAACTCAAAAATATGGGATTCTACTCAGCTGCACAAAGTGGGTGATTACAATTGGGAAACATTTTATGACATGCAAGCAAAAATACAACATGTCCTAGTGTTCCTAAATCAATACATAAAAAATTCTGCAAGTGTTACTGACAATGGTCAAAGAGCACTGCAAGAAGTCACACAGTTTCAACCAGTGAAACTACCGACAATTACGCTGCCTACGTTTGACGGCGATCATCTAAAGTGGGTTCAATTCAAAGACCTGTATGAGCAACTCATACACAATCAACCATACAGTACTGTGCAAAAAATGTTCTATCTCACAGCAAATCTAAACGGTGAGCCCAAAAATCTAATCAAACACTTGCCAGTGTCAGCTCAAAATTACACAACAGCATGGGAGATATTAACCAGCCGATATGACAACAAGCGATTGCTCGTCACAGCATTACTGAATCGACTGATGGCACAAGCTAGCATAATTCATGAGTCGGTGCATGCTATTAAATCTCTTCATGATACAACAAAAGAATGCATATATGGGCTTAGTGCGATAGGAATACCAGTGTCAACGTGGGACGCGATTCTTGTGCACATAATTATTAAAAAATTAGATCGGTCAACTCACACGGCCTTTGAACAATCGCTGAGCAACTCACGGGAACTTCCATCAGTCCAAGAAATTCTCAGCTTCCTTGAGAGCAGATTCAGTTCATTAGAAACACTAAACAAATGCACAAATAAAGGCTATGAGAAGGCACGACATAACGCAGCGTCCATGATCACTTCAACAGTAGCAAAACAGGGTCCAGCTTGCAGTGGTGCCCATCCAATATTTTCGTGTTTGGTATTTAAAGAAAAATCCATTAGCCAACGCTACGACATTCTAAAAAGGAACAAACTATGCACTAACTGTTTAAAGAACGGTCATGAGGCTAACAAGTGTACCAGCGGAACATGCAGCAAGTGCAACAAAAGACACAATACCCTTCTCCATCAGGAAAGGCAGGAGGCGGCAGAAAAAAAGAGGCTCCAAAACCGGTCGCATTGACATCATCAGTTAAGCCAATGTCAAGCTATGTGTTGTTGAGTACAGCAAAAATAATACTTGCAGCAAATGGTAAAACAATTGAGTGCAGAGCACTACTCGATTCCGGATCCCAAATAAACGCTATAACGTCCAAAATAGCACAACAGCTTGGGCTGACACTTAAAAGTTCATCCCTATCTGTTGAAGGTATCGGCAGACAGAAACAGTTTGCCAGTCATCGCGTTCACGTCACTTTTCACTCTTGCAATAGTGGATTCAAGGCTCCGTTGGAAGCTTACGTATTTCCGCAGATTGTGGGTACCCAACCGTCAAAATTCATTAACATATCATCGTGGGCCATACCCCAAAATCTGCAACTGGCTGACCCACAGTTCAATAACCCAAGCAAAATTGACATCCTATTAGGTGCTGAATTCACACATCAAGTAATGTCAATGGGACAAGTTAAACTAGCAAAGGGCTTACCAGTTCTTCAGAAAACCGTTCTTGGATGGGTTTTATCTGGAAAAATCGATAATGAACAACGAAAATCAGCAACATGCGGAGTTTTAGCTGACGATTACGATAACCTAAATAACGCTGTTGCAAGGTTTTGGGAATTAGAAGATATCTCTGAAACGGAGCCACAAATATCAATGTCAGAAAAGCAATGTGAAATGCACTTTACCCATCATACTCAAAGAGATGCAGCTGGTTGCTTTATAGTACGATTACCATTAAAAGACGATTTATCAAAATTAGGCACTTCGCAGCAAATTGCTTATAATCGATTCATATCTCTTGAAAAACGCCTAGCAAAAGACGTAAAACTCAAAAACCAATATAGTCAATTCATGGATGAATACAAAGCATTGGGACACATGACAAAGGTGAATCCTAATGACGTGTTGCATCCAAATTACTTCATTCCACATCATTGTGTTTTGCGACCTGAAAAAAGCACAACAAAGTTAAGAGTGGTGTTTGACGCGTCATGCAAAACATCAACTGGACTATCATTAAATGACGTAATGTACAAAGGTCCAACGGTGCAGAGTGATCTGTTTGCAATACTTCTCCGGTTTCGTATGCCAAAATTTGTTTTCACAACCGACATCGAGAAAATGTATAGACAGATTCGAATTCATCCTGATGATGAAAGATTTCAATTAATCTATTGGAGAAGCAGTTCGCAAGAGTCAATGGACGTGCATAAACTTCAAACAGTTACTTATGGAACACGAGCAGCACCATTCTTGGCAACAAGATGCTTACAAGAACTTGCACTTATCAATAGGGAAACACATCCATTAGGCAGCCAGGCACTTGATAAAAATTTCTATGTTGACGATGGTTTGGCAGGAGCAGACAATCTTCAGGAAGCAAAGGCTATTCAAGATCAATTATTAGAGATATTGACGAAAGCAGGGCTTCATTTACGGAAATGGTGCTCTAATCATCCCAAGCTTCTTCAAAGTATATCCATCGAAAACCAGGAAGTGGATTTAGACTTTAGAAATGAAGAAGAGTCAACCAATAAAACATTAGGGCTTTCATGGGCACCAACAAGCGACAATTTTCAAATTACTACAAGGTTAAATACTGTGCAGCGTGTCACAAAGCGCAGCATAACATCTGACGTAGCACACATTTTCGACCCATTGGGACTCATAGGACCAGTGGTGGTAGCAGCCAAAATATTCATTCAGCAGTTATGGAAGCTACAACTTCAATGGGATGAAGCACTTCCAATAGCAATGCACACGTCATGGATCAAGTTCCGCAACAGCCTGGATCAATTAGACAAATTAAGGATCCCTCGCCACATTTTTGGACACAATGTGCCTCACTCAATACAGCTTCATGGTTTCGCAGATGCATCTGAAAGAGCATATGGAGCAGCAATATACATTCGAACAATGTTTAAAAACAAAAACATATCGGTCAGGCTTCTCTGCTCAAAATCAAGAATAGCACCGCTTAAAACACAAACCATTCCGCGGTTAGAGCTGTGTGCATCTCTACTGTGTACTGAACTAATGGCTCGAGTTAAAAACGATCTTGGGTATCAAAACACCATTACTCCCTTTTGGACTGATTCACAGGTAGCATTAGCTTGGATAAATCGATGCCCATCAACACTCCAGACAGTTGTATCCCACAGAGTGGCTAAGATTCAGAAACTTTCACTAACTGAACAATGGCATCACATCTCTACTCTTCACAATCCTGCAGATATATTATCTAGAGGAGCTCATCCAGAAGAAATGATGAAACCTCAGTTCAACCTGTGGTTTTATGGTCCTGTTTTTCTACATCAACAAGATTACACTTGGCCCTCATCCATTCAAAAGAATATCATCATAGAAGACCTTCCTGAAATCAAAAAGGTTAATCAAGTCATAGCCACGGTAGCTACAGCTGCAGGAGAGTCAGACAATATTATATACTACATAAAGGCACGAGAATCGTTTAAAACCCTACAGCGTGTTGTTGGATACATTCAACGATATATAAAAAATTGCAAAGGGGCTCAGCGTTCCCAAGAACTGTCATTAAGCCCAAAGGAGCTCGATGCAGCACTTAAGACTATAGTAAAAATAGTACAAGAACAAGACTTCAATGTAGAAATCAAACAGTTGAAATCAAATAAAACTGTTATCAAAAACAGTTCAATCACGTCTCTCTCGCCATTTCTGGATGAAAATGGAATCATTCGAGTAGGAGGACGTCTAAATTCATCTTTGCTTCCATATGATACGAAACATCCAATGATGCTCCCATACAACGACCCTATAGTGAAACTAATTTTGCGAGATGCACACAATGACACTATGCACAGCGGGCCACAAGCACTATTGGCAAATATTCGGCAACGATTTTGGCCTATCAAAGGAAAATTAATGGCAAGATCCATAGTGCAAAGGTGTGTTCGATGCACCAGAACAAAGCCTACAATGTGTCAACAATTCATGGGAAACTTGCCTGCAACTAGAGTTTCCCCATCAAGGCCGTTTATAAACTCAGGTGTTGACTTCTGTGGCCCACTGTGGGTCCACTACAAAATAAGAGGAAAGAAACCACACACTGATCTGACCACTGATGCATTCATTGGTTCATTAAAACGATTCATTTCTCGTAGAGGTCATTGCCTTAACCTTTATTGTGACAACGCTACTAATTTCGTTGGAGCCAGCAATCAACTTCAAGAAATAAATCAATCATTGTTCGGAAAAGGGAGTAGCGAAAAAATAATAAACGCGTGCAGCTCACAAGGAATCAAATTTCAGTTTATCCCTCCAAGAGCTCCGCATTTTGGAGGTCTTTGGGAAGCAGCAGTGAAGTCAGCAAAGAGATTACTTCTTCGAAGCGTAAATACGGCATCATTAACTCATGAAGAATTAGAAACGGTTGTCATAGAAATTGAAGGAATTCTCAACTCTAGACCAATCACACCTATGTCCACCAATCCAAACGATCTAAGCGCTCTTACACCGGCACACTTCATCATTGGTGAATCTCTGACTAATCCAGTAGACGCAAACACTAGTGTGCCCAAAGCAACATTGCACGACCGGTGGAATGCAGTCAAGCGGATTAAACAAGAATTCTGGACACGATGGAGTCAAGAATATCTGACGGAACTTCAGCACCGATACAAATGGAAAGAACGAGTTCCCAACATACAAGAAGGAACCTTAGTCATAATCAAAGAAGACAACGTACCACCATTGAACTGGCCACTAGGACAAATCACACATGTATATACAGGAAAGGATGGAATTGTCAGAGTGGTTGATGTGAAAACAGCTACTGGAAATTGTAAACGTCCAATCCATAGACTAGCTCCGCTCTTTCCAAAAGATATTAAAGATAATTTCACAGAGCCAAGCGAAGAGCTGCAAAAGGAAAAAATTTACAACAGGGACGATGATCAAGAAATCTCTCCTATACCATCAAAACGACGACGTTTACCCATCTCAAACATCGTCACAACCATATTGGTAACGCTGTTACTGCTACCACTAGCTATAGCAAATCCAATTAATGTAACCCAATTTCAATTAAATCCAGGCATACATTTCGAAGAAATAGGTTCAGCAAAAATAATAACATCAAGATGGAATTTGATTGTCTACTACGACCTTTTAACATTTTATAAAGAATTAAATGTCTTACGCACTGGTATTACAACACTGCAACGTCATTGCAATCAAAGTGCACCAAACCCAATATGTGAGTTTTTTGTGAACTACTTTCAAAATGCTCAGCAAGAGATCGGTTCAGAGTTTAAAATGCTATCTATGAAGCGAGTAAAAAGAGGAGCACTAGATTTTGTTGGAAACATTGGCAACTCACTGTTCGGAGTGCTCGACTCTAACTATGCGAATAAAATGTCAGATACCATTAATCATTTAAAAAACAATGATGACTACCTGCGCGAACTCCTGCAAAACCAAACTTCAGTTATTGACTCTACCATCAACATTATTACAAAAAATCAAGTTATTACAATGCAAAAGTTTAAAGATATCGATAACCACATCGACAAAATGATGAAGTTACTTAAAGATCAAGAAGTAAGCAATAGTGATGCGACCCTCACAGCTCTATGTCTACAAATGTCAATAATAATATCAAATCTTCAACGCATACAATCTTCAATCATCGATGTTCTAACAGACACACATCATGGAAAAATAAATCCCCTCATACTTACACCTCATCAACTAACTGAAGAAGCAGGAAAACTTAAGACTCATCTACCTCCTCAGCTGCAACTACCAGTCAACCAAGACAACTTGTTGCTGCTTTACAGCCTGATGAAGGTGGAAGGCATGGTGACAACTGATCACATTGTTTTCAGCATTAAACTCCCTTTGGTTGATCAAAAATATTACGACTTATTCAACATTGTTCCAGTAACAACAGTAATAAATAACACGTTAATAGAAGTAAAAATATCAACAGAATTTATGGGAATCAATCCCCACAGAGATGAATTCTTTCCCATGAAAGGTGCAGACCTTCAATCATGTACAACTATAGAAACTGATTGCTATTTATGCGCAAAAATACAATCAATTCATAGAAGAGGATCCGATGAATTGAAATGCGAAATGGATCTTTTCAACAATGACACAAATCCAAGATGTGACACCATAAAACTTAATAAATCAATCACATGGCATCAGTTAAATTACAAAAACCAATGGACGTATGCCACGAAGGAACCCATTCGGCTGAGTGCTGTATGTGGACAAGAAACATTTCAACTAATGCTGAACGGATCTGGATTAGTTCAACTCCAACAAGACTGTGTGATTAGAGACAGTCAAATAATCATTCAAGGGCATCAGTATGTTACCACTTCCCGTAAATCAACTTATACAAGCACCGGTGTACCAATAGGAACCATTAAAATACAACCCATCGACGAACTTGTTAACAAACAATACACCACTCAGCTAGAAGAACTTGGAGCACTTCATCGAGAATTAACCAGAAATAAATTACTTAAATTACCATCAATAGTAGAATCAACACAGAAAAAAACCTGGACAGCTGTATGCATTGCACTTGTATTGACAATTGGGATCAGTGGCTATGCAATCAAAATCTTTTGGAACAAATACCAGAAGAAAAAACAACCTAAGCCTCCAACGCCACTTCCAAGAACTCAATCCATATTCAATGTCACTACAACATGAAACTTTGCAGTCACAACGTTGAGTTAATTATTAATTATTGAATTATTAAATTAACCAATAATTCAACGCGGGGGAGAATGTTAACACACCTGTTAACAAAACATAAGCTATTAATATAACTAGGTTATTATAAGTAAAATAAACAAAGCAAAACCAAAATATAACTTTATGTGTCAACAAGAAGTAGCCCAATAATGCGGAAGCTACATTTTTGCCTTACATGACACTTTACATTAAGTAGATCACTAGAATAAGTTTGTTATAGCTTGTACTGCAATATTTTGTTTAATAATTATGCTTACAACAGCATTTGTGTAGATATATAAGCCAGTTTAATTAATCAATAAAGCCAGAGTAATTTCAGCAACTAAATAAAGTGTGTACTTTTACTTTCACAGTTACAATAAGTTCAAGTGCTTATTGTAATTCTACACTGCAACAAGTTCAAGTGCTTGTTGCATGTGTTACAAAGGAAACAAGAAAAAACCTAAACTCAACAAATTTATGTGTTTGTTGAGCCTGACGGTTACGTTTCAAGGGCAAATAAACTAATTTGTCCTCAAACACCGCGAAAAGTACTAATTCGTTCAGAAGTGACCTCAAGTGCAACCAAGTCAGTGGAGGAAAAGGACGCTACAGCGAAAGTGACTAAGATCAAACAGCTAGCAAGGATACCTTACACTCCGACCATCAGGATTACACGGTAAAAGGACAGCTCTATCAGGATACACCCATCGAGACTGTGCCGAAACCAGAGGATTCTACGAAAGTGCTTGTGTGTGTGTGTGGACCGGTAGCAAAGGCGCCGATCCAGTGAAGAATCAAGTGGAAAATGTAGGCTAGTGTAACCTCTCCATCCTCCTTAATCCTTGAATTTGCAAAGTTCTCGTATTTGTTTAATCGGTTCTTTGCAAATTCCTCAAATTCCAAATAAACATCACCTACCCCATCCTTAAGTTTACCAACGGACGAGTTCGCTAAACCGACGTTGGTAAATTTACTCTTTTCCCATTTAGGTTACCTACCTGCCATTACACGGCCGGCAAGCTCATTGCACGACTGGCCCACACACTGACTCTCAAGGACATCGAGGACAAAACCATCGGAATCGGCACCATCAATCAAGCCACACTATTCGGGACTCGGTGATATCAAAACATTTTCTTTTCCTTTATTTCAAACATTTACTTAAAAAAATTATATTTCAAAAATTATATTACAAATATTTATTTCAAATATTTATTTCAAATAGTTAATTCATAAGTGGGATAAAATTTTATATTAAACGAAATATTTATCTTATTTGCCCTTCAAGCGAAATATTTCTAAAGTTGATTGCAAACGTTTATCTCAAATATTTCAAATATTTAAATCATAATTTGGATAAAATGTTATAAATGGAATATTTATTTTATTGCCCTTCAGGCGAAATATTTCTGAATTTTATTGCAAATATTTATTTCAAATATTTAGTTCAAATATTTAAATCATAAGTCGGATAAAATTTTATCAAACGAAATATTTATTTTCTTTTGCCCTTCAGGCGAAATATTTCTGAATTTAAAGATAGCCCACAAAATTTATAGAGCAATCGGTATTTCTAAAAATAACCAACAGGAAGTATTTAATTCCTGCTAACAGCAAAGTTAAATTAACGTAATTCTAAAAGTAAGATAAGTTTTCCTAGAATAATCACTCAAACGTCAAGGACACGACACAGCATCAAACTTCCTTGACGCGATAAAATTAAAATTAATTCTTTCTTGGAATACTTATAACTCTTTTGAACCTAGCCACATTTTTTGAATTTACCATATCACCTACCGTTCTGGCCCTTGTGGGCCTCCGATAAAATAATACTTATTATAAGAATAATTAACAAATTTTCCGAATAAAACCAATAATTATTATACTGCAGGAATCGGTTATTTATTTGAAATAACTAATAAATAATTAAAGCCTAAATAAATAAAATTGTAACGTGATGAATGAAACTGAAAGCGTCTGATTTGGTGTCTCAAAATAGTAGAAAGAATATAAATTTTGGAACGACCCCTGGACAGCCGCTTTGCTGTCCCAGCTATAGAACGCCAAAAAGGCGGTACGTTACAGTGTTATTCGCTTAGCCAAACTGTGTGTATGTTAAATACAACAATAAAATATTGAAATTAATTTACTTCTGGTTTTTGCATGGTCAGCATTTTACGCTGGCCGCACAGAAGTAAATTGTTGGCTTTATTTTATTGTCTTTAAATAAAATTAAAACTGATCGCCCAGTTGTTGTGGTAGATCAGTGTTCATTTTATTGTCTTACTTTTATTTTAATTGACTGGCCTTGGCATTGAAAATGCCGCAATGCAATGAATGTTGATCGCTCGCTTAGTTGTTGTGGTGGATCAACTTTCATTGCCAGCACTTGGCCACCAGTAGAAAGACAATATTTTGGGGAATACCTCGTTGTGAGTCACAACATTCCTCCCCCCTTACACAAAGAAAATTTTCTCCTTGAAGAGGTTAAAATTTTCGTCAATTAATTCTTTATTATTTTGTCTGTATGTCTGTTTTGATTTTCTTATGATATACTATTCGTTTTATTATTATACATTAGTTTCTTTAATTGGCTTATTTGTTTTACTAGGTATTTCGTAATGTTCTCTTATGAATATGAATATGAACAAATTTTTATTTTATTTCTATAGTTTCTGTATATGATATTGTTCAACAAATAAGTCTTAATTTATTGTTTCTACAATTTTACTAAATCCCTTAGTTCCTGGCACTTGTTGGGGGTGATTGTTGTTTTATTGTGTTTTCTTTTTAGCGTTGTCCAACGGTGCGCCGGAAAAACTGTCACGGCGTTTAATTTATTCTTCGTTATAGTTTTTGATGCTGATACTGTTGAAGTGTGTGTGCTGGTGATATTGTTTTTGTTTGCCAGGAGGCTTTAAGCCCTAAAGCTGGTTTACCTGGTCTTCGTTTAAAAATGGACTTCCCGTCCTTGCTGGTTAAACTGTTTTATTTTTTATTATATCAATTTTTCAAGCTTTAACCTTATATGCATTTTGGTGTTATATTTCTCTGCTGAATGGTTTTTATGTCTTTTAAAATTAATTCTTGCTTTTTGTTGCTTTATAAAGGTTTTTATACCTTTTGCTGTATTACTTTTCTGATTTTAGAAAAATTTAGAAAGGTTTTACACCTTTTGTTGTATTATTTCTCTGATTTTAGAAAGATTTTTATATCTTTTGTTGTTTTAAAATATTATATTATCAAAATGTTGTTTTACGAAGGTTTTCATATGTTCCCAAAAATATTGTTTATGAAGGTTTTTGTACCTTTTGTTGTTTTAATAGCATTATTTTGCCAAATCTGGATCAATTGTTTGTTTTCGATGTGTTAGAAAGGCTATTTATACCTATTTTATTATTAATTGTAAAAAATTTTTTTTTCTTTCTGCTTTATTAAGTGTGTTATACCTTTTGTTGTTTAAATTTTTAATTTTTGTTGTTTTAAATTCAATTTAATCAAATTTTTCTGCTTTATTTAGTTGTTATACCTTGTGTTGTTTTAAATTTTTAATTTTTATTGTTTTTGTATTCGCAGCTTTGTCAGCATTTCACGAAGGTGTTTTCACCTTTTGTTGTTTTAATGTTTAATTTTTTCTGCTATAATATTTATTTTATTTCTTTGTTATTGGCTTTCCAGCACACACTTCTCGTGGTTGAAGTTTATTTCCTGACTTGCTAAATTCCTTTTAACTGTTGTTTCTGCTCACAGGGTTTTTTTTTCTCTGATAATTCTTACTTTGGGTCCAACGGCGTCATCTTTGGTTGCACCCCCAATCTCAACAATATACGATGTTCCCTAAGCTATTTCAAACATATTTTATTCATATTTATACTACTTTACTTTTTCCAACTTTGTTTATTATTTTTAAATTGAATTCTACTTTTTTTTTTTAATTTACACAATTGTTAAACATACATGCTTTTAATGAATCTATTTAACATGTACATACTTCAATTTTTCTATATTATTTATTCAGTATTTTTATGCGAACTCGCATTCTATTTTATATTGTTCTTTTATCTGACTTTAAAGAAAAATTTACTTATAAATAATTACATAGTATTTATTAAACATTTTTTTATATATCTTCTGTTCGTAGCTTTTTAATTAAAAACCTTAATTTTTTATTTTTATTCAATTTTTCCTTTTTAATATATTTATTAATAGATTTACTTAATATTTTATTTTTTTTTGTAGTGAGATTTTTTCATTTCCTTTAAGTAAGTAATTTTTTTTTTAATATATATATTACAATTTCTTTAATTTTCAACTTCGTGATTTTCAATTTTCTTTTAATTTGTAAAATAATATTTTTCTTTAAGTAAAAATTATACTTTTTTTTCATTATTTTTTTTTTCTTTTACTTTCTATATCATATTACTTATTATATTTTACTGCGTTCATTTGACGCTATCAAATTTCTTTATTTTCCATTAAAAAATTTTTTTTCTCATTTCAATCAAATCTTTTCATTTTTTTTTATATTTCAATCCAAAACAAAACTTACAGAATTAAAATAAAGTGGCACTATTTTGGGATCTACAAGTAGAATGTGTTGTACTAGAATTTAATCCTTGCGAGGGATTTCTGTAACAATGTCTTTCACTTTGAAGATGCCAACACATTTGCCTTTTACTTTAGATTTTCTCCATGTCTTTTTTTTTTCTTCTGCCATATCTTGGCTCTCAACTGTTTCATTTAATTTATTCATTATTACTTTTTTATCTTCTTTTATAGTCATTCTATCTATATCTTCTTTTTATTATATACTCACTAATAACTTCCGTTGGCTGACATTTATTAATTTCTACTGTCTTTTTTTTTCATCTTGCTTGTCATGGGCACCTGCACATAGGGAATAATACATCTTATGAATACCCATGGTATTTCCACCAGCGCCCTCTAGTGTGTCAGTGCACACAAATTTTTTTGCATTTAGATGTGGCACCTCGGTGATGTGCGAGTACGTTCGGGCAAACAAAATGGCCATACAGGGGCTTGAAAGGGAAAAATACCAACAAAAATGGTACCATTCTTTTCAGCAGGCATAAACCGTTCGGGAAAATGGTGTGATCCGACACGCGCTTGAATCGGTAGCCAATCGGAATTCCGAAACAAGCGTCGGTTAACGGAATCTTGCCGACGTGTCATCAGCAAGTCCAACCCAACCCTTACCTACTCCCTTCGGTTATGGTCGATTCCACCGAAAAAGGAGCGAAGTTGAAAAAACATCGCTAGTTTGCACATCTAAATGCCGTCAAGATGCATGCGAACGCACCCTTTTCAAGTACATGTGGCAACACTGCCAAAGTACCAAAAAGCACCGAACTGAAAAAAAAATACAACCCTGGGTAGACGATGCTGTCGCTGAGGTTCGCCATTAGAAGAAAAGAAAAAGATAAGAAAGTTTTGCTCGGCTGCTTGAAGTGAAAAGTGTGAATTAATTAGTATCAAGAAAATTGGAAAGGCAACAAAAGTTCAAAAAAATAAGACGATTAAAACAAAGAAAGATCAACGAAAGTAAAAATTGTTGTTTTGAAAAGTGTACCATAACACGGGAAAAAAGAAGCAGCCACCAAGAAAGAATACGAAAAAAAGCAGGGAAACCAATCAAGGAATGTACGCATTAGCACCAGCAGCATCAGGAAACATCAAGCTACAAATTCAAGTGGAGCTGTCGTGGATCGCGAAGACGATCACAAGCAGACAACATCTTTCTACCAAGTTAGTAATTCAGCTGATTTTACAGCTGCTGGAAGAGGACCAGTTGAAGAGCAACAATATAGCTTTCAGCAACAGCAGCAGCAGCAACGCTCGCGGCAGCAATCCCACTGGAGTTTGGGCAGCTTGAGCAGACGCTTGAATTGGAGTATTACTGGTGCTACGAAGGGCACTTTTCGCCATCGATACAAAACTTCCATTAGGAAAAAGCTTTACCTCACTGCAGCAAAAGCGTCCCAAAACGGCATGGCCTAGACTGTTAACAAATGCCATGTTCAGTCCACATTTCAAGGAGACCAGTCGTAATGAGCATTTTCACATCGATAGCTTTATTGCAAAAGGTGCTTTTGGTGTAGTCTTCAAAGCAATCGATAAACAGCGACAACAGCAGTAAACGCAGAAAGACAGCCCGGCAATCAACACCGGCCGCAGCAGCTACAAGAAAGAAAAAGCTAGCAGCAACGGCAGCGTCAAGAGCGAGTAGCAGCATACACGGTCGCTGCTGGCTCAAATAAAGGCAAGCACCAGGATCTTCATCATCAACCACATCATATCCAGCAACAGCAACCGTCCCATCAGCAACCATAATATCATCACCACCGACATCGGCTCCAGAAACTGCAGCGTCCACGGCATCAACTGAAATCCCGCCAGGTTTGAGACAAGTTTACCTGGGCTTGGTAAGCGTCTGTTATAGATTTTGTTTATATATTTTTTTTGCAAACTAGACACATACCTATCTACTATATGATTTTTTTTTTGAATTATCTCTAAGTCACCATTTATTAAAAAACGATATTAAATACGACATTCTTTCAGTTTGTCGCAGTTTTGCAACATTTGAACTAATTTATTATCTATAACCTATCTGTATGATTTATCTATTATATACGATATAATAAGTTAAAACCTTGAAAAAAAAAAAGCACAAAATTCTGTTTCAACTGATGATTTTTTGTTTAACCTAAACACTTCAGTTAAAGATTTAAAAAAAAAAACTATGTATTTAAATCTCATTTATATATTTTTTAATTTACAAGGCAAAACATACAAATTTAGTATTAATCACTAAACTTACTTAATTTTGAACTTAATCATAACTGGCTCAGTTAAGTTTTTTCTTAAAGCTAAGTTAAGCAGCTCGTTGCTTTGGAATACGATTTATTCTCGGTTTTTTTTTTACTTAAATTAAAAATTGCATTAACGCCAACAAAACATTCAGTATAGATCACATCATCGACGTTTCGTTTTAGTTAATTTGAAGTTATCCAATTTTTAGCACCTATCAATATTCTAGTTTTTAGGAATATACATATATATAAATCAAACCTAAAATAACGCAAAACTTATATAAATTAAAACTTATATAAATCAAACCTTATATGAATTAAAGCTAATATAAATTGTAACTAATACAAATGCAAACTAATTTAAATTAAAACTAATACGAAATAAAACTAATATAAATTAAAACGTATATTAATCAAACCGATTCTAAATCAAAAATAATACAAATTAAAACTAATAAGAATTAAAACTGATACAAAGTAAAACGAAGATGAATTTAAAACATATATAATTCAAAACCAATATAAATTAAAACTTATATAAATCAAACCTAATAGAAATTAAAGCTAATATAAATTATAACTAATACAAATACATACTAATTTAAAATAAAACTAATACGAATTAAAACTAATATAAACTAAAACTAATATAAATTAAATCGTATATAAATCAAACCTAATATAAATTAAAGCTAATATAAATTGTAACTAATACAAATGATAACTAATTTAAATTAAAACTAATACAAACTAAAACTAGTATAAATTAAAACTTGTACAAATTAAACCGAATCTAAATCAAAACTAATACAAATTAAAACTAATACGAATTAAAACTGATACAAAGTAAAACGAAGATGAATTTAAAACATATATAAATCAAAACCAATATAAATTAAAACTTATATAAATCAAACCTAATATAAATTAAAGCTAATATAAATTGTAACTAATACAAATGATAACTAATTTAAATTAAAACTAATACAAACTAAAACTAGTATAAATTAAAACTTGTACAAATTAAACCGAATCTAAATCAAAACTAATACAAATTAAAACTAATACGAATTAAAACTGATACAAAGTAAAACGAAGATGAATTTAAAACATATATAAATCAAAACCAATATAAATTAAAACTTATATAAATCAAACCTAATATAAATTAAAGCTGATATAAATTGAAACTAATACAAACTAAAACTAATATAAATAAATCGAACTTAAAACAAACTTCATGTAACCCTAAATTAAAGCAACTAAAACTAACATAAGCTTATCGGATAAAAACAAATTTAAATTCGAACGTAAATAAAATGAAATTAATAATTAATAATTTCAGATAAAACGAAACTTAAATTAAACGAAAGTAAAATAAAAAAATGGGGAATTAACTTAAAATAAAGCGAATTTAGAATAAGACTAAAGAATGGTAAAACCAATATAAAAATGAAATTAACTTAAAGCAAAGCGAATTTAAGCCAACAACTAAAGGCAAATTAAAACAAATAGAAATTAAAACTAACTTAAATTAAAGCTAATTTAAACAAAACTTAAACTTAAATAAAATCAAAATAACACTAAACTAAACGGAAATAAAATCATTAAAATCTGAAACTAAGCCAAAATAAAATCAATATAATTCAAAGCTAAGCTAAAATAAAAGCAACTTAATTAAAAACTAAACTAAAATAAAAGCAATTTAATTAAAAACTAAACTAAAATAAAAGCAATTTAATTAAAAACTAAACTAAAAACAAAAACAATATAATTAAAAACAATATAATTAAAAACTGATCTAAAATAAAAGCAATATAAATAAAAACTAAACTAAAATAAAAGCTAGACAATTAAAAGCAATATAACTAAAAACTAAACTAAAACAAAAACTACTTAATTAAAGCTAAACTAAAATAAAAGCGATATAATTAAAGGCAAGGTTTAAGAAAATTTTGAACCATCGACTACGAGGTTCTTAGCATAATCAGCTATATAGTACATATATGAATTTTCTCTAAGTGTTTACTTAGTAATTTGACTGTTAGTGTCACGGTGGATTTGTTTTAAGGTATTTAATTTGGTTAGTTTGATTAATTGATTGATTTGAATCAAAAAGCCTGCAATTTAAGTAAACAAATTTTTATGGAAAATTTGCTCAAAACAAAAACAAAAAAAAAAAAAATAAAAAAACAAAATTATTTGTCTTTAAGTAAAACTAGCGAAATGGTTTTCAAGACCTCTTACTTATATCTTTTAACCCTTTGGAATTAGTGAAAATGTTTCCAATTTTCTTGAACGTATTTTAAGTAGTTATTGTTTTTGCCGAGACTTTAAATTTAGCAGGTTTTAATTTTTTTAATTGAAACATTATAACCAATAAAAAGTTATGATATTATGCTACATTTTAAACTAATATGAACGCTACAGCTAACTTGAAATGAAAGGACATCAGAAATGTTAAAATATTGCCTCAATTATTATTATTTTTTAATATTCTAAATAAAACCATTATATTATGTTGTAAAAACTTTGGTTACATGTATAAAAAAAAAAAAAAACAAAGAACACAAATCTTAATTTAAACGTATTAGCAAAATATTCACTACCTTTTTTTTCAACACTCACTTTAAAAATACACCAAAATGCTGTCTCATTTCAAAGATTGTTTTGCTTAATAGTTACTTTTAGATATAAATTCTTTTAAGTTAGAAAAAAAAAAACTTAATCCTATAATAAACCCATTTGTGTGAAAAAGATGAACATCATGGGTTATTAATCGAGAAGGGACAGGTGGCGTGAGACGAGACAGGGCGGCGTAAGTATGGGAGATCTTGGGGTGACCTAAATATAGGACAAAGGGTCACCATGGCTGGTCTTTTGGGGCCAGAAGGGGAGGGTTAGCCCAGGTCGGTCAGAGAACACCTGAGACCGACCCACGAGACGTGCCAACGTGGCAACAGCAAGCAACCGGTTTCTATACATTCTTCGTTTTCAGCACGTTCGCGCAATATAATCGGGTGTTTTTTTATCGTTTTACGAGATTTTTTCGTTAGTTATGGTTACGGTTTTTTTCGGGTTTTTTTTTGCTTTGACGGTGAGTTTTAAAATTTAACTGGTACGATTTTTTTATTCTTGTGTAGTTTCCTGCTGTCGGACCGGACTGGCAAGAACACCACCCCATCCGGCGAGCCTTAGCCGCGCAATACGCCAGCGTACCAGTGATGCCAGAGGGACGACAGTGGTGCAATGCAAGGGCTACCTAGCCACAGGCAGCACCAACCTCAAAGAATTGAATGGTGAGGAAACATGACAGAATTGGCGCCCAACGTGGGGCCCGACAAAGTTTAGGATTTTTTATTGCTTTTTGGTTTGGTCTCCTGGCGTCTGGCCACGTAAGTCCTGCAGCGGTTGGGTCTTTGAACCTTGACTGCAGTTGCGACGTGGTCTAAGGCAAAAGGAGCCAATCAGAAAATCAATAAAATCTCGATTCGGGCATTAGTGTAAGTTTTTAGGTATAGTTTTTGTTAGACCCCAAGCAGGTCCGAATACGCAAGACCACGTAAGTCCTGCAGCGTTTAGGCCACAGCGCCTCGACTGCAGTTGCGACGTGGTTCTTAACAGTAGGATTTTTACTGCTAGGGCTAATAGGTTTAGAAATAAGTTGAGGGTTTTTTTTTCTTTCTTCGCACCAAGTTTTCGGTTTTCCGTAAGTCCTGCAGCGTTTAGGCCACAGAGCCTCGACTGCAGTTGCGACGGATACTGGAGGCCGATGCGTATTAATTAAATTTTTTTTGTTAGTTTTATAATCTTTTGTTTTGATATTCACACCCGCAGGGGCATCCTGCGTGGAATATGTAGGATGACGGGAGTAGCGCACCCGCGTACCCCAGCGAGCCCAACACGCGTCTGTTCCCAGATTGGGCGGCGTGTTGGCCAGCGTCTGTTCCCAGATTGGGTGGCTGTTTTTTTTAACACCTTAAGGTGAAAAACCCGAACATACCGGGGTTTGTCGGCATGTAAACCAATGGAAAATTATAGAAATCTCGTTTTGTCAAATACTCCAGACCGAGAAGAGCAGCCTGACCAGAGGGGTCATAAACGGGACAGGCTAGCTGAGAGCAAAAATACCTCGACTCGGAGGGTGCACCTAGTGTACAAAAAAGGGGGGTAGCGGCACTCTTAGGCAGCGCACACAGTGAAGCATATGGGCTGGGCTGTGAGCAAGGCGTTTTGCTTATGAGTGCAATCGCGAACATCGAGCGCATCTCGTTTCTTCGCAAGCGTTTATTTTGCAGTTTGGTTTTTGCGCACAGTGCGGCTCATATGCTTCACTGGGTACGGGCTTAGAGTAAGGTTAAATTAAAATAAAATTGTTTTTGTTTTTTTGAAAATCGCTCCTTATCGGGAAGAGCAGCCAGGGGCCTTGCTCTGTAGTACGATTCGGGATGCGGGTGCGGTTCGAGAGCAGGATCGTGCCATGGATTTACATGTTTTTTGACAAATTTTGATGAGTTCAAATTCAATGCCGACAAAAACGGAATTTTAGGGCAGAGGTAGAATTGACTGTCGTTTAGAAATCTTAGGCCATGTAGTTACGTGGTGTGATTTTGTTTTCGAATCGCATTTGCTTTTCGAGTCGTGTTGCTGAGTAGGACCTCAGGTCAGTGGGGTCATCAATTTGACAGGCTAGCTAAGTTAAGAAAAAAAATACCTCGATTTGGAGTTTGGCGCTGCTGAATTAAGGGGGGTATAGAGTTGCAAAGCACTCTGGAGTAGGGACAAATATAAATAAAAATTTTTTCGTTTTGAATAAATACTCCAACTCGGGATGAACTACCACAACACCATTAGGTGAAGCGAATATGCCTGAGCGACCTCAGCATAGGAAAATATTGTGGGAAGTTTCGGTTAAGAACCTCGATTTGGAGGGTGCAATTATTGCACAAAGAAGAAGGTTGCTTTCGCTGGTCTCGTCTAAGTTAATTTTTACGCCACTCTTGTTTGTTTTACGCCACCATCCACACTTAATGCCTATATATTTTTTTATTTTTTTTGTTTGATTTATTATTATCAGCTATTTTAGTTTTGATTATTTGATTTCGGAATTATAATTTTCTTTTTTTGTTTAGACTATTAACTTCACCGAAGTTAGTCTCCTTTTTTATTTTACGTATACCTTGTTTTGAAGCCAAGTTCTTTTGATTATCCAAATTATTTCCTTTTTATTTAATATATCCTTATAAACAAAATACCTTTGAAAAAAAAAGTTATTTAAATTCATTTTCATCTATAAACGTTAGTTAGCAAAAGTTTTTTGATACAAACCTTTTTCGAATATTTTACTTTATTTTCATCTAAACATATATTTATATATATATGTATATATATATATATATGTATATGCATATGTATAGAGATATGTATATGTAGGTATATATGGGTATATTCAGATAAAAAATCAACCTAAATTTTTAATTTTTTGATAATGTGCGAAATTTTAGACAGTTAACATGGTACCTATAAAATAGTTACAAAATTTTTTTTGATATCACGTTCCCACTTTTCTATATTACTACATGCTACGACAAAATTTCTTTGACCTCTATGGAGTTCAGTTATTATTATGCTTACCTTTAATTAATATCATTATATTTTATCAACTTTTTGAATATTATATTATTTTCCTTTACATATCTTTACTATATATATTATTATCATTTCTAATACTACCATTAATATTATTATTTAAAATTTTTTTTGCTAAGTTTTGCAACCACCATCCTTAAAGGACATTTATTTTGATCTTAATTTTTTTTACAATTTTTCCTTTCGTTTTGGCATTTGGCGTACAACAGTTAAGTAAACTGTGGCGCATTAAAACCATCGGTTCGAACAAAATAATTAAAGTTTCTCGTTTTTAAATAAATTGGTTCTCCGGTCCTAACGGACGCTACGTTTGATTTAGCGAATTCTCGTTTGTCGATTTGAACAACCTAGGTGTTTGAAGCATTTTCAATTTTCCTGATATTTTTTGATTCTTTTGAATAACGATTCCTTGGGGCATGGTTCACACTAGGCAGCAAAGCAGAATGGATAATAGTGAAACCAACCCGAATGCAACCGGCAGTGGAAGCCTAGTGCCGCCCACATCAACTAGTACTGGGGCAATTCCAAAAACAGGCCCGATGAGTACCAACATACCGATTTTTACCACAGCTACGACGACGATTACAACACCTATGGCGATGCAGAGTGCACAACCAACAGCACCCAGACGTACCTCGGAAGAGCTGAACTTCTCTAATAGCAGCATCACGTCTCCAGAGTTTAGCAGCCTAACCGCTCTAAACGTGCGAAAACAATTCCAGCAACATGCGCAGATGGGAAGCGTAAGAGACAGGTCGTCAGGAAGAGCACCAGCGTCCCAAGGTGTGGTCAACTCGAGCATCAATATAAGGGATTACGTCAAGTCAGCAGTGGGCTTAGCCCAAGTGGATCTGATGTCGGGAATGGAGGAGCGTTTGCGGGTATTAGTCCCACAATTAATAGCCGAAAGCTTAGGGTCGATGACGCCTCAGTATTCAGAGAGCCGACCAGCGGTTACAAAGTTAGTGACTTTACAACCACCACCTCCACCACCCCCGTCTATCAATTCACAGGCATGGCCAGATCGAAATATAGAGCAGCAACAACAAATTGGATCTCAGGATATCAGGAGCATCTCGCAAACTTTCCCAGATTTTTCGCAACCACCACCGCATAGGCCGCAACCGACGATCGTACCGCAGCCGCAAGTTTTTTCTCAGTCGCAGACGTATCAAGTAGAGACCAGAAATCGACACCAAGAGCAACGAGCTGGACCCTCGATACGTCAGCCGAGTGCCTTTGCATATACAGGGCCTGTACAAGCGCCGGTTACACATTACCCTCAGCCTGAACAACCGCGACGTGTGGAGATGGACAAATGGGGTTTTAAGTTCGAGGGCACCACCAAATCGATAAGCGTAGACGAATTTGTGTTTCGGGTAGAAACCTTATGCAATGACTACCGGTACCCTTGGCCTGAAGTAATTAGGAATTTTCACAGTTTGCTAACTGGAAACGCAGCTCAATGGTTCTGGGGATTTCGACGGTTAAACAGAATACCTAGTTGGTTTGCACTTCGAGAAGCGCTTGTAGCACAATTTAAGCGACACGAAAGCGACTTCGAAATCCAACGGCAGATTATGGACCGAAGACAGCAAAGAGATGAAGCTTTCGACGATTTTTATCAATCTATTTTGACACTGAGGAACCAACAGCGTAATCCACTGGCTGAACAGGATTTAGTGGAGATAATGAGGAGCAACCTGAGGAAAGAGATGTCACAGCTACTATTTGCCATGCGCATAGAGGGTTTGACCGAGTTCTGCAAGGCCTGCAAAAAGGCTGAAACTCATATAAACTACCAACGCCAGGCTTACCAACCGCCTCCGCGTCAATATGTACCTCGCACTGCGCAAGTTCATGAGTTAGATATAGAACCAGACTTTTCCACTCAAGTTGTCGAATTAGATGCTATTTCATCTTCTCGAACATTTCCATGCTGGAACTGTAAACAGCCAGGGCACAATTTCGTTGAGTGTACAGCAGCCGTAAGGCGAATATTTTGTTATAGATGCGGAACGGAGGGCGTAGTTACCCCGAAGTGTCCGAAATGCCAGGGAACCGTTAGGCCAAATAGAAATGTTCAGGTGGAGTCTAGATCAGCTCAAACGCAGACTCAGACGCAAACTCAAGAAACGACGGAATGACTAACCTCAGCCACACAGACCGAAGTAGAAAATAAAATTGTTGTTTTAACATCTAAGAATAAGAGTAATCAAAACAGTTGCGATCAAGCCGTAAATACCGTTGAAGTAAAGTTGAAAGAAATTAAGCCATTTCATGTGAGACTCAAGAACTATGAAGAAGTTCGAAAAAGAATATTTGCAGAGCAGCCAACGAAAATCGAAAAGACAAGAATTAGATATCGTTTGAGGAAAAATAATTATAAAGAAATTTCAGCATCAGAACTTTATGAGGGCGAAGACAGTAGGTTTTACACCAATATTGAAATAAATGGACAGCGAATCGAGGGATTATTAGACAGTGGAGCAACAGTGTCGTGTTTAGGGAATAACTGCCTAAGTTTTGTGGAAAAATGCAAGTTGCCAATTTTTAAGTTTAAATCTTTCGTCAAAACTGCCGATGGGCGAATGCATTCAATCATAGGTCGCGTTAAAGCTAAAATTAAATTCGACAACCAAGAGCAGGAGATTGTTTTTTATTTAACACCTTCTCTAAAACGAGAATTGTTTCTTGGTGTAGATTTCATTAAAAAATTCAATCTCATGCAGCTCAAAGTTGATAGCATAACGACCAACAACATTGCTTTGGAGGAAGAAGTCCAAAGCCATGCAACGCCGAAAATGAAAGTTTTGACAGTCCAGCAACAGCACAGGCTTAACGCAGTTATAGAAAAATTTCCCTGCTTCACGAAGAAAGGTCTCGGCAAGACGTCTTTAGAGGAGCACTACATTGATACCGGCGACGCAGTGCCCGTAAAAGATAAGCACTACCCAGTCTCACCGGCTGTTCAGGAGCTCATGTTTGCGGAGCTGGATAGGATGCTTTCACTGGGAGTTATTGAGCCGAGCGAGAGTCCATGGAACAATCGAGTGGCCTTCGTGCGAAAAGGCGAAAAATGTCGACTGTGCCTCGACGCTCGCAAGCTCAATGCACTCACGGTGAAGGACACCTACCCACTTCCACACATAGAGGGGTTGCTCAGTCGTCTTGGCGACACACACTTTATCTCAAGTGTGGATCTTAAGGATGCCTTCTGGCAAATTCCGCTTGCCGTCAGTAGTAGAGAGAAAACCGCGTTTACAGTGCCAGGTCGTCCGCTTTGTCAATTTACCGTCATGCCTTTTGGGCTATGTAATGCAGCCCAACGGTTGTGCCGGTTAATGGACAAAGTCGTGCCAGCAAATCTTCGTGAAAGCGTTTTCATTTATTTAGATGATCTCCTTGTTGTTTCCGCAGATTTCGATAGTCACCTCAAAAAGTTAGAGCAGGTAGCGCAGTTGTTAAGTTCGGCCAACCTAACCATTAACGTGGCCAAATCGAAGTTTTGTTGTAGTGAACTAAGGTACCTAGGTTATATCGTAGGCGAAGGTAAATTAAGACCAGACCCAGACAAGGTCCATGCCATTGACCGATATACGTACCCAAAAACTCCAAAACAAGTTCGAAGTTTCATGGGAGCCACGGGATGGTACCGTCGCTTTATTCGCGATTATGCTACTATAGCAGCACCTATTTTCGACACGCTGAAGAAAGCGAAAACTTTTGAGTTCGGTGATGAGGCTAAGAGCGCCTTCGATAAATTAAAAACAGCTCTTATGTCTAGTCCAGTCCTGGTACATCCAGATTTTTCGAAACATTTTTATGTGCAAACAGATGCTTCTAACATCGGAATTGGCGGCGTTTTGTTTCAAAAAGATGATGAGGGTGGCGAACATCCTATCGCCTACTATTCAAAGAAGCTCACGCCTGCACAGAAAAATTATTCGGTAACCGAGCGCGAATGTCTAGCTGTAGTAATGGGGATAACGAAGTTTAGAGCCTACATCGAGCTAATGCCTTTTACAGTGATAACGGATCACTCCAGCCTAAAATGGCTAATGTCGCATAAAGACTTAACCAGTCGATTGGCGAGGTGGAGTTTGTATCTGCAAAGCTTTAGCTTCGAGATAGATCACCGTAAAGGGGCTCAGAACATCGTTCCCGACACGTTATCACGCTACGACATGGACGAAGTAAGTTATGAGGTAAAGGCTTTAATTGACCTCGAGTCACCTGAATTTGTAAACGAAGAATATAAGGATTTGTTAAAAACCATCAACGAAAATCACTCTCAGTTGCCTGACCTCAAGGTTATAGATGGTTTTGCTTATAAGCGTACGCTTCCTTATGATGGTACACCCGATGGTGAAGATTTCGCATGGAAACTCTGGGTTCCAGCGTCTTTGACGCATTCAATTATTGCTAACGCACACCAACCTCCTCAAGTCGCTCATGGTGGTTTCACCAAAACTTTAAAACGTATAAAAGAATATTTCTACTGGCCAAATATGAACCAACAAGTCCTCAGTTTCGTTAATGACTGTCAAGTCTGCAAAGAATGCAAACCAGCTCAAATGGTTTTAAGACCGCCTATGGGGCAAGAGTCGCAAATAGTACGGCCTTTTCAAAAAATTTACGTGGATTTCCTCGGTCCATACGTGCGTTCGAAAAAGAAAAATACTTACATCTTCATAGTCTTAGACTATTTTACAAAATTCACCCTGTTAAAAGCAATGATGAAAGCGACCGCGCGAAATGTAATCCAGTTTTTAATTTCAGAAGTTTTTCATAAATTCGGTACCCCAGAAATACTCATGTCCGACAATGGCGTGCAATTTTTAAGTAAAGAATTTGCCGAAATGATCGATAATTTTGGAATCAGACATGTACGCACTGCTAATTACGCTCCTCAAGCCAACGCTTCGGAGAGGGTCAACCAGTCCATTCTCGCGGCGATTCGGTCATACCTCGACCAAGATCAAACCAACTGGGACCAACACTTATCTGACATTGAATGTGCCTTGCGTTCTTCGGTACACTCCTCCATAGGAATGACACCTTATTTTGCTCTCTTCGGTCATAACATGATCACACATGCTAGCGCATACAAGGTAGCAAAGAGACTGGGTCTGCTAAGCGATCCTGAAACGTTGGTGATACCGAAGCCGGTTCGGCAAGACCTGATTCGCAACAAAATCCGCGAACAGCTACATAAGAGTCACGAAGAGAATGTTAAAAGGTATGACTTGAAAAGTCGAAAAATTAAATTTCAGCCTGGACAGGAGGTCTACCGACGAAACTTTCAGCTTAGTGATTTCTCCAAGCAAATCAGCGCGAAACTTTCAAAGCGTTTTCTAAAGTGTCGAATAGTGAGGGCAGTAGGTAATAGTCTGTATGAGTTGGAAGATTTAAGTGGCAAGACGATAGGAATTTTTCACGCGAAAGACTTAAAACAATAATCAAGTTCGAAGGTAGGTTGAGAGAGCCAATGATGCCATCTTTTCCCATGTATCTCTTAAGCCGAGAAGCTTGTCGAGAGTCCCTGGGTTTGTCATGGGCACCTGCACATAGGGAATAATACATCTTATGAATACCCATGGTATTTCCACCAGCGCCCTCTAGTGTGTCAGTGCACACAAATTTTTTTGCATTTAGATGTGGCACCTCGGTGATGTGCGAGTACGTTCGGGCAAACAAAATGGCCATACAGGGGCTTGAAAGGGAAAAATACCAACAAAAATGGTACCATTCTTTTCAGCAGGCATAAACCGTTCGGGAAAATGGTGTGATCCGACACGCGCTTGAATCGGTAGCCAATCGGAATTCCGAAACAAGCGTCGGTTAACGGAATCTTGCCGACGTGTCATCAGCAAGTCCAACCCAACCCTTACCTACTCCCTTCGGTTATGGTCGATTCCACCGAAAAAGGAGCGAAGTTGAAAAAACATCGCTAGTTTGCACATCTAAATGCCGTCAAGATGCATGCGAACGCACCCTTTTCAAGTACATGTGGCAACACTGCCAAAGTACCAAAAAGCACCGAACTGAAAAAAAAATACAACCCTGGGTAGACGATGCTGTCGCTGAGGTTCGCCATTAGAAGAAAAGAAAAAGATAAGAAAGTTTTGCTCGGCTGCTTGAAGTGAAAAGTGTGAATTAATTAGTATCAAGAAAATTGGAAAGGCAACAAAAGTTCAAAAAAATAAGACGATTAAAACAAAGAAAGATCAACGAAAGTAAAAATTGTTGTTTTGAAAAGTGTACCATAACACGGGAAAAAAGAAGCAGCCACCAAGAAAGAATACGAAAAAAAGCAGGGAAACCAATCAAGGAATGTACGCATTAGCACCAGCAGCATCAGGAAACATCAAGCTACAAATTCAAGTGGAGCTGTCGTGGATCGCGAAGACGATCACAAGCAGACAACATCTTTCTACCAAGTTAGTAATTCAGCTGATTTTACAGCTGCTGGAAGAGGACCAGTTGAAGAGCAACAATATAGCTTTCAGCAACAGCAGCAGCAGCAACGCTCGCGGCAGCAATCCCACTGGAGTTTGGGCAGCTTGAGCAGACGCTTGAATTGGAGTATTACTGGTGCTACGAAGGGCACTTTTCGCCATCGATACAAAACTTCCATTAGGAAAAAGCTTTACCTCACTGCAGCAAAAGCGTCCCAAAACGGCATGGCCTAGACTGTTAACAAATGCCATGTTCAGTCCACATTTCAAGGAGACCAGTCGTAATGAGCATTTTCACATCGATAGCTTTATTGCAAAAGGTGCTTTTGGTGTAGTCTTCAAAGCAATCGATAAACAGCGACAACAGCAGTAAACGCAGAAAGACAGCCCGGCAATCAACACCGGCCGCAGCAGCTACAAGAAAGAAAAAGCTAGCAGCAACGGCAGCGTCAAGAGCGAGTAGCAGCATACACGGTCGCTGCTGGCTCAAATAAAGGCAAGCACCAGGATCTTCATCATCAACCACATCATATCCAGCAACAGCAACCGTCCCATCAGCAACCATAATATCATCACCACCGACATCGGCTCCAGAAACTGCAGCGTCCACGGCATCAACTGAAATCCCGCCAGGTTTGAGACAAGTTTACCTGGGCTTGGTAAGCGTCTGTTATAGATTTTGTTTATATATTTTTTTTGCAAACTAGACACATACCTATCTACTATATGATTTTTTTTTTGAATTATCTCTAAGTCACCATTTATTAAAAAACGATATTAAATACGACATTCTTTCAGTTTGTCGCAGTTTTGCAACATTTGAACTAATTTATTATCTATAACCTATCTGTATGATTTATCTATTATATACGATATAATAAGTTAAAACCTTGAAAAAAAAAAAGCACAAAATTCTGTTTCAACTGATGATTTTTTGTTTAACCTAAACACTTCAGTTAAAGATTTAAAAAAAAAAACTATGTATTTAAATCTCATTTATATATTTTTTAATTTACAAGGCAAAACATACAAATTTAGTATTAATCACTAAACTTACTTAATTTTGAACTTAATCATAACTGGCTCAGTTAAGTTTTTTCTTAAAGCTAAGTTAAGCAGCTCGTTGCTTTGGAATACGATTTATTCTCGGTTTTTTTTTTACTTAAATTAAAAATTGCATTAACGCCAACAAAACATTCAGTATAGATCACATCATCGACGTTTCGTTTTAGTTAATTTGAAGTTATCCAATTTTTAGCACCTATCAATATTCTAGTTTTTAGGAATATACATATATATAAATCAAACCTAAAATAACGCAAAACTTATATAAATTAAAACTTATATAAATCAAACCTTATATGAATTAAAGCTAATATAAATTGTAACTAATACAAATGCAAACTAATTTAAATTAAAACTAATACGAAATAAAACTAATATAAATTAAAACGTATATTAATCAAACCGATTCTAAATCAAAAATAATACAAATTAAAACTAATAAGAATTAAAACTGATACAAAGTAAAACGAAGATGAATTTAAAACATATATAATTCAAAACCAATATAAATTAAAACTTATATAAATCAAACCTAATAGAAATTAAAGCTAATATAAATTATAACTAATACAAATACATACTAATTTAAAATAAAACTAATACGAATTAAAACTAATATAAACTAAAACTAATATAAATTAAATCGTATATAAATCAAACCTAATATAAATTAAAGCTAATATAAATTGTAACTAATACAAATGATAACTAATTTAAATTAAAACTAATACAAACTAAAACTAGTATAAATTAAAACTTGTACAAATTAAACCGAATCTAAATCAAAACTAATACAAATTAAAACTAATACGAATTAAAACTGATACAAAGTAAAACGAAGATGAATTTAAAACATATATAAATCAAAACCAATATAAATTAAAACTTATATAAATCAAACCTAATATAAATTAAAGCTAATATAAATTGTAACTAATACAAATGATAACTAATTTAAATTAAAACTAATACAAACTAAAACTAGTATAAATTAAAACTTGTACAAATTAAACCGAATCTAAATCAAAACTAATACAAATTAAAACTAATACGAATTAAAACTGATACAAAGTAAAACGAAGATGAATTTAAAACATATATAAATCAAAACCAATATAAATTAAAACTTATATAAATCAAACCTAATATAAATTAAAGCTGATATAAATTGAAACTAATACAAACTAAAACTAATATAAATAAATCGAACTTAAAACAAACTTCATGTAACCCTAAATTAAAGCAACTAAAACTAACATAAGCTTATCGGATAAAAACAAATTTAAATTCGAACGTAAATAAAATGAAATTAATAATTAATAATTTCAGATAAAACGAAACTTAAATTAAACGAAAGTAAAATAAAAAAAAGGGGAATTAACTTAAAATAAAGCGAATTTAGAATAAGACTAAAGAATGGTAAAACCAATATAAAAATGAAATTAACTTAAAGCAAAGCGAATTTAAGCCAACAACTAAAGGCAAATTAAAACAAATAGAAATTAAAACTAACTTAAATTAAAGCTAATTTAAACAAAACTTAAACTTAAATAAAATCAAAATAACACTAAACTAAACGGAAATAAAATCATTAAAATCTGAAACTAAGCCAAAATAAAATCAATATAATTCAAAGCTAAGCTAAAATAAAAGCAACTTAATTAAAAACTAAACTAAAATAAAAGCAATTTAATTAAAAACTAAACTAAAAACAAAAACAATATAATTAAAAACAATATAATTAAAAACTGATCTAAAATAAAAGCAATATAAATAAAAACTAAACTAAAATAAAAGCTAGACAATTAAAAGCAATATAACTAAAAACTAAACTAAAACAAAAACTACTTAATTAAAGCTAAACTAAAATAAAAGCGATATAATTAAAGGCAAGGTTTAAGAAAATTTTGAACCATCGACTACGAGGTTCTTAGCATAATCAGCTATATAGTACATATATGAATTTTCTCTAAGTGTTTACTTAGTAATTTGACTGTTAGTGTCACGGTGGATTTGTTTTAAGGTATTTAATTTGGTTAGTTTGATTAATTGATTGATTTGAATCAAAAAGCCTGCAATTTAAGTAAACAAATTTTTATGGAAAATTTGCTCAAAACAAAAACAAAAAAAAAAAAAATAAAAAAACAAAATTATTTGTCTTTAAGTAAAACTAGCGAAATGGTTTTCAAGACCTCTTACTTATATCTTTTAACCCTTTGGAATTAGTGAAAATGTTTCCAATTTTCTTGAACGTATTTTAAGTAGTTATTGTTTTTGCCGAGACTTTAAATTTAGCAGGTTTTAATTTTTTTAATTGAAACATTATAACCAATAAAAAGTTATGATATTATGCTACATTTTAAACTAATATGAACGCTACAGCTAACTTGAAATGAAAGGACATCAGAAATGTTAAAATATTGCCTCAATTATTATTATTTTTTAATATTCTAAATAAAACCATTATATTATGTTGTAAAAACTTTGGTTACATGTATAAAAAAAAAAAAAAACAAAGAACACAAATCTTAATTTAAACGTATTAGCAAAATATTCACTACCTTTTTTTTCAACACTCACTTTAAAAATACACCAAAATGCTGTCTCATTTCAAAGATTGTTTTGCTTAATAGTTACTTTTAGATATAAATTCTTTTAAGTTAGAAAAAAAAAAACTTAATCCTATAATAAACCCATTTGTGTGAAAAAGATGAACATCATGGGTTATTAATCGAGAAGGGACAGGTGGCGTGAGACGAGACAGGGCGGCGTAAGTATGGGAGATCTTGGGGTGACCTAAATATAGGACAAAGGGTCACCATGGCTGGTCTTTTGGGGCCAGAAGGGGAGGGTTAGCCCAGGTCGGTCAGAGAACACCTGAGACCGACCCACGAGACGTGCCAACGTGGCAACAGCAAGCAACCGGTTTCTATACATTCTTCGTTTTCAGCACGTTCGCGCAATATAATCGGGTGTTTTTTTATCGTTTTACGAGATTTTTTCGTTAGTTATGGTTACGGTTTTTTTCGGGTTTTTTTTTGCTTTGACGGTGAGTTTTAAAATTTAACTGGTACGATTTTTTTATTCTTGTGTAGTTTCCTGCTGTCGGACCGGACTGGCAAGAACACCACCCCATCCGGCGAGCCTTAGCCGCGCAATACGCCAGCGTACCAGTGATGCCAGAGGGACGACAGTGGTGCAATGCAAGGGCTACCTAGCCACAGGCAGCACCAACCTCAAAGAATTGAATGGTGAGGAAACATGACATGCTCTTAACTGCTTCTTCTAGTAAGTATTTTCCTCTACTTCATTTATTTTACCTCGCAGTATTCTGCCCACAAATATGCTTTCACATTCACTTCTTTCCTAATTTTCTTTATATTTAACTCTTTTTTTTAAAAATTCTGTTCTATAGTAACCTTTTGCTTTACAACTTTACTAAATTTTCTTAATATATTTTTTTTCTCATAATTTTACTCCTAATATGTATAATATGTATGTATACTATTTTTCCCTCTTCCGTACATTTTTTATTTTACGTCATTAGATTTTCCCTAAAAATATTCAGCGCCATTTATTCGTGTTACCATTATTATTTAGGTAGTTATAACCTTTTTTTTTTTCGTCTTATATATCTTGTAGCTTTCTCTGATGTCTACTAGAGGTTCCTCCAAATAACCACCTGGTGCAATCTCTTGCTTATGAATCACTACTGTGGGAATTTTTATTTCATTTATCTTCACTTTTTCACTGAAAATAACGGCCGCTTCGGAATCTACAAGTAGAATGACTTTTTAAATTTTTTGTTTCTTCGTAAGGAACTCCTACGAACCCATCATTCACTTTGCAAATATCCGAACGCGACTTCGGTTTTATCTCATATCTATACGCTAAGTTCGCACATCGTAGCCAATCTTGCTCACTTCTGGTTCTAGCATGTGCGCATAGTAATTCAGCTATTGCCAGTGTCGCCTCTAAATGAAGCACGACTGGTCTAAAAAAAATTTTGGCATCCGTTGCGAAGGATGTTTTACCCAAAACTTTTGCTAACCTACTGCCTGCACTTCTAACTATAAAACACAAAATTTCGAAAGCATAGAATTTATAGTTTGCTTTATTAAATTTTCTGGGTCTCGAACCCATTGGTTCATTGTCATTAAAACTCTCTGTTACTAACTCAAATTTTTCTTCTATCATATTTTCATTTAATCTTTCGAATACAACATCGAATATTCCTTTTGTTACCTTTCCATTTAATTTTCCTACTATCACATTGAATTTTCCTCTTATTCCTCCTAGTGCTCTCATAATATTTTCCAATTGTATTTTTCCTTCTTTTATTAATTCTTTTATGTTCCTCCGAGCTCTTCTCATGTCATTCATGGCCGTATTAACCACATATATAATTATTTGTATTATTATTAAACTGCTATAAAAATTTTTTTTGATATTGCCCGCAGCAACTTAATTACTTCTTCTGTCATATTTTCATTTAATTTCTCGAATACCACATCTGATTTTTCTTTTATCATATTTCCATTTAATTTTCCTGCTTTTTCCTTTCTTACATTTTCATTTAACTTTTCTGCTACACATTGAATTTTTCTTCTCTCATATTTCCATTTAATTTTTCCAATAGCACGTTGCATTTTTCTTTTATCATATTTCCATTTAATTTTCCTGCTACCTCATTGACTTGTTCCTTTCTTACATTTTCATTTAACTTTTCTGCTACCACATTGAATTTTTCTTCTCTCATATTTCCATTTAATTTTTCCAATAGCACGTTGAATTTTTCTTTTATTTTCCCGAGTGTTCCTATAACCTTTTCTGATGTCGCCTGCAACGACTCAACAGTTACTATCGATTCTGGGCTTATGCTTTCTACATTCCTTCCTGAATGAGGTGTACAGAAATTAACAATCCGTTCGGATGTCAAATTCTCTGTTTCTACTGAATGATCTGTTACTGAACTTTCCACTGGCTTGGATGTACAGATATTCACAATCTTTTCAGATGTCGAATGATCTGTTACTATCTTCGTCGGCCTAAGTGTTCTTTTATTTCGGGGTTCCCAGCTTACTGGCCTTGGCTGGGCCCATGAAAGTTTCCCTGCCGATTTTCCCAGTTGTTCCTCCTATAACACTCATCCTGCATATGACCCACTTTGTCACACCACCTACAGTGTATCTGTTGCTGTCTCACTGGCTTTGTCACATTACCAAAATTATTTGCCCTAAAACTCAATCGATCGTTAAATATGTTCCTGTTTTCTTGCTGTCTACTAGGAAATTGTCTAAAATTTTTCTGCTGTCCCAATGGAGCGAATGAGGGTGCACTCTTCCAGCAATTTTCATGCCCATATTCCTGGCATTTTTCGCAATACGGTGTGTTTCTCCTGGTTCTACACACGTCCCTGGTGTGCCCTCTCTCCTGGCAAAATGAGCACCTTATAGCTAATCTGCTATTCGTTAATCGTTTTTTATCCTCTTCTTGTATAGTGTATTGCCCTCTTTGTTCTTGACCTCTTTCTCTGGGAAACCTAATTCCCTGTTTGCCCTGGTACTCTTGCCCATAGTTATTATGGCCTTGTGCGGTTCTCCCCAGCTCACCTCCTTTTAAAATGACCTCCATTTCTAATGCCCTTTTTTCTAACGCTGCTAGACCCAAACCGGTTGTCGTTAATAAAATCGTTCGGAGGTTCGGGTCGGAAACTCGCACCTTAAACGCACTAACGACCGAACTACTGAGTTGTTCCCACAGGATACCGTCATCGCCTACTAGATCTCTTCCCCGAGACTCTATGTCACTTATTCTGTTCGCGAACGAACTTAAACTCTCCCCCGGCCTTTGGACGCAATGCGATAGTTCCATTATCAACGTATTATACGTTGTCTCCTTAAGGTACTTCGCTTTGATTGCCCCATGGAGTTCCTCAACCTTGCCAAATTTCTTACTCCTACAAAACTCAAATGCCTCCCCATGTAACCTTAATTTCATGCAATCCGTGAAGTCCTGTACATCTACTGGTTTCACTGCTTTGAATGCCAGCTCGCATCCTTGTATAAACCTATAAACTTCTGCCGGTGACTCAGTACCCGAAAACAAGGGCACCAAATTATTCACCGTTTTCGCTATGTCGTTTATATTCATAATTGTTCGTTTAACCAGTCCGTTTCTTCAATCTAATCCTGGTCCATCTTCTGTCTTGCTTCCTGCAAATTTACTCTAACACTCCGTGTGATAGTTTTCCATAAAAATACGAATTCTCCTCCTGCCATGAGGTACATGAACAAATACAAATTTAAAGCTTACAAAACACATTTTATATTTTTTGTTTAATTCTTATTTATTTAATGTTTTTGCCATATATTAACCATACATAAGCCGACTTTTGTAATACAAATATTCTTAATTATATTTAAAAGATTTTTTCTTTTTATTCTCTATATTTTATACAAAATTTTAAAATTCATGCCGCTTTGGACTTCCTTAACGTTGACTGGTTCTCTTCTCTGTTGATAAATCTTCCACGGTTATTTGTTCCTTGCTATTTTTCCATAAAATCTGCTTCCAGATTTGGTTTGCCAGGATGGTAATCAAAAGTTCTACTGATACAGTCCTCATGCTTGTCATTTAGTGGATCCAAAAAGTTGTTGTTGACAATATGTGTTATATAAAAAAATTTTTTTACCAAAAATGTTATTCCTAAAAAGGGTTTAAACGAAACTTAAACCTTTATATTCAAAATAAAATATTCCTACCATCCTCTTTCCGAGAGGTGGTGGAAGATGGATCCGCCATCAATAATATATTTTCAGCAGGACCCACGTCAGTCCTACTGCCTCAAAGAAAAAAAAATCCCGCAGAATTTTATGCCAAAACTATCATTTTACCCAAAAAAAAATTTTCAACATACCAACAGTGTAACTCTATAATTCATCGTTATAAATCCTTTATTATTATTTAAAACATTAAACACATATTTTTTTTTTATTTATAAATGTCCTATCAAAAAAAATTCATTCTTTTAAAATTTTTACAAAAACTTAAAAAAATATCCTTATTGTTCCTGTAACAATAAGGATCCAATCAAAAATTTAAATTCCATTAAAAAAAATTTTCATTCCAAAATATCCTTGTTGTTCCTGTAAAAACAAAGGCCCACCGATCATTTTGAATCCCTACAAAAGAATCAATGTCCTTACTGTTCTTATAACAATAAGGATCCTAACATCCTTGCTGTCCCCGTGGACAGAAGGATCCTACCTATTACTTTTTTATGTCCATTATTTTTTTTTATAAATATCCTATCGAAAAATTTCCATTCTTTTTTAAAAAAAAAATTTTACAAAGCTAAAAAAAAAAAATTATCCTTATTGTTCCTGTAACAATAAGGATCCTAAAGTCCTTGCTGTCCTTGCGAACAGAAGGATCCTACCGGCTGCGCCATTTTCTTGTATCCCCTCTGAGAGGATACGCGTTGGTCCTACAGTCGCCGAGCGACGTCCTACCTACGGTTTGTTTGCCGGTGCTTAAGAGCGCCACTGGCAACTACTCAAAAAAAAAAGACCTCTTTCGCCGTCACCCTTAGGTGCATTCAGGTGTGGAGGTTTTTATTTATACTCACTTGTGGGGGTGTCCTTCGAATGGAAAATCTGGCCTTCTTCAGTAGAAACGACTGCAAGTGTTTTGGTTTTTCATATCAATCTCTTTTATTTTAGCGGGGACCAGATATTTATAACATATCTGGCCGCGCTTCTTCTTCTTCATTTTTACAAACTTAATTCTACTTATTGATTAATCAGCGGTTGCGTAATTTATCTTCCGCCTCTTGCACAATAATTTAACTTCATTATTAGGTTCTTAATCTAGTTTTGTATTATTTGTTTACAATTAATTCTTATTTTAAAACATATTCATATATACTTATTTAATGGTGTCAACTTGGGCCGAACAAACATACAAACATGTATGACATGTGTAATTGGGTCATATTCCAACGTTAAATTCTTATTTAAATTATACTTGTTTTGCGTTATTCGCTTAGCCAATCTGTGTGTATGTTAAATACAACAATAAAGTATTGAAATTAATTTACCTCTGGTTTTTGCATGGTCAGCATTTTACGCTGGCTGCACAGAAGTAAATTGTTGGCTTTATTTTATTGTCTTTAAATAAAATTAAAACTGATCGCCCAGTTGTTGTGGTAGATCAGTGTTCATTTTATTGTCTTACTTTTATTTTAATTGACTGGCCTTGGCATTGAAAATGCCGCAATGCAATGAATGTTGATCGCTCGCTTAGTTGTTGTGGTGGATCAACTTTCATTGCCAGCACTTGGCCACTAGTAGAAAGACAATATTTTGGGGAATACCTCGTTGTGAGTCACAACACCACTGCTTAAGTAAAATTTTTGATAATTTTATTTTACTGCTACCATTAGGCCATTTCAATTTTCGATTTAAATTTTGATTTCGATTTCAACTTCTTATGTACATTTTTCGATAATTTTATTTTACTGCTTCCACTTAGGCGAATTCAATTTTCGATTTAAAATTTGATTTCAATTTCCACTACTTAAGTAAAATTTTCGATAATTTTATTTTACTGCTTCCACTTAGGCGATTTCAATTTTCCATTTGAATTTTGATTTCGATTTCAATTTCTTATGTACATTTTTCGATAATTTTATTTTACTGCTTCCACTTAGGCGATTTCAATTTACGATTTAAATTTTGATTTCGATTTCAACTTCTTATGAAAATTTTTCGATAGTTTTATTTTACTAATTCCATTTAGGCGATTTAAATTTTCGATTTAAATTTTAATTTCGATTTCAACTTCTTACGTGAAGTTTTCGATAATTTTGCTTCTTGCTGCTACCACCGAGGGGATTTAAATTTTCGATTTTAATTTCGATTTCGATTCCAATTTTTTATTTTTTTTAAAATAATATTTTCTATAACTTTAAAATTTTTTATATACTGCGTCTGCTACCCTGATTTAAAAGTTCGATTGGAATTCCAATATCGATCTAAATTTACATAACTCTTCATTTCTGAGTTTATATTTCCTGGAATATAAGTTCATTTCTACATAACCTTTTCCTCCTTACTATTGTGCCTATCTTTCGACAATGGCTTTTCTTGGTCAATTTATTCGAGTAACCGACACCATGTCGAGTTCGAAGCAGATTTCAGTTCCCAGCAAATAGCTGCGCTCTCTAAACACTCTTTAGAAGTACATCGCGAAGAAATGAAATTTATTTGGATCAAAGTGAAGACAGCGTACGAAGACTGCATGAATGAATTAATCGAGGACGGCAACGATACTAAATCTCTTAACCTGGAAACGATGAAGACCCGTTATCGTAATTCCTACGAGACATATGTACGCTGTGTTGCGAGGATTGGCGAATTTGCTGAGCAGTTAACACTACGTCCAGATGTGCCATCCATTATTCCACGAACTAATGAGGTTCCTAGCAGCAATTTTCATCTTCCACCTTGCGACACGGACACTTTCAGCGGAGATTATTTGACCTAGCCATCATTCCAGGATATGTTCCAGGCTATTTATATCAATAATACTCGACTAAGTCCTGTTGAAAAACTGTTCCACTTTAACCAGAAAACGCGTGGTGAGGCACCCGACATATTAAAAAAAACTCTTCTTACCAACGATGGTTTTATCCTAGCTTGGCAAAATCTAAAGGACCGCTTTGAAAACAAGCGAATCCTAGTTAATAGCCAGCTACGCATATTATTTAATCTCCCAGTAGTGTCCACGGAATCCGGTTCCGCAATTTAAAAACTCCAAAGGGATATAAATAGCTGTATTTCTGCCCTTCAATTGCACGATATTGGCACCTATAACTGGGATGCTATTTTTGTATTCTTGTGTTCCTTCCGCCTTCCTGATGCTACTTTAGCTCTTTGGGTGCAATCGGTTCAAAACAAAACCGATATACCTGCTTGGGAAAACCTCGACTCTTTCCTCACGAATCGATATCAAACACTTGAAACAGTAGCTGATATCAGATCTGCTCCAAGTTTCAAACTCCAAGATGTAAAGAAATTAATTTCACATGCACATAGTCCTGCCACTAAGAAAGTAAATACCTACCACACAAATGTAGCCACTCCCACATGTAAGCTATGTCCAAATACTCAACACAGCATCCGGCAATGTCCACAATTTCTTCAAATGAAGACGTCGGAAAGAATGGCTTTTGTTAAAAAATATGGACTTTGCCTAAATTGTCTCGCAAGAGCACATTCCATCAAACAATGCAAGAGCACTCATAATTGCTACATGTGTAACAAAAGACACAACACATTGCTTCATATTGAGGAATTTTCTCTGAATTCTAGTCCACTTACACGCTTTCCATCAAATGTACCTATACGTTCAGACGGAAACCCAAATAGTTCAAGTAAATTTTCCACTGTGCAACGTTCACATCCATCTCAAATGCAGTCCACTGATAATCCAGATAAAATCAATAATATTCAGTCTTGCTTCGCTTCCAATGCTAAAGGAATCCTCCTGGGTACCGCTCTGGTACACATTTGCCACTTAGGCACTACTTACACTGCACGAGCCCTTTTGGATTTGGGAAAATCCAGAAATCTTGCTCTTTCATTTTAAGTTCTCCCATTAATCCTGAAATCCAAGTTGAGGCAAACGCTCTTGTTCTATCGCATCTCACAGGAAATCTGCCGACATGTTCGGTAGATTTCTCCATCTTATCACAACTACCAAATCTGCGTTTGGCTGATGTGAACTTTTTCAAAAGTTCGCATGTGGATCTCTTAGTAGGATGTGATCTTTTCCCATCTGTCATGCTTGACGGCGTAAGAACTCAAATTGGTGGATCCTTGTTAGCACAAGAAACCATCTTCGGATGTATTTTGTCAGGACCAATCTCCAATAAAATGACTGCGGCTTCATCCACAGTCGTTTCATACTATAGTGAACTCACACTCGACAAACAAATTTCCAGTTTTTGGGAGGTGGAGGATCTTCCACAAAAACACTATATGACCGATTCTGACCGTTTTTGCGAAGAAAATTATATTCGAACTACAAAAAGAAGAGACGATGGTCGATATTTTGTCTCGCTGCCTTTTAAAAACGGGCTCCAGAACTGTTCCAGACTAGGCTTTTCCAGACGTATTGCTTATTCGCAGTTTCTTCGAAATGAAGCTCGACTGTGCAAAGATTTAGAATTCAAAACTGAATATGACCATGTTCTTTGTGAGTACATGAACTTCAACCATATGAAGATGGTCGGTACTCTAAAAAACTTGTACATTCCAAATCACTACTACCTTCCACACCACGCTGTGATAAAATCTGAAAGCACGACAACAAAAGTTCGTGTAGTGTTTAACGCTTCCAATCCATCATCAAACAGTTTAAGTCTCAATGACATCCTCTATACCGGCCCAGTTCTCCAATCCGACTTAACACTTCTTATTCTAAAATGGCGTTTTTATCGTTTTGTTTTTAATAGTGATATTGAAAAAATGTATCGCCAAATCCTGGTAGATCCATGTCACACATCCTTTCAACGTATTTTATATCGCGATAATCCAAAAAGCGAAATTAAAGATTACGAGCTACAAACAGTTACTTTTCGAATAAATTGTGCTCCTTATCTTGCTATTCGCACACTTTTGCAGTTGGCAGATGATACAGAAAAACAATATCCACTTGCTAGTAAGGTACTCAAACATAATATGTATGTTGATGATTTTCTTGCAGGGGCACATGAGCTTCAAACCGCAATTCAAGATCGAAATGAGCTTTTGGTAGCCTTAAAGTCTGCTGGTTTCTCATTAAGAAAATGGACATCAAATTCCAAACATATTTTAGAAGGACTTCCTCTGGACGACCTTCTTAAAGAAGATTTCCTCCAATTTGATGACACAAGCCACGTAAAAACTCTCGGAGTACGCTGGAATGCTCATTCAGACTCCTTCTATTTCATTACTAAGCCCATTTTTTACAATGCTACCTTTACAAAACGAGAGGTTTTATCCGAAATTGCAAAGTTATTTGATCCTGCTGGCTGGTTAGTTCCATGCATCGTATATGCTAAACTGTTAATCCAATAGATATGGCTTGAGAAAATTGATTGGGATGAAAATATACCTGACAATTGCCCCAAGAAATGACACTCTTTTATTGAAAACTACAAATATCTTAATTACGTACAAATTCCGCGATGGATAGAGTATTCTCCCGACTGCGATTTTCAATTTCATTCATTTTGCGACGCATCGGAGAGGGCGTACGCAGCCACCATTTATGTGCGTATAGTTCGAAATTCAGAAATTTCCACTCATTTACTGGCCGCAAAAACAAAAGTAGCGCCGGTAGAAACGATTTCCCTACCCAGACTTGAATTGTGCGGGGCAACTCTATTATCAGATATGGTAGATAATCTAGTTCCAAAGCTCGAATTCCAACGGTGTAACATGTTTTTTTGGACAGATTCCACGATTGTTCTATCGTGGCTTCGTAAGCCTCCCTGTCATTGGATGGCTTTCGTTGCGAACAGAGTTTCCAAAATTATAGAAGGTGTTGGTTCAAGCAATTGGTTTCACGTCGATTCCGCTTCAAATCCCGCTGATTTGGCAAGCCAGGGCTACTGCCACAAGAGCTTGTGAGTCACGATCTATGGTGGCATGGTCCGAAATGGCTTCAACGTTCTTCTACACATTGGCCAAGTACGAATTAAAATGATACCACAGAATTTCAGCTTGAAAAGAAACCAATAAAATCTAACTTTGTTTTTTTCCAAAATTTTGAAGACATTGTTGAACGCTTTTCCACTTTGCCAAGGGCGATAAGAGTTATTGCATATATATTCCGATTTTTCTATCATACACATCCAAGGCATTCTTCCAGTTTCAAAGCAGATTCTTTACTTGTTACATCCAAAGAGGTAAGCCAAGTTAAGACACGCCTCATAATTCTTGCTCAGCAAGTTGCGTATCCTGATGAATATTTGAATCTAACCAAAAAACAGCCTCTAGCAGCGTCCAGCTGTCTTTTAAACCTTAATCCGTTTGTCGATAATTTCGGCCTAGTAAGAGCTTGCGGTAGACTCACTTCGTCTCCAGCATTATCCTATGATTAACGCCATCCAATCATACTTCCATATAATTGTCATTTGTCTCGACTTCTAGTTCAATTCACTTATGAAATTTCCATCCACGGAGGTAACCAACTAGTTCTGCGACTTATTCGACTCCAATTTTGGATTCCAAAAGTAAAAAATCTCAAAAACGACAATCCACAGGTGTAAAGTATGTGTAATCCACAAGAAAAAGGTTGAGGGTCAACTTATGAGTTCCTTGCCCCCAGAACGAACAGAACTTTCACGCCCATTTGCCAATACTGGGATGGATTTTGCTGGGCCATTTGATATTAAAAATTATACGGGCAGAGCGTGCCTAATTACCAAAGGATATGTTTGCGTCTTCGTGTGTCTCTCCATGCAATACATCTTGAAGCGACATCAAGTTTGTCTACTCCTGCATTCCTAGCTGCCTTTAACCGATTTTTTTCTAGACGTGGCTGTCCAGTCAACGTCTATTCCGATAATGGAACAAATTTTGTCGGCGCTTCCAAAGCATTAACGTATGACTTCAATAGAGCTGCTCGTGAACCGCTTATTTCTGCTTACAGCAGTCAAAATCTGTCATGGCATTTCATTCCTCCTGGTAGTCCTCACATGGGTGGATTATGGGAAGCTGGCGTCAAAAGTTTTAAGACGCATTTCCGAAAAATAGCCGGTTCCTTTAAATATACCTTTGAAGAGCTTTCCACGCTCCTCTGCAAAAATGAAGCATGTTTAAACTCTCGACCATTATCTCCAATGTCAGAGAATCCAAATGACCTTACCTCACTTACTCCAGGTCACTTCCTTATCGGTACTCCAATTCTAGCGCCTCTAGAAGCCGAGATTCAGGAACAGCCTATATCGATCATCAATCGATGGCAACGTCTTAAAGCACTTCATCAGAATTTATGCTCTTGATGGAAGCATGAATAACTTCACAACCATGAAAGAGCTTCACAAACGAAACAAATGGAAGAGACCGAAACCAAATTTGGGTAAAAATGTTATTGTAGTAATAAAAGACGAAAATCTACCTCCGAACGAATGGCGACTTGGTCGTATTACGAAAACTTATTATGGTAGCGATAAACGTGTTCGAGTAGCAGACGTTTTAACTGATCGAGGAATCATTACACGCCCCATAGTAAAGCTCGTCGTTCTTCCAGTCAACTGACGCGTTTTACTCGTCCTTATTATCGTATTCATAATAGTCATTAATAACAATTCCATATCATTTATCAGCTTTCAACATCATTCACCACAATTCCTTTTACCTTTTTTTTATAGACAACATGGTTAGTGAATCCAAAAATAAACGATTCCGTGGTCGAAACTCCATTTACAAAAGCGGTTCGTCGCTATGACAGAAAGAACTTTCCGTGTCGCATCTGTGACGAAAATCATGCTCTATGATTTTGTTCCTCGCTATGAACACGGAAAAACGAATGCGCGTCGTACTTCTCAACAAGTATTGTGCAAATTGCTTAGCTCTTAAGCATTCCAGCGGATCATGTCGCAGCAAAACTGGGTGTCATTACTGCCGAGGGGATCATCACACCCTACTTCACATGCACGACCGCTTGCGAAATCCTCGATCTGTGGCTCTGACCGATGATACTCCGTCACGACCATCTATCGAGTCCATTCTTTCTCAACACGTCGTAAATTTGCTCCCTTCGGCTGTAGTGCAGCTGGAAATACAAGGAAAACGATATTTCGTCCGGTCGTTGTTATATCCGTGTCGACCATTGAGTCGCATTTCGTCCGAACTCGTGTAGAAACCCCAGCTAGCCACCTCAACAGTTGGTGACCAAAGGATTTGTTCCGTTCTCATACGATCTCCATACGATCCAAGATTTAAAATACAAGCAAGTGCTAGCGTCGACAATCGCATAACAATGCAAACTCCTTCAAAATCCCTTCACGAATCCATCAAGGAAAAATTTAACAATGTGGTACTCGCTGACCCTAAATTTTACAAGTCGGCACACTTATCCCTAATTTTAGGTGTTGATCTGTTATCAAAGATAATTCTACCAGGGATGATGCCCAGTACATACGGACTTCCTGTGGCTCAAAATACCGTGTTCGGGTGGATCCTATCAGGATCGTGCGCCCTTTAAATAATTAATTTGTATGTTCTATATTTTCTCTTGAATGAATTTCCTTTCTTAAAATTTGAAGTAATCAACCAAAAGGCAATTTATAACTATTTATACATATAAGCTTACCATATATATACGATTGTAAATTATACCGTACAATAAACTATGAATTCTAATTCCTAAAATTTTATTTTTAAACATTAATAATTTGAATAGCCTTGTATCTGAATAGCACATTCATCTTTTTTTTTTAAACCTTAAAATAACGATTCTTTATTTTCTCATTTCATGCCGAGCGGTCATCCCGAAAACCTTTTTCTTTGCAGCCATACTGCAAGGTGGGCGGCGATGTTTATGCCAAAAGGCTGGCAACCCTTGCAGCTGGAGCTTGTGCTCAATTAATGTTAAGACTATGTTAAGTAATATTATTGTAACTCATTAGGTTCGTAAGCTTAGTTCATAGTTTATGTCGGCAATTATTGCTGTGCTCTCGTCGTGGTAAGTTGTTGAAGAAGAACAATAAAAATCAGATCACTAAAACTGCGTTGATAATTTCTATCCATTTTATTATTTCGAGTTTCCATGGTTCACCCACATCAGAGGCTTTTAGCAACATTTCGGCATTTTTAATTGCTGAATACAAAATATATGAAATTACATTTTTACTTTTACTCCTACGCAAATATATTAACATATGATTATGTTTATGTTTTCTAATAATTTAAGTCTACTCACTCACATTATACTACTATTACTAAATGACAAATATGTATATGATATTCTACTATTACTTTTACACTAATTAAAGAACATATGATTCTGTTTACTTTTTAAGTACAAAAACAATTGTTAACTAGTTTTAAGACAAAATACCGTCATACACACTATAAAAGAACGAACAAAATTCAAATAAAGTAGATTAGATTTGAACTTCTAACAAGCTGCCTTCTAATTCTTTTTAAATAAGTCTTGAGCTTTAATAGCTGCCGACTTAAACCCTTTTAGCATCTGCACTTTTTTAGTGAATGGTATAGAAAGGATATTAAAAATAGCGCCAGTGGCGAACTTCGCCGGTAACCAATTAGGCAGGTCCTAGAACTTTTTTATAAAAACGCGAATCCTTTTTGTTCTTTTTTTTTTAATAAAAAAGGCGCGTACTTTACATGGTGATCCTGCGATATCACAAAGTAACAAAACATATTACATAGCGATCCTGCAAACTGCGCATCAATTAATTTGCAAAACGCAGCGGACCGACAAATACACGAACCGGAGCGTAGCTTAACAAATACGCAGCAGAACAAAAAAAAATAGCCACAAACTAAATTTTCATTTGGTTTTTTCCACCTTTTCTTTAATTCTTAACATTTTTATTTAACACTATTTACAAATTACACAAATTATAAAATATTTTAATATATTCTATATTCTTATATATTCTATTCTATTTAATATATAAACTATGCAAACAATGAATAAATAACTTTTGATTTTCTATTTCTATGCATCCTTTTTTCTCATATAGTTTTTACTCACTCGCACACAAAACTTATTTAGTTTGAATATTTGCTTTTGAACAATACGAATTGCAACATTTATTTTTTGTTATATTTTCATTTTTTTTCTCACGTAAACACTGCACATATGTACATGCAACTTGATACGTATCAAGTAAAAAATTAACGCGAAAACTAAAATAACCGCGACATGTAACCTTAATTTTTATATAAAATAATATGAAAAATTAATAACTTAATCAAATAAAAGCACTTGCAAAATGAGACATACCTCAATTTAACACTTTTTACTTTTTTTTTACACATCATTCGACATTGAATTCGAACTTATACGCGGCCGTCATTTTTTGCTCTAAGTAGTTTATTGTTTTATGACGTTTTCTTTCATGCTTATTCGCATTCAGCGACGAGCACTTGTTGCGCCACCTCCACGTTAATTTTTTTAACGAAACCTAAATGTCAAGTTTGCTACTGGCACAGGGTGATAAGAAATAATAAAATTTTTAGATAATGAAAAGTAAATATGGGTATAATAATATAATAATGTAATAATATATGGAACTCAAATTGAAATACATTGAAAATCTAAAAATCGAAGTTGATAATATTTCAATTGAAGAAAAGAAAATTATGTAATTTTAAAAATAAAATTTAATAATCTTCACCAAGAATTATTAAAAGCAATTCAAACATTACCATTAAAAGAAAAAATATGAAAGAAGTATTAAAAGAAAATAATATGTTAAATATGGCCAATTTTGATATAAATACAGTAAGTAAAAACCTACAAAATTTTAAAGGACATTTTACACATTTGGAAGATTTTGTAGTACAAACAGAATAATTACATGATATGTTAAGAAATGAAGATAGAGAAATTTTAAATTAACGGCACAAGTATTTTAGGACGTTCAAATAGGCCAATGACATTTGAAGAATTGAAAAATTCATTAGAAAAAGCCTATCCGAATCCAAAAACTTTCCAACAAGTACTGAGTGAACTTGGTACACTCAAACAAAATAATAAAACCATATATGAATTTAGAGAAAAAATCTTAGAAATAACTGAAAAATTAAATTCATTTGAAATTAAAACTTTGACTAATCCGACTCAAGAAGCAAAAACTGCAATATATAAAGTTAACGAAAGCATGGCGTTAAATGTTTTTACTAAAGGTGTTAATTTAATGAAGCCGTTGAAAGATGTTTAACAGCAGAAGAAAGTTAGTCTCGGACAAAAATACAATTTTTCAAATTCGAAACAGAGAGAATTTCAGAAACTCTAGAGACAGAAACTCTAGTAACAGAAATAACTTAAGATACAACTACAATTCACAAGACAATTACAGAAATAATACACAAATTTATCGAAATAATAACAACTCAAACAATAATTACAGAAATAATAATAATTTTGGATATACACAATATAACAATAACACATACAGAAACAATAATTTTCAAAATGCAAACAGAAATAATCATTTTCCAAACAATAACATAAATCGTAACACTTATTTTTCAAACAATAATACTAACAATAACTTCTCAAACAGAAACAATAACCATCAAAACAATAGAAATCAAAACAGAAATAACGTACAGGGAAACGCCCATGGCCGGGTACCAGATACTGTTACCCGCAGAGGCCAAAATTAATTTTTAAAATTACTCAAACTTTAACAAATTACATAACTTTGCTATGTAAAAATAACAGGAAATATTTGAAATATTTAACATTTCTTATAGACACTGGAGCTGATATCTCCATTTGTAAAACAAATAATATAAATGAAATTAATACTAGAAATATTTCACAATTAACGGGCATAACGAAAGAAGCAATTGAATGCATAGGCACAACAAATTTAGATTTAATTATAGAAACAGAAGTAATCGAACATAATTTCCATATAGTGGAAAATGATTTTATCAAAACGCATTGTAATTCCCATAAAAAGCGTCGCGAGCTTTTTGTGGGATTGTACATTAGGGCGTAAACTTTTTTTTTTTTGATATTTTAGGGGGCTGAAGCGGAATCCGGAAGTTCGTCACGAAAAACAATTTTGAGAATTTTTTCAGATTTTTTGAAAAAGGTTTAGAGGTCGCTCAAGGTCGTTTTCCCACAAAAATAGTTTTTCAAAATAACACTTGTTATTTTTACCCAGAAAGGGAGCTAAACTGAAAAATATAATGTTTCAAAAATCTTATTTGGAAGGAAAAATGTTCAAATTTTACTTTCGTGGTCTTAAAAGAGGAGTTACGACTGTTTTTCTGGACAGGACAGTCACAAAAAGGAGTTTTTTTTTAAAAAAATTGGACTTTTTTATTTCCACCTTAAATTTATCAAAATTTTCGCTTTTGATAAAAAATCCAAGTATGCAGCTTCAAACAACACTTAATTTTAAGTAATTTAAAGAAAACAAATCAATAATTTATTTATCCTTTTACTAAAGTAATGCGCATTTAAGGTTTGGGAAAAAATTAATTTTTAAGTAAATTTATTAGTGTGAGCAAAGGTTTTACAAAAAACAGTTATAAGGGCTTTGGTATGAGGGTTACCATGTATCGCAAGGTAACACATTAAAGTTTGGCCAAAAACCATTTAGAATTGATAATTTTTTTAGAAATTTTTGTTCCGTTTTAAATATTTTTTGCGGCCGTTCTCAACCACTTGGAGCAAATATATTTTTTTTTTTATATTTTTTTATATTTATATTTATTTGCAAATAACGTTGGCATTTAAGACTTAAGTCTTTTACATGCCGCATATTTAAAATATATAACAACGCAATCTTGAAAGCTCTCCTCAGGTTTGGTTAGATGTCGGACCCAAAGGATCGTGCGCCCTTTAAATAATTAATTTGTATGTTCTATTTTTTCTTTTGAATGAATTTCCTTTCTTAAAATTTGAAGTAATCAACCAAAAGGCAATTTATAACTATTTATACATATAAGCTTACCATATATATACGATTGTAAATTATACCGTACAATAAACTATGAATTCTGGATCCCACGTGGTGTTGCTGCTGCGAATATGAATAATTGGGTCCCACGTGGTGTTGCTGCTGCAAATGGGTCCGACATCTAACCAAACCTGAGGAGAGCTTTCAAGATTTGCTCCAAGTGGTTGAGAACGGCCGCAAAAATATTTAAAACGGAACAAAAATTTCTAAAAAAATTATCAATTCTAAATAGTTTTTGGCCAAATTTTAATATGTTACCTTGCGATACATGGTAACCCTCATACCAAAGCCCTTATAACTGTTTTTTGTAAAACCTTTGCTCACACTAATAAATTTACTTAAAAATTAATTTTTTCCCAAACCTTAAATGCGCATTACTTTAGTAAAAGGATAGATAAATTATTGATTTGTTTTCTTTAAATTACTTAAAATTAAGTGTTGTTTGAAGCTGCATACTAGGATTTTTTATCAAAAGCGAAAATTTTGAGAAATTTAAGGTGGAAATAAAAAAAGTCCAATTTTAAAAAAAACTCCTTTTTGTGACTGTCCTGTCCAGAAAAACAGTCGTAACTCCTCTTTCAAGCCCACGAAAGTAAAATTTGAATATTTTTCCTTCCAAATAAGATCTTTGAAACATTATATTTTTCAGTTAGGCTCCCTTTCTGGGTAAAAATAACAAGTGTTATTTTGAAAAAGTATTTTTTGTGGAAAAACGATCTTGAGCGACCTCTAAACCTTTTTCAAAAAATCTGAAAAAATTCTCAAAATTGTTTTTTGTGACGAACTTCCGGATTCCGCTTTAGTCCCCCAAAATTTCAAAAAAAGTAAAAAAGGTTTACGCCCTAATGTACATACATCATGCAAACATCCACTAAAAAGACCTTCACTTTAATGACCTACAGTTGTCTAACATACGACAACAATAATAAGAAAACATATCAACATAATATGTTGACAAATTCCCAAATTTAACTCTAAAAAAACCGCAACGTAAACACAACTAATTGCAGCTTGAAGTGCATTCTTATGAAGTGCATTTAGCACCCCTTTGCGTTTGTGCCGCTAGATACCGCACAAGTTGAAACGCGTCAGCGGTGTTGTGTTACAAGTGCATTGCACAGAAAAACACACTACAACAACAACAGGCGATGAGTCGAACAAGTGCCTATGACGTTAAAGTCAAGGCCATGAATTCAAGCGAACTAATTAATGTTGAGGAAAATAATTAAATTAAGGCGAATAAGAAAAAAGGTTAACAAACTGAAAGTGATTGGTCGATTATCGATTTTTAAAACTAAATCCAAAAATATTGGAATTGAAGGAGGAGTCTTGGGAATAGTGGTAAAATTATTGTAAGAAAAATACTTGTAAAAATACTTTATAGGCCAATACATTTTTTAATAAAGATCAGATTTTAACTAAGACTTAAACTGAGCTCATCAGCTCAATGTTCCATTTAACTTCTCAAACTCGGCTCTTTAGCCGAAAATAAAGCGAGGCTCTCTAGCCAACAAAAATAGCGGATTGGTGCGCTTAAACATCAATCACTTTCATCACGACAGGCTTATTCGTGATAAGTGAATTCTTTCTACTACTATCTATTCTTTTCACAATAAATATCAACATACCCTACACTATGGACTGTAAAGAAAATTTAAATGTAAATGTGGTAGGAAACTCAAGTGGTTCTTACTTACTTACTTAGTTGGCGCTACAACCGTATGTCGGTCTTGGCCTCATCTAAGAATTTGCGCCAGCCATTTCTGTCTTTCGCTTGCTGGCGCCAGTTGGAAATTCCAAGCTTCGTCAGGTTGTCCTCTACTTGGTCTTTCCAACGAAGATGCGGTCGTCCTCTTCTGCGTTGACCGCCTCTGGGTACCGAATCGAATGTTTTCTTCACTGGAGCATCGTCTTTCATGCGCTGAACATGACCAAGCCAGCGAAGCCGCTCGATTTTAATGCGCTTGACTATGTCGATGTCAGCGTACAGCTCATACAGTTCATCATTCCACCGTATTCGGTACTCGCCATTGACGCAGATTGGTCCGTAGATCTTACGAAGAATCTTTCTCTCGAATGCTCCTAAAGTCTTTTCATCTAAACTGCTCAGCGTCCAGGTTTGTGATGCATAAAGTAGGACGGGCATGATGAGCGATTTATAGAGCGTGATTTTCGTTCGTCGAGAGAGGGCTCTGCTTCTCAATTGCCTACTGAGCCAAAAGTAACACCTGTTGGCTGTTATATATTATACAAATACTTTTTGTAAAGAAAACCAACACTGCTCGTTTTTAGCTTAACTTTATTTGTCTAATGTTTAAACAGAAGTGATCTCGAAAGTTATAACAGCATAATCATACGTCAATTAACTGTTCATTATATTATGTGTAATAGTTGATATAAGAGATATTTTAGATATAATTAAATAGAGAGAATATATAATGCATATACAGTATAGAAAGACAACTTTGTTGTATTTATAGTAGAGTACAATTGTGTTGTGCTATAAGAATAATAATACATTACATTTTCCCTTTTTTTTTTTTTTTTTTTTTTTTTTTTTTTTTATACGTGTACAATTATTCAGTTTAATGATGATAATAATAATAATAATAATTTTCAATGTTTATCAAAGTGTAAATACATAATTCATATTATACATTTTTAACAATTCATTTGTCTTAACTAAATCGCTTACGAATGTTGCGTTTAGATCTTCGCAAAGGTACTGATTCATGCAATACAGGTTTAATTTTTTTCTTAATTTTTTTATTAACATGATTATTAGTGCTTGTTTCTTTGTTGTCCTCAATATTTTTTTCTGCGCTTATTTTTGATTCAATTTGTAGTAAAGGATGATATTTATCAGACAAATTGGAATATCTTAATTGATTTTTGTGAACATATCTGATAGAATTTTGAATATTTATTAAGTAAGTTTTTGGACTGATATATTTATGAACTGTTGCAGGTATCCATTTAACAAAACTTTTAAAATGGTTTCTATAAAGTACTTTTTCCCCTTTTTTAAACGGTTGTTCAGTTTGTATTTGTAATTTTGTATTTGTTTTGTTTGGATAAAATATTTTACTTTTGGGTAAACTAAATGAAATATTTTTAGATAAAGAGTTTATAATTGTTCTTGGTTCATACGAAAAAATGATGCTTGCTGGACTAGTATTTGTTGCTGTACAGGGTGTATTGTTGTAGCACATCAAAATTTTATTTAATTTAGTTTGTATTGGGAGAGATTTTAAATTCTCATCGGCAATATATTTTTTTAAACTATTTTTTATTGTTTGTACACCACGTTCCGCTAATCCATTACTTTGTGGATGGTACGCAGGTGATTTTTTTAAAACTATATTTAAATTTTTTGCAAAATTTTCAAATTCTTTAGAAGAAAATGGTGGACCATTATCCGAAACTATTTCTGTTGGATATCCAAAAATTCTGAAAATTGACAGTAAACTATTACCAAGACTCAAAGCGTCAGTCTTTGGTATATACTTTACTATAATATATTTGCTATATGAATCAATATAAATTAAATATGTTTTTGAGTCAAAATAAAAGAAATCTATATGTACTCTTTGAAATGGGTACTCTGATAAGGGCCAATGACTAACGATCTTTTCTCTTGGTATTTTTTGTGTAGTCTGGCAAGTAAAGCAACTCAAAACAAATTTCTCAATACTTTCATCAATTTTAGGCCACCAAACTGAACTTCTGGAAAGCATTTTTAATCTTACAATTCCGTCATGATTTTCATGTAGTACGGACAGTATTTCATTACGTAGTTTTTCTGGTATTACTAATCTATCCCTGTAGTAAACACAATCGTTATCAGATGATAAGCTTTTGCGAAATCGGTACCATTCTTTTAAGTAGAGTGGTAATTTTACCGGCCATTTAACTTTTACATATTTTAGTATTTTTGACAATACTTCATCACTTTGTGTATGAGCTTTTACTTTTTCAATGCTAATTGGAAATTCAATTTGATCTGAAAGATTGTTAATCGATTCAATTTGAGTTTCAGTTTGTAATGGTAAACGAGACATTGCATCAGCAGGCGTGTTATGTTTTGCGGGACGATATTTAAACTCATAATCGTAAATCGATAACATTACAGCCCATCGCTGTAATCTGGATGCAGTTATACTTGACGTGTCTCTATTCGGATTAAAAATTTCTTTAAGAGCTTCGTTGTCGCTGCAAAGCGTAAACTTATGGCCATATATGTACTTATGGAATTTTTTCAAAGCAAACATTACTGCGAGAGCCTCTCTATGAATTTGAGAATAGTTTTTTTCTGATGGAGATAACGAGCTCGAGGCAAATAAAACAGGTTTTTCAACTCTATTTACTAAATGAGCTAACACTGCTCCTACTCCATATGGACTTGCGTCGCAAGTGACTATTATCTGTTTGTTTTGATCATATAATTCTAATAAATTATTATTCAATAGCAATTTTTTGGATTTGATAAAACAGTTTTCGGCTTGCTGTGTCCAAACAAATTTAGTGTCTTTACGCAAAAGTTTATATAAAATTGATAATTCACTTGATAAATTTGGTATAAAGCTACTGTAGTAATTGATCATACCTAAGTATGATTGTAATTCAGTTAAATTTTTTGGACTTGGAGCATTAGAAATTGCTATTATTTTTTCATTGTTTGGCTTCAACCCATTACGCGAAATTGTGTGACCAAGGTAATTGATTTCCTCTTGAAAAAAGGAACACTTATCAATGTTTATTTTAATATTAAATTCATTGAGCTTATTAAGCACTAAAAAGAGACGGTTTTTACATTCATTTAAGGTTGGTCCACCAATTTGAATATCATCTAAATAACAAGATGTACCAGGTATTCCCAAAAGCACTTGATCCATTACAGATTGGAAAATAGAGGGTGCACTGGCAACCCCAAAGGGAAGTCGGGTATATTGATATAGCCCTTTATGGGTGTTTATTGTTACATAATCTCTGGAGGATTCTGAAATTTTAAGTTGTTGGTAAGCTCCAGATAGATCAAGAACACAAAAAAAATTACAATTGGCTAAACTTGCAAATATATCGTCTATGCGAGGTAGAGGATAATGTTGTGTTTCTATAAATCTATTTATCGTTACTTTGCAATCTATACAGATTCTTATCTTCTTTCCTGGCTTGGAAACTATAACTATTGGAGAAGCATATCTACTAAAAGTTACAGGAATCAAAATTCCTTGCGTGCATAACCGATCTAACTCTTCTTCAACTTGTTTTCGCAATTTGAAAGGCACATCGTATGCTTTTCGAAATATCGGTTTTGCCTCCGGCTTTAGTACTATTTCTGCAGTATAATGTTCTATACATTGATTTTTAGCATCATTTACTGTTCTTGGAAATTTAAAATTTATTTCATTTAATATATTACAATCTTTACTGATTACTTTATTAAGAATATTACAACTAAATGCATTTCTCCAGTTGGGAAACAATGTATTTATCCAATTTCTACCAAGAAGTGGTTTAAAATCTCTTTCAGAATGTATAACAACCAATTCTAATTCATGTTGCTCATTACAATTCACCTTGTTTACAATAGCATTAAATTTTCCAGCGCATTTTAATGGATTACCTGTGACAGCCAGAAATGTTCGTTGTACAGAATCTAATTTAAAGCTTTCAAAATTTTCCAAATAAGTATCTTTTGAAATAATAGATATACATGCCCCCGTATCTATCTCCATTTTTATCACCTTACCACCAATAACTAACTCCACGATCTCTGCACCAACAACAGCAACAGCAGCAACTTCATTTCTTTCAGCATAGCACTCCTCACTCGATATGCTCATAATTCTTGCTCCGTCCATCATTTCTTCAACACTTTTCATGTGTAAATTTTCGTTCCGAAAAGTTTTCTTCGCAGCTTGGCATCTATTCGCGGTATGTCCTTTTTTATTACAGTTGAAACATATCCAATTTTTGCAAATGCATTGGTCTGCTTCGTGGCCTTTTTTCCCACATCTGTAGCACGGTTTGTTTGAAAACTTTGATTTACTCGACTTCGTGTTATGACCTTCCTTACGCAAAAGAAACTTTCTGCGACTGTGATCTTGGCTTATAGAACACATGGTGTAATTCTCTTTTCTTGTAGCGATTTCTTTTGTTTCTCCTTCAGCCATTTCCCAATTTAATGCTATTTCACAAGCTTTTTTGAATGTCAGCCCAGACTCCTTTAAAAATTTTGCTCGCAGTTGGTTGTCTCGAACTCCACAAACGAACTTATCACGAAGTGCTCGCTCAAGAAACGCTTCAAAATTACACTTTTGCGCTAAAGACTTCAATTCAATTATAAATTCTCTAATTGAGTTTTGACCTTGTTCTGTTTTACTGAATTTGTATGATTCAGCAATTTCATTAACTGATGGCTCAAAATATTTTTTAAGCGTATCAACCAGATCCTTATATAGTTTTTTACTTGGATCTTCTGGTGAAAATATCTTACGTAATACTGAAAATGCGTCGGCTCCAATGTATGTTATAAAGAATGGCACTTTTTTACCATCTTCTACATCGTTGACAATGAAAAATTGTTGAAGCCTCATTTCGTATTCGGAGAAATTATTTCCCATAACGAACGGATCCATATGGCCAATCATGATGCTTGTTTTTGACAGTTTTTCCTCTAGCTGAGCAGTTAGTTCACTTTTTATCATTTAATTTTACTTTTTTAATAATTACTATTTCTGAACGTTATCCTCGTCGCCAAAATTGTTATATATTATACAAATACTTTTTGTAAAGAAAACCAACACTGCTCGTTTTTAGCTTAACTTTATTTGTCTAATGTTTAAACAGAAGTGATCTCGAAAGTTATAACAGCATAATCATACGTCAATTAACTGTTCATTATATTATGTGTAATAGTTGATATAAGAGATATTTTAGATATAATTAAATAGAGAGAATATATAATGCATATACAGTATAGAAAGACAACTTTGTTGTATTTACAGTAGAGTACAATTGTGTTGTGCTATAAGAATAATAATACATTACATAATACATAATAATACATTACATTAGCAAGAGTTATTCTTCGTTTGATCTCAATGCTGATGTCGTTGGTTGAATTAATGATGGATCCCAGATAAAAGAAGTTCTTCACAACCTCGAAGGAGGTATTGTCAACGGTAACGTGGGTTCCAAGACGCTGGGACTGTTTGTTTGTTGAAACTAAATATTTCGTCTTATCTGCATTCACTGCCAGACCCATTCGACTTGACTCTTTTTCTAATCTGGAAAATGCTGCCCTGACTTCGCGCGTATTATGGCTAATGATATCGATGTCATCAGCATACGCAAGCAGCATAACACTCTTGTAGAATATTGTGCCACTACGTCTCAGATCAGCAGCTCGGATGATATTTTCCATCATTAGGTTGAAAAATTCGCACGATAAGGAATCGCCTTGTCTGAAACCTCGTTTGGTAATAAATGGTGGGGAGAGGTCCTTCTCGATTTTAACTGCGCTGCTGGTGTTGCTCAGTGTCATCCTGCAAAGTCGTATTAGTTTTGCAGGAATACCAAATTCAGACATGGTGGAGTACAGGTGCTTCCTTATTGGGCTGTCGAAGGCGGCTTTGTAGTCGACAAAAAGATGGTGGGTGTCGACTTGTTTTTCTTGAGTCTTCTCCAAGATTTATCGTAGCGTGAAAATCTGGTCGATGGTGGACTTTCCAGGTCTGAAGCCACACTGATAAGGTCCGATCAGTTCGTTTACAATGGGCTTCAGTCTTTCACATAAAACGCTCGACAGGACCTTATATGCGATATTAAGAAGGCTTATCCCACGGTAATTGGCACAGATAGTGGGATCGCCTTTCTTGTGGATTGGGCAGAGCACACTGAGATTCCAATCGTTAGGAATGCATTCTTCCGACCGGGTCAAGTGGTTCAGGTGTCGAATATCTGGATGTTTTAATATCAGATAATAATACTAAAGTTTTTGTCTCCTGTGTTTATAATCCCAATCGTAATTGTAGCCTAGAACCTCTATTCACTGAAATTTCAAATTACGTTATAGATTTTGAACATTTTATTTTGTGCGGCGACTTTAACATAAATTTATTGGCTAATGACAGTCTTTCATGTGAGTTTCTCGATGAAGTGGCCAGAGTAGGGCTCAATGTAGTCAATAACACAGTGCCAACACGTTTCTCTAACAATGCCTGTCCTAGCTTATTAGAAGTTTTTGTTGTATCTGATGTATCACTAGTAACGCTCTTCGACCAAATCTCATTCGTTTCCCATAATGACCTTATCTTTATCACGTTCAACATTGATCTCTCAAAGACTGCTGCTCAAACCTTCTTCGAGTACCGCGACTACAGGTTGATTGATTATTTGTCATTGCTTAACAGCTTATCTCAAATAAACTGGTCGGACTGTTGGTTTTTTTCTTCAGTCGATGAAAAGCTAAATTTTTTCTTAAACAATATAAGCTATCTGTTCCATATGTATGTTCCCTTGCGCACGCGTCGTATTACCAACAACTGTCCCTGGTTTTCTCATTCTGTCAATTTGGCACTTAAAAAGCGGAACAGATTATATAGCAGGTGGAAGCGCAATCTAAATTCACTTAACTGGGAAGCGTATAGGCAAGCTAGAAATATAGCCACCAATTCTATTAAGTTCTCCAAAAAGATGTTCTTTATGTTAAAACTAGAATTAACCTTATCATCAAAACAGCTCTCGAACAACCTCAGGACTCTAAATGTATGTAACAAAGAAACTGAATCGTGTCAAATGGACGCCAACTTCTTTAATGATTATTTTGTAGCTAATTCCACATCTACATCAACGACCACCTTTATATCCGAGTTTGCTGATGAACTTGTAAGTACTACTCATCACATTCATGAGTTTAAATTTAACGCAGTAAGTGAAATGGACGTAGCACGATGCATTAATAAGATTAAATCTAATGCTACTGGAGTTGATGGTATCTCCATAAAGTTTATTAAATATATTTTACCTTATGTGCTGAGCCCACTAGTTCATATCATAAACTATTGTTTTACAACGTCTAGTTATCCTGAGATATGGAAAGTGGCAACTGTCATTCTCATAGCAAAAAAGTCAAATGCCTGTGAGCCATCTGATTTCCGGCCAATAAGCTTATTAGGATCGTTATCAACCACAAATTTTCAACCACTTAAACACTTTCGGTCTTATGCAAAATCTACAGTCAGGTTTCCGACCTGGACATAGCTATTCCTCTGCTCTGGTCAAAATTTTAGATGACATTAGAGTGCCATATGATATGGGCCATTTAAGCTTACTCTGCCTGTTAGACTTCTCTAAGGCGTTTGACACTGTGGATCACTCTCTGATCTGTAAAAAGCTTATGTCTAACTTTGGTTTTTCCCATACATCGGTTCGTTTTATGTTCAACTACCTGAATGGCAGATCTCAAAGAGTAAGGATAAAAAGCAACTTCTCATCTTATAAACGTACAACAAGTGGAGTTCCGCAAGGCTCTGTTTTAGGCCCGATTCTATTTACTATGTTTATAAATATTTAGTAAATGTAATCATGTTACCATGCATGTTTTGCCGATGACTTGCAACTGTATACGTCCAGACCCAATTGTCTCTCTGAAGATTTATGTGCAAGAGTTAACGAAGATTTAAATTTGGTGGCAAATTGGGCCAAAACTAATATGCTGGAATTGAACCCTCTTAAATCGTATATGTTACCGATTTCACAAACACCTTATATGAATCTCGATGTTCCCCCTATTTTCTTAAATGGCGTTGAAACTAGAAAGAAGCTTGTCTTACAGCTGTTATTGCCAATATTTTCTTATGCGGAAGTCGTTAACAGCAAACTCGACTCGAGAGCTACACATAAAATGCCAGTGGCTTTCAATAATTATACTTGTTATGGCTACGGTCTTCGGAGATTTGATCACATTTCACCTTTTACCAACCAGTTATTAGGTCGTAGCTTACTCAGATATCTTGAAGCAAGAAATTGCATTTTCTTACATACGATCATCCACTCGCGCTGTCCAGGTTATCTTTTTGAAAAGTTAAAGTTTTGAAGGTCAAGCAGAAGCATGAATCTTGTCATTCCGAAGTACAATTTTCAAAACTCAAGCCGTTTGTTTTTCGTTAGCGCTATAAGACTTTATAACTCGCTTCCAAACTGCATTCAAAGTATCTCCAACACTAAGTACTTTAAGCATTTAATTTTCGACTATTTCTCCTAACTCTTTTACTCCTTTTTTTATTCTATCTTTAACTACTATATAAACTTCTCTTTTAAAATTTTTGATATGTATATTATATTTGAATTGTGTTCTTAATCATTATTGTTCATTTTTAAGTTGGACATGTTTTTGTTATATTGCAACAGTCTTAGCTTTAAAATTTCAAACAGTTTATTATATAAGTTATGTTCTGTTGTTATATTTTCTAAATATGCGGCATGTAAAAGACTTAAGTCTTAAATGCCAACGTTATTTGCAAATAAATTGAAATTTAAATTGAACTGTCAAACTCAGCCATTTTGGTATTTTGGCCAATTTTTGCTTTCATATTGCATTCTCATTGGTTGCAGATTTTGTATGAAATGTCAACTTCCTTTTGACAGTTTTGGTCACCGGCTCTCCGCCCTAACACTACCTTGTCTAATTTTGCTATTCCACCACTTGAGATTTTGCTACCACGCAAACAGAAAACATAGCAAGCAAAATGCGGTTTATTTTCTGACGCCGATTCGTTCATCCCCTCTAACGTTGCGCAACCGCTGTGAACCTTTCCATTCTCACTGCGTTGTTGATGTAGATTTGCCATGTAATTGTTGCTGTACAGTTAGCTTAAATTTTTTTAGACTTTTCTTAGCTACAGTCGGCATATGACAACTGATTTATTTTAGATACGAGCTTAAATCAATTTTTGAAATTTTGTATAAATGGCTGAAACTATTTCTTTTAACTAAATGTACTACCATATCAAAAATATATACATATAATTCAGATTATTTATTTAAATTATTTTATTATTGAATTAGTTTAAAAATTTAAATCTTATTTATATCTTTTTATATAATAACACGATATACATGCACGCTATATATAGATTGTGTTGTGTATTAAAATAAGAATATATAAGAAATATATATAGTATATAAATTATATATAATTTAATACAATAAATGTAAGTAGACAGTTTAACCGCCTAGTGTTGTAAATTGAAAACGCAAGCCAACGACAAGCAAGACACGAGAAGCAATAGAATTTCGTATAGAAAAAGTGTTGCTTCTCGTGTCTTAGTTGTCGTTTGTTTGCGTTTTCGATTTACAACATTATTTTGTAGGTTTTTTGTGTAAGTGTTTTTATGTACATATATATAAATTGTTATAAAATACTTCGATTGTCATATGCCGACTGTAGCTACAAAAAACATCTACAAAAAATTCAAGCTAACTGCACAACAACAATTACCAAGCAAGTCTACAACAAAAACGAAGAGAGAATGACATGATCACAGCGGTTGCACAGCGTTAGAGGGGATGAACCGAATTGGAGGCGAAAAATAAATAGAACTTTCCTTGCTATTTTTTCTGTTTGGCTGCTAGCAAGATCTAAAGTGGAGGCATTAAAAGAGACTTCACGACAGACAAACAAAATACAAATATAAAAAATTATGTTGACTTTATATGACTTAAATACAAATTCTAAATGTTTGATAGTTTAAATCATACTTGATTTTATATACAAATTCTAGTTGTTTGATAGTTTAAAATCGTTTATTGAGCTTAAGGTCAAAGTTAGAACAATTAATTGTTCTAACGAATTTTTTCCAAAGAAACAACAACAACAACAAAGTTTTTCAATATGAAAGGAAAAAAAACCACTAGCAATTGACTTTATTGTACAATTTCTGCGGTGCTAAACGCGTCATCAGAAATCTTTGTGATTGCCCGTGCAAGCGCGTTAATGCACTGCACCATCGGGGCGATGAGATTTTGAAGCTTCAATTTCTCATTTTTTCCCTCAATTTCATAATGTCACATTTGTTGTTGTATTTCTGTTTTACTTTAGTTTCTATGCTTATGTTATTATATGTAGTCCAACAGCCTGCTGGAAGTCTGCACTAACAAAGCATGTTTACTGAAGTTGTTTTTAGAATTTTTTGCTGATTTTGTTTTCAGCTGTTTCCGTTTGGTCGAGCTCTACCATTTGATTAAAGTTTTTTCTAAATGACCTCTATATTTATTATGTTGACTTTATATGACTTAAATACAAATTCTAAATGTTTGATAGTTTAAATCATACTTGATTTTAAATACAAATTCTAGTTGTTTGATAGTTTAAAATCGTTTATTGAGCTTAAGGTCAAAGTTAGAACAATTAATTGTTCTAACGAATTTTTTCCAAAGAAACAACAACAACAACAAAGTTTTTCAATATGAAAGGAAAAAAAACCACTAGCAATTGACTTTATTGTACAATTTCTGCGGTGCTAAACGCGTCATCAGAAATCTTTGTGATTGCCCGTGCAAGCGCGTTAATGCACTGCACCATCGGGGCGATGAGATTTTGAAGCTTCAATTTCTCATTTTTTCCCTCAATTTCATAATGTCACATTTGTTGTTGTATTTCTGTTTTACTTTAGTTTCTATGCTTATGTTATTATATGTAGTCCAACAGCCTGCTGGAAGTCTGCACTAACAAAGCATGTTTACTGAAGTTGTTTTTAGAATTTTTTGCTGATTTTGTTTTCAGCTGTTTCCGTTTGGTCGAGCTCTACCATTTGATTAAAGTTTTTTCTAAATGACCTCTATATTTATTATGTTGACTTTATATGACTTAAATACAAATTCTAAATGTTTGATAGTTTAAATCATACTTGATTTTAAATACAAATTCTAGTTGTTTGATAGTTTAAAATCGTTTATTGAGCTTAAGGTCAAAGTTAGAACAATTAATTGTTCTAACGAATTTTTTCCAAAGAAACAACAACAACAACAAAGTTTTTCAATATGAAAGGAAAAAAACCACTAGCAATTGACTTTATTGTACAATTTCTGCGGTGCTAAACGCGTCATCAGAAATCTTTGTGATTGCCCGTGCAAGCGCGTTAATGCACTGCACCATCGGGGCGATGAGATTTTGAAGCTTCAATTTCTCATTTTTTCCCTCAATTTCATAATGTCACATTTGTTGTTGTATTTCTGTTTTACTTTAGTTTCTATGCTTATGTTATTATATGTAGTCCAACAGCCTGCTGGAAGTCTGCACTAACAAAGCATGTTTACTGAAGTTGTTTTTAGAATTTTTTGCTGATTTTGTTTTCAGCTGTTTCCGTTTGGTCGAGCTCTACCATTTGATTAAAGTTTTTTCTAAATGACCTCTATATTTATTATGTTGACTTTATATGACTTAAATACAAATTCTAAATGTTTGATAGTTTAAATCATACTTGATTTTAAATACAAATTCTAGTTGTTTGATAGTTTAAAATCGTTTATTGAGCTTAAGGTCAAAGTTAGAACAATTAATTGTTCTAACGAATTTTTTCCAAAGAAACAACAACAACAACAAAGTTTTTCAATATGAAAGGAAAAAAAACCACTAGCAATTGACTTTATTGTACAATTTCTGCGGTGCTAAACGCGTCATCAGAAATCTTTGTGATTGCCCGTGCAAGCGCGTTAATGCACTGCACCATCGGGGCGATGAGATTTTGAAGCTTCAATTTCTCATTTTTTCCCTCAATTTCATAATGTCACATTTGTTGTTGTATTTCTGTTTTACTTTAGTTTCTATGCTTATGTTATTATATGTAGTCCAACAGCCTGCTGGAAGTCTGCACTAACAAAGCATGTTTACTGAAGTTGTTTTTAGAATTTTTTGCTGATTTTGTTTTCAGCTGTTTCCGTTTGGTCGAGCTCTACCATTTGATTAAAGTTTTTTCTAAATGACCTCTATATTTATTATGTTGACTTTATATGACTTAAATACAAATTCTAAATGTTTGATAGTTTAAATCATACTTGATTTTAAATACAAATTCTAGTTGTTTGATAGTTTAAAATCGTTTATTGAGCTTAAGGTCAAAGTTAGAACAATTAATTGTTCTAACGAATTTTTTCCAAAGAAACAACAACAAAGTTTTTCAATATGAAAGGAAAAAAAACCACTAGCAATTGACTTTATTGTACAATTTCTGCGGTGCTAAACGCGTCATCAGAAATCTTTGTGATTGCCCGTGCAAGCGCGTTAATGCACTGCACCATCGGGGCGATGAGATTTTGAAGCTTCAATTTCTCATTTTTTCCCTCAATTTCATAATGTCACATTTGTTGTTGTATTTCTGTTTTACTTTAGTTTCTATGCTTATGTTATTATATGTAGTCCAACAGCCTGCTGGAAGTCTGCACTAACAAAGCATGTTTACTGAAGTTGTTTTTAGAATTTTTTGCTGATTTTGTTTTCAGCTGTTTCCGTTTGGTCGAGCTCTACCATTTGATTAAAGTTTTTTCTAAATGACCTCTATATTTATTATGTTGACTTTATATGACTTAAATACAAATTCTAAATGTTTGATAGTTTAAATCATACTTGATTTTAAATACAAATTCTAGTTGTTTGATAGTTTAAAATCGTTTATTGAGCTTAAGGTCAAAGTTAGAACAATTAATTGTTCTAACGAATTTTTTCCAAAGAAACAACAACAACAACAAAGTTTTTCAATATGAAAGGAAAAAAAACCACTAGCAATTGACTTTATTGTACAATTTCTGCGGTGCTAAACGCGTCATCAGAAATCTTTGTGATTGCCCGTGCAAGCGCGTTAATGCACTGCACCATCGGGGCGATGAGATTTTGAAGCTTCAATTTCTCATTTTTTCCCTCAATTTCATAATGTCACATTTGTTGTTGTATTTCTGTTTTACTTTAGTTTCTATGCTTATGTTATTATATGTAGTCCAACAGCCTGCTGGAAGTCTGCACTAACAAAGCATGTTTACTGAAGTTGTTTTTAGAATTTTTTGCTGATTTTGTTTTCAGCTGTTTCCGTTTGGTCGAGCTCTACCATTTGATTAAAGTTTTTTCTAAATGACCTCTATATTTATTATGTTGACTTTATATGACTTAAATACAAATTCTAAATGTTTGATAGTTTAAATCATACTTGATTTTAAATACAAATTCTAGTTGTTTGATAGTTTAAAATCGTTTATTGAGCTTAAGGTCAAAGTTAGAACAATTAATTGTTCTAACGAATTTTTTCCAAAGAAACAACAACAACAACAAAGTTTTTCAATATGAAAGGAAAAAAAACCACTAGCAATTGACTTTATTGTACAATTTCTGCGGTGCTAAACGCGTCATCAGAAATCTTTGTGATTGCCCGTGCAAGCGCGTTAATGCACTGCACCATCGGGGCGATGAGATTTTGAAGCTTCAATTTCTCATTTTTTCCCTCAATTTCATAATGTCACATTTGTTGTTGTATTTCTGTTTTACTTTAGTTTCTATGCTTATGTTATTATATGTAGTCCAACAGCCTGCTGGAAGTCTGCACTAACAAAGCATGTTTACTGAAGTTGTTTTTAGAATTTTTTGCTGATTTTGTTTTCAGCTGTTTCCGTTTGGTCGAGCTCTACCATATAGAGCTCTACCAAATATAGAGGTCATTTAGAAAAAACTTTAATCAAATGGTAGAGCTCGACCAAACGGAAACAGCTGAAAACAAAATCAGCAAAAAATTCTAAAAACAACTTCAGTAAACATGCTTTGTTAGTGCAGACTTCCAGCAGGCTGTTGGACTACATATAATAACATAAGCATAGAAACTAAAGTAAAACAGAAATACAACAACAAATGTGACATTATGAAATTGAGGGAAAAAATGAGAAATTGAAGCTTCAAAATCTCATCGCCCCGATGGTGCAGTGCATTAACGCGCTTGCACGGGCAATCACAAAGATTTCTGATGACGCGTTTAGCACCGCAGAAATTGTACAATAAAGTCAATTGCTAGTGGTTTTTTTTTCCTTTCATATTGAAAAACTTTGTTGTTGTTGTTGTTTCTTTGGAAAAAATTCGTTAGAACAATTAATTGTTCTAACTTTGACCTTAAGCTCAATAAACGATTTTAAACTATCAAACAACTAGAATTTGTATTTAAAATCAAGTATGATTTAAACTATCAAACATTTAGAATTTGTATTTAAGTCATATAAAGTCAACATAATAAATATAGAGGTCATTTAGAAAAAACTTTAATATAAAAAATTAAAATTTCATTTTATTTCACCAGTTAGCTCTGAAGTCTCTTTTAATGCCTTTTTCCACTTGAGATCTTGCTAGCAGGCAAACAGAAAAAATAGCAAGCAAAGTGCTGTATATTTTTAGCCGCCAAATCGGTTCATCTCCTCTAACGCTGAGCAACTGCTGGGATCTTGTCATTCTCTTTGCGTTGTAGTTGTAGATTTGCTTGGAAGTTATTGTTGTACTGTAAGCTTTAATTTTTTGTAGATGTTTATTTGTAGCTACAGTCAGCATATGACATCGAACTATTATAGAGAACAGTTTATACATATGAATTAAAGAGTATATATAATATTGGTAAAACTAGTTGTTTTTAGTAAAAGTGTTATCGTATCGGAAAACGTATACATTAGGCCGGGTCAATTTGTGGGGAGGCAAAAAAATAGCCCATTGCTCAGTGAAAATCGTATGTTAGGGATCAAAATAAGAAACTTTGCCCTAGAAACTATACCTCTAAAAGAAATTCTAATGCACCGCACCAACTTTTCCGTAGGTTCAAATTTTGAAAAATCCCTCTTTGACCCATTTAGAGTGTCCCAGTCTATCGAGTCCAAATGTATGACCGACCCCTTCTAACTTTGGAGGGTCGATCCACCCATGCCAGTGGCACACCCCCTGGAACCCCCTGGGGGATTCCCCCATACAAACAAATGTTTCAACTAAATGGGTCAAAGAGGGATTTTCAAAATTTGACCCTACGGAAAAGTTGGGGTATTAGAATTCGTTAAAGTTATAGTTCCTCCGTCAAAGTTTCTTATTTTGATCCCTAGAATACGATTTTTACTGAGAAATGGGCGATTTTTAAATCGACCCGCCCTAGTATACATAAATACATATATAAAGTTCATATATATGAACAATTTAGCTCATTGAGGAAATTTAAAGAGTATTCATGTTTATTTTTGTAATAAAAATTACGTAATAGACCTGCAAAATAAATTAATATTTTCATAAGTTATTGGATAACTAAAGTCTGCTTATCCTAAGCATTCTATTTTTTAAACTGTTTAAAATCAATTTCTTAAATGAATTAAATATAATTCATATGCTAAAGATATTTCTTAATTTTAGAATATTCTATTTTTAATACACAACGCAATAAAGATATGGTATACATGCATATTGTGTTAGTGTTATGATATAAATAGATATAAATAAGCTATAATTTTTTATATTACTTCAATAATTAAATAATTTAAATAAATTACTTTAATTATATGTATTTTTGATATAGTAACACTTTTGCTTTAAAGAAATAGTTTCAGTGATATATAAAAAATTTAATAAATTGCTTTAATCTCTTAACAAAAATAATTCTAATTTCATATGCCGACTATAGCTACACAATAAGAATTCACAACGTCTACAAAAAAATTCCAGCTAACTGCGCCAACAACAATTACCAAGGAAATCTACACACAAGGACAGAAAAGAACAAGATCATAGCGGAACTTTTAGTACTTTTTGATTTTCATGCTACATATAGGACGGGCAGTACTTTTGAAAATCCTATATATCCGTCCAACTTGTCAAATCCATCCATCAAAAAATCCTGCTTTTTATTATTTTGTCCTGTTTTTTATTTTTTCCCATGGTTGCAATTTAGTCTACTTTGTTTATTATTCATAATTTTTTTAGTAATAAATCAAAAGTTTTCCCTAAAACACCTTTCCCTTTTTTGCGACCCTACTAAAAGTGTCTTTATAGCTCATTTTTTAAACTTGTCGAAAAGTCGAAGCGAAAGTTTGTGTTGAGCAATCAACTTAAAAAAATGTTCATTCCTGAAAAAAACAAATAGTGATAGTTACGTAATTGCTCAAAGTGCAAAAGAGTACTTGGAAAATCTAATTAATGTGGCATTTTAATAAAACTAATTTGTTTTATTTTTATTTTTGTTATAGTTTTGTTAAATTGAATATAATTAAATATTTCAATAAGAAGATCGAATTATATGTTTATTTTAACAAAATTAGATATGAAATATAAATACCCAATATTAATTGATATTTGAAGCTTATCGTCGTTGCGCATGCAATACCGCGTATCAACCTATGATGATAGTAGGCGGATACGCGGTATTGCACGCACAATGACGTTATGCTGCAATTTTTAAATTAAATAAAAAATTTGATAATATTATCAATGATAATGCTTATTTTAATTCTTTGAACATACAAGCAATAATAATGTTTCGGCTTTAAATTGCGTCCTGCGAAAATATCCTTTTTTTTGTGTGACGTCCTGGAAATTCCTGTAAATCTTTAAAATGTTGTCAATTTGTCCTGTTTTTGGCGAAAAAAGAGATGGGAGCGTTATACATGTAGGTTAGTCCGAAACCTCCTATTAGCATGAAAGTTTTATATAGCAGTAAGGCGGTCCGTGGCAGGACAACGTCTTCCAGGGAGTACTAATATTTTACAATTAAATACACAAAAAACTCCGATCCTAAAAAGTATTATAATAACAAAATTACCGTTAGTTGAAAAATTTCAAAGGGGGCGTGTCAAAAACTAAATATGCAACATCTTAAGTTGGGATGCACTTAATATGTATACCTAGTTTGAGCGAAATCCGTTGAGCCATTTAGATTTGTATAAAGGCCAAACAAACAAACAAACAGAAAATGAGTTTTATTACTATAGATAGTCAATTGTATGAAAAAATAGAATTTTAGCCATAACTTTTGATTAGAAAGAGATATTGGGGTAATTTTTTCACATAAATTATTTTTGAGACTTGACTTTTCTGTAAAAATATAAAACAACATTTTGGAAAAAAAAATTTCGCGAAAAAAATCAAACGGGGTACCTTTGTTGTTTTGATGACAAAAACAGTAAAATAATTTTTACGCTTAGCTGGAAGAATTTGTGCAAAAAAATGCTTTGTCATTTCCAGATGGGCAATTTTTAATTGATTTCATTTTAATTGAGTCATTTTTTGAGTAAAAAGTCAATATTTTGGAGCTTTTTTGACATAATTATAAAACATAGTTACACTGACTTAACTGTACAGTTCAACCTATTTTTGTGAAGTGATTTTATTGAACTTTTGAAAAAAAAAATTTGCATCGAAAGCCAAACTTTGATTTTCATGTCGTTTTTTTCTCATTCGTTTTCTCATCGTAACGATATTTTATGAAAAAGTCGCTGTACTGTAAATTTCTACAATTTTGAATATATGTGAATGTTTTTGATGTGAAAATAACAGAAATTTTTTTAAGTTAAATACACAAAAAACTACGATCGTAATAGGTATTATAATAACAAAATTACAGTTAGTTGAAAAATTTCGGAGGGGGCGTCGCAAGAACTAAGTAACATGTAACATTCTAAATTGGGATGCACCTAATATGTGTATCTAGTTTGAGCGAAATCCGTTGAGCCGTTTAGATTTGTATAAAGGCCAAACAAACAAACAGAAAATGAGTTTTATTACTATAGACTAGCTGATACACCCGGTGTTACTCGATAGACATTTATATTAATATTTTAACATACACTTTTCGATTAAATGTTTTTTAAATTCTGGAATAATGAAAAACCTGTTGAATTTTATTTTTAAGCTACCATTAGAAAGGTAATTGAACGAACTTTAATCCAAAAAAGTTTTGGAAAATTTTTGTTTTTGGTGGTTCCATCTCTTGCGGTGAGCTAATTGAATTCAAAGAAGGGGTCGAAAAACATATTTTAAAAATTAAAAATAATTTGTTTATATAATTAATTTTAAAGCTAGCAAAATTACCTTTTCAACAATATAAAAATTATGGTAAGGCTCAATGCGTCCTTGAGATATGGACATTTTAACATCTAAACAAAGTTTGATATTAAAAAATATATTGAACTTTTTAACAAAAAAAATTTTATTGAACTATATTAAAAACAGCGGAGATATTGGCATTAAAAGTAAAAAATTTGATTTTCATCAAGCTATCAATGTTTTATGAAAAAATCATTGTTTTATGAAAACCAGCAAGTGTGGTGTTTATTTAAATTGTTCCAATTCTATATTTTTAAGTGTTGAAAGCGCAACTGTAAAAGTAAACAACACGAAGCCGTTATTGACTGCTAGATGACACTGCGACTAAAAAAACTGGCAGTTCTGCATTTTTTGCCATTTTAAAAGTTTGGTAGCAATAGCATTTTCGCAAAACTTATATGCTAGCAACATAAGAACATCAGATATTCTTCTGTAAGCAGAAAATAGCGCCACCTGTCTGTAATCCCAAACGTGTGGGGTTAAATTTGAAGAAACTTTTGGTAGACATTATTCGGCTATTCACAGCAAGGTATATAGTTTGTACCCACAGTTCTTGTAGGGAATCATTTGTTCCACTACATTAAATAATCAAATGCAATTTTGATTATAATGAACTTATTTTATTAATAATTAAAATTGGATACAATTTGAAAAGAACTTTTAGCTTTAAATCGTATACACAGAATGAATATCGCTTTAGTTTTTGACACCAACACAAGCTTAGGTGAATATCTTATTGAATATACAAAATTAACATGTGTATGACAGAGATGGCTATATCTTTCTTCTTTGTATTATGCGTGAGCCTATTGAGAGGCGCTTGTACACTAGCTGCGCTCACGAAACTGCGTCGACAATAATTTATCATACCAAGAAAACGCTTTAACTCCACAATATTTTTTGGTTGAGGATAGTCGACGATAGCTTGCACTTTATCCTGAAGAGGAGCTATGCCCTTCATGGGCACGTTAAATCCCAAATATTTGACTTCTTTAGCGCCGAAGACACTAATTAATTAAATTAATTTTCAGTCCGTGATCTTGAAGGAGCTTGAAAACCATTTTTAAATGCAGTTTATTCTCTTCTGCAGAAGATGAGGCAATTAAGAGATCATCGATATATGCGTCAACAAATGTAGTTGCTCGAAAAATATCGTCTATATATCGCTGAAAAGTTTGTGCTGCTCCGCGAGCCGCCATAAGGCATAACTAAACTTTCAAAAAGCCCGAATGGAGTAATAAGAGCTGTTTTTCCTATATCCTCTTTCGCCACGGGAATCTGCTGATATGCTCGCACGAGGTCCAGTGTGGTGAATATTGTTTTTCCGTGAAGATTGTTCGTGAAATCATGCGTGTGAGGTATTGAGTAACGATCAGGCGATAATCGCCGCATATACGCCACTCACCTGATTTTTTCTTGGTTAAGTGAATCGGACTTTCCCGACCGGTGTTGGAGGGCCGCACCCATCCAAGCTTCATGAGGTACTCAAACTCTGCTTTGGCAGCTTTATATTTTTCAGGATTGAGCCTTCGTGCACGTTTGTACACCGAAGCACCAATAGTTGGTATGTAATGCTCAACATGACGATTGACAGGTGCATGAGGTTGTGAGAGACCAGTGAGTTCCTGGAATTCTTTCAAAATTTTCAAAAACTCCTCATTAGACTCATAAACTGTTGAAATCTTGAAATATTTGACAGCATTAACGTACCCCCTAGTTGCAAGCTTTGTTTTATCATTGATAAGCAGCTGTTTCTTGAGGTCGATGAGCAGACCGTAATGCATAAGGAGATCAGCACATATGATGGGGTACGGCACATCTGCTATAGAGAATGTCCACTCTATAGACCGACGTAGTCCCAAATCGAGTGTGATGCGTTTGCTGCCAAAAGTGGAAATGATTGTGTTGTGTGCTGCATACAGTTTAAAATCACTCGGAAATACTAACCGAGTAAGAAGCTGGTAGAAGCTCTGCGCTTGTATCGACGAGAAATTTCGCTTTCGAATTTTGGTCGAACACAATCAGAGGGTTTCGTTTACCACCGTGCGACGCCTGAGCACCTGGTGGCTTAGTTAGTTTTCCGAAACGTTTGTTTTGTTTGGTTTCTCTGCCATAATGCAAGGCAGTTTGCACGACCTGGCCTTAATACCATACTTGGTGGTAATGGCATATGGCAAAACTATATGCCTTAGCAGGACTTTTATAGCTACATAGCCCACGACTGTTTTGCAAAGCATGAACAGTGGTCGTCAACTTTTCCACCTGCTTTGTGAGTGCCGCAATATCAATTGCTAACCTGTCGACTGCGCTTGGCGATGAGACACGTTGCTGCGTCTTTACTTCTAAATGCTGCGAAACAGTTTGGTTTTCCATGATTTCGTCAGCTAGGAGTGCCAAACTGTCGACATCATCTTTGGGACTCACAGCGAGGATAGCTCGAACTGTGTCGGGTAGATGTTCCATAAACAGTGATTTTAAAACCGCTCTATTGCACTGACCTGACGCTGCATTGCGCAAAACCATCAGAAACTGCATTGGCTTTTTATTGCCTAGCACTTGGCCTTTGAACAGCTTACGTAATTTTGCCCCTGGGAGCTGGCAAATGCCTGAATTACGCATTCACGTAGCAAAGAATACTTTATTTTGCCCTCTGGCACAATTTCCTTATAGACGCTCGTCGCATACGGGCTAACTTCCAACGGCGCGAAACCAAATACATAATGAAACTTGGTCGTTTCGCTGCGTATGTTCTTGACATGAAATATCGATTCCAGCTTTTCGTGCTATGTTTCCGGATCATCCGTAATAAATTCCGGAAGCTTATGGAGTCGTACGACCATGTTATCTGCCGGCGCTGATGGCTGAAGAGAGCTATTGTCTGCACCACCTTCGTCTGGCATTTTTAATCTTGATAAAATTACAAGCGCTCGGAAAGTTTCCACACGACGCTACCAGGCAGCAATGAAAAAAATAAGTGCTTGTTGCACACATTTGCAGTAAAAACTTGCTTTATTCTCAAAATTGTACAGTGAATAAAAAAAACCAAAAATTGCCAAGCAACGTTGCAAAATATTTTTGATGTGCAAAACGTACGTTGAAAACCTTAGAAAGATGTTCTCGAAAGTGCTGCGTGCGTTTTTAAAAAAAAAGTTCGTTGTGAAACACGTATACAGAAAACCTTGCACTGCCTCTGTGTTATTGCTAAGCCCGTTGCAGATTTTCGTTGGTAACAGCTTTTGCCCTTGAATAACAAAGTCTGCTAGCACTCTAGACTACGCTGCTATTGCTTGAAACCTGCTCAACTGCACTTCACTGTGCCGGTAATCGTTCTGCTGGTGCTGCAAAATGTACCTCCACTAATGCTTGGAACTATTGTGTGCCAAATTGTTTGTTTTATGTTATAAAATTTATACTTGGGGTCACCAGATGTAGGGAATCATTTGTTCCACTGCATTAAATGATCAAATGCAATTTTAATTAAGATGAACTTATTTTATTAATAATTAAAATTGGATACAATTTGAAAAGATCTTTTAGCTTTAAAGCGTATACACAGAATGAATATCGCTTTAGTTTTTTACACCAACAGAAGCTTAGGTGAATATCTTATTGAATATACAAAATTAACATGTGTATGACAGATATGGCTATATCGACAAAGTTTGACAGAGGTTAAAAGCAGTAGTGATAAATCCTACATACTTACAAATGCGGCGTCATCTATCTGTGAATTTAATGCACAGATCAAAACTAATGAAATAATTGTGCTGACCAGACGTGCATATATTTTATTATATCGCCATATAGCTGAAACTGATTAAAAGTAGATTACTATAAGGAAGATATTATGTAAACCAAAATGTTCGTAATTACTCTAGACACACAACTGCATTTTTAGAGAAAAATGGGCACGCTCAAATTATAAAGAGAATTTTAAAACAAAACTCAGTTTTATTAGTAGTCTGGTATGAATAAATAGATTTTTAGCCATAACTTTTGATTGAAAAGAGATATTGGGGTAAGTCACATAAATTATGTTTGAGACTTGATTTTTTTTTAAAAAATATAAAAACAACATTTTGGAAAAAATAAATTTCGCGAAAAAATCAAAGGGGATACCCTTCAGAGATCTGCAACGGATAGATTTTAGGCGAGTCTGAGTATATTCGAAAAAAAAAAAATACAAAAACCTACTCACCCTTAGTGCATGCAACTCGGCTCATATTCTCTTCTACGAACCTAGAATGCGGCGTCTCAAATAAATATGAGTATCCTCAGTTATGAGTCGGATCGGGAAAGATCGGGTTTTTTCGGTTCATAAATACTTATGGTAGTTGTCGTCTTGCTGACACTTATCCTACTTGCCGAAATACTCATAATCGACATAAGTAGGCGAATCAATCGGCTCATCTGCCACAGATATGAAAGAGAGCTCAGTAGAGCGCAGCAGTGAACAGTGAGCGAGTTTTTTGTATTTGTTTTGTGCTATTTTTACCTGAGCGTATCTTAATGCTGAATAACAGATGTGTTATTCTTGTGTTGCTTTTTGTTTTTATCTTACACAGTGAAAGCTGCGCATAAAGTTGTTGAGGCTTAAAAATAATACGCAGTTTCGATAGTATCGTAATGCCTATCTGCAATCAGCAATTATTATTAAGTTTGTAAACTATTTTTTTTTTATTTTTCTGTAACCCCAAGTTGTCAAATCACATGCACATATTTTAAATTAAACTTCTATTGCCCGTGTTTATGCACAAAAAGCAAACAGACACGTGCACCGCACAGTGGTTCAGCCCCATACAAAAGTTGTCAATAAATAGAAGGAATCATCGTAGACCAATTAAATTTTGTGTATTATTTGGAATTTCCTTTATTAGAATACACACAAAAATATTTTTAAATCCACTCTCAATCATCTACCTCCCATACAACACAAATATTTTAAACACCATAATTTTTTTATCTTGAACCAATACTAGAACCATTCTGTCAGAAATATTCAATATCTGTGTAACAAAAAAGAAGTATTTTTTTGCCACGCTGACCTCCTATACGAAATTTTCCACTTCATGTGTATTTCCCAATTCTAACTTCAATGAAGCGCGCATCTAAACTGTTAAAATTAGTGGTTTGTAGTATTCAAAGATATTATTTGTTTGCTTTTTATAAAAACAGAAAAAAAATCATAAAAAAAGCTTATCGTTTCGTTTTTATTCAAAAAAACATGAGTGAACCTCATGCGTTTTGCCAAAAATTGGCGCTGGTTGTAAATGTGATACTATCAACAGTTAAAAAAGATAATAGCATACTTTTTGGCATTGTGATAAAGTGAGCACAGGTCGTGTAGCATAAAAACATGGCTTGCATACACAAAGAAAACTGTTTGCTAAATTGTTACTGTGGTTAAGCAAAACTTGCGTTTGGTTCTCAGCCACTTTAAAATTATGCTAATATAATTGCATAAGAAATTTATTGCAAAAATAAAAAAAAATTTCAAAATATTTTCAACATTTTTACATCAATTTTAAGGCGTCTACACAGAAAACCTATATATATTTCTGATAAATATTTTGGAATCATGCTAGTTAGAATATTTTTAAACAACGCAAAGAAAAAAAAAATCTTAAAAAGAGATTATCAGTTTTGGTATTTATTTCCAACCTTTAACCATTGTGCGCCTGCCTTTTCATTTTGTTTTATTTTTGTTTACGTCTAAAAAACCAAAATCACAAGCGAAATTATTGGTTTTTCTCCATGAAGTGCAACAATAAAATACCAAGAACGAGTTTTCGAGAAAAAACAAACAAAAAATGGGGGCTCACATGACCTGCAGAGAAGTACTTACGAAAAGTGAACACGCAAAAAAAAAACTTATTAACGCTAAGAGACGTTGGCAGAGAAGGAGCAGTACTCAGATTACTCTCAAAATACATTCGGATAGAGCGCCTTTGTAATAAACTGACTCAACGCACTCATTGAAAAAGTCTTTAAGTGGATCGAATCACGCCGCTCTCGGATATGAGAATGCACTTATACCCAAAAAAATGCTAATGAGTCGAATGAATATAAGTATTTTACATATATTATTAAGTATGGATATGATTGACACTCAGAGTTTGCAACTGTTCTAAACTCTAATTTGTGGACTAATAATATACTCGTTACAGAGTTTCAGCCTAAGAATAAGCCTAGAGGGACGACTCAAGCCGCTCGTCAATCCCAAAAAAACTGAATAGGTTATCCCTTTACTATCAAAATGTAAGGGGATTACGCTCTAAGACGCGAGACATATTTTTAATGTCTCAGAATTTCTCTGAGGATATTATCGCACTGACTGAAACTTGGTTAAACGGAAGCATTACTGACTTAGAATTGTTTGATAACAGTTTTGAAGTTTATAGAAGAGATAGACATGCTGACAATACTTCTGCTGTCGGTGGAGGTGTCTTATTAGCTGCAAGGAACTCCTTCGTTAGTTCCATTATTGTTATTCCCTGCTCTGCTAACATCGAACTTATATGCGTCAAGGTTGTACATTGCAATTCTAATGTATATCTTATTAATGCATACGTTCCTCCTAAGAGCAGTGTAGAAGTTTATGCAAGCCTTGCGGATTGCATAGAATATGTCATAAGCATAATTGACGTTAATGACGACATTTTATTGTTAGGTGATTTTAATCTGCCTGACTTGAAATGGGAATCTTCTGACGATGATACATATTTTTGTGCATCTAATTCGAAGACTCGCCAAGAGCATATATTTGTTGATAATATATGTTCTGACTTACAACAAGTGAGTTGTATTTATAATAGTCGTGAAAGACTTCTTGACCTGGTCTTAACTACAGATAGTAACAATGTGATAGTTGAGAGGGCCCCTCATGTTTTGACTGCTGTTGATGAATACCATCCACCATTGAGCATATGGTACAAATCAGACAGGGATAATATAGTAAAGTCTAACTCAATAGATAAAGTTTATGAATTCAATTTTAAAAAAGCTGACTTTTTGAAGTTGAATCATTTACTTCAAAGTAAACTTCATGTTATTTTAGAATATGTTAATAATAACACTCTTGATGATTCAATTAATTTTTTTTATATGGAAATCTTTGCTCTGTTTTCTCTGTCCGTGCCATATAGCCTCACATTTACGAAAAATTGTGCTTACCCCTGGTACACAAAGGAGTTAAAGATTCTTCGCAACAGCAGGAATAGGGCATGGAAAAAATATGTCTGTAGCTTAGACTTAAATGACCTAGAAATCTACAAGCGTTTGTTTCTGGACTTTGAAAATTGCTCAGCTACCTTATATCAAAATTATTTGGACAGTACTAAGCTGACAATATTGTCTGATCCGAAGAAATTCTGGGGTTTCATAAACACCATAAAAAATCTGATGGATTCCCTTCATCATTTAAAACCTCTGACGGATTTACTGACGATCCTGGCGTAATTTGTGGTCTATTTGCCAATCTCTTTAAAGAGTCATTTTGTTCAGACTCTTTTAATCCTGATGAAGAGTACTTTGAATATATGAACTCTACACCCAGGGTTTCGTTGGATTCTATATCCTTTACTTCAGAGGATACTTTAAAGTATATTGGATTGATCGATGAGGATTTTAATGCTGGACCTGACGGAATTCCTGCCGCAGTGTTATCACGATGTGGTTTCGCTCTAAGTCAACCACTGTCCATGTTATTCAATAAATCAATTAGCGAAAGTATTTGCCCACTTTTTTGGAAAAAATCTTTTATAGGTCCTATCTATAAAAAAGGTTGTAAGAACGATGTAAACAACTACAGGCCTCTCGCGAAACTCTTGTCGATTCCAAAACTTTTTGAGCGCCTCGTGTATGATCGTGTGAAGATTCACTGTGGGAAGGTCATGACAACTCGTCAGCATGGATTTGTTACTGGCAGATCCACTGTGTCTAATCTCCTCGATTTTACAACGTTTTGCTTAAATTCATTTTATTCAGGTAACCAGGTCGACTGTATTTACACTGATTTTAGTAAAGCATTTGATAAACTGCCACACAACTTAATTCTATTTAAACTAAAGTTAATGGGCTTCCCACAATTTTTTGTAAGCTGGATTCAATCGTATCTGACAGAGCGATCTTATCAAATACGATTTCGAGGCGTATTGTCAGCTGAATTTATTGCTGAATCAGGTGTTCCTCAAGGTAGCCACCTTGGTCCACTTCTGTTTATTTATGCCATTAATGATGTAACCCACATCATCAAACACTCTCATCTACTTATCTATGCAGATGACATGAAAATATACAGAACAATAGATGCTAAAGACAACTCAGATCTGCTCCAGTCTGATTTGAAATCCTTTGAAATTTGGTGTTCTAAGAACAATATGTTTCTAAATCCAGATAAATGCCAAACTATGACCTTTTCGCGAAAAAGGAATAATTTAATTTTTGATTATAAGATAAAAGATACTGCATTAAGTCGTGTAGATGCTGTCAAAGATCTGGGTATATGCATGGATTCTAAGCTATCGTTTAACGTTCATATTGATTACATTTGTAAAAAAGCATCTTCTATGCTCGGGTTTATGAAACGCTGGGCCAAAGAATTTAATAGTATGATCACAACTACAACGCTGTATTATGCAATTGTGCGACCTCACTTAGAGTATGCAAGTTAAGTTTGGTCCCCAAGTTACAATGTACATGTTGAACGTATAGAGAGAATCCAAAAACGTTTTGTTCGGTTTGCTCTAAGGGGCTTAAGTGCAACTGACACTTTACCTTCCTCCTTATGAGGATCGTTTAAAACTATTAAAAATGCAATCTTTGAATGTGAGAAGGAAGTCTGCAGATATCGTCTATTTACACCAACTCATAACTGGTGTATTTGATTCACCAGAACTCCTACTCTATAAATTTTAACACTAACCGTAGAAGCAGTAGAAATGCTAACAATTTAATTTACTTACCTTTTAGTAGATCAAATTATATGGCTACTGCTCCTTTACATCGCATGAGTACCTTTGTTAACAACTGTAGCTTTTTTGATGTTAACTTATCGAAAGGTCAACTCAAAAGTAGATTGAAAACTAATGTATGATTAGATCTATGTAAACGCATGGTAAGTTGTTATGTCTTGTGTTGTCCCTGTCTTGTGTTGTCCCAACCCATATTATGGTGGGTAAATTTTTCTCACTTTAGATTGTTTTGGACCACTCTTATCGATATCATTAAGGCTGTTCACAGTTTGAGCGTACTTTTGACAAAACGTATTTATAGCATTTGTTATTGTTCAAACTGTGAGCACCTCGCCATGAGACTGTCGTATAAAAAAATTGTGCAACCCTGTGATGTATGTGATTATGCGGCTGTAGACAGAGCATAAAAATACGAGGTACAAAAAACACGTCCAAGGGCTGCTTTTATTTACGCGTGCCTGCGTATTTTCATTTGTATGCAAAACAATAACGAAGCAAAATACGCTTTCGTAAATTGGCGTACAAATAGCAGATCGAACAAATGGCAGACCAGCGTATTCGAACTGTGAATGGCCTTATTGAGATGTTTTAATGTTATTTGGGCTGGTTCTTAAGATGATCTAATGCGGAGAAAGTGCAAAAAAGCTGTAGTAGCTGAACTCTATTGTTATTGCATGATATATTACTCGGGTATGATTTGAGTATCCGAATTCTGTCGGATACTCATTGCAGTTCTCGGTACCCTTGTTGTTTTGATGACAAAAACAGTAAAATAATTCTTGCGCTTTGCTAGAAGAATTTTTGAAAATAATTGCTTTATCATATAAAAGGTAGCCAGATACGCAATTTTTAATTGATTTAACTTTTACAACAAAAACAATTTTTGAGTCATTTTTTGAGTAAAAAGTCAATATTTTGGACCTTTTTTGACATCATTATAAAACATAGTTACGCTGACTTAACATTACAGCTCAACCTAATTTTGAGTGATTTTATTGAACTTTGAAGCAAAAAAAATTTGAAAGAAATATATTAATGGACAGCGGAGATATTTGCATCGAAAGACCAAACCTTGATTTTCATGTCGTTTTTTTCTCATTCTTATATAACGATGTTTTATGAAAAAGTCGTTGTACTGAATACTTCTACAATTTTAAATATATATGAATGTTTTGGACGTCAAAATAACAGAAATTTTTTAAATTAAATACACAAAAAACTCCGATTCTAAAAAGTATTATAATAACAAAATTACCGTAAGTTAAAAATTTTCGAAGGGGGCGTGGCAAAAACTAAGTATGTAATATTTTAAATTGGGATGCACCTAATATGTATACCTAGTTTGAGTGAAATTCGTTGAGCCGTTTAGATTTGTATAAAGGCCAAACAAACAAACAAACAGAAAATGAGTTTTATTACTAAAGACTATCTGATATACCCGGTGTTACTCGAGAGTCATTTATATTAACATTTAAACATACACTTCTCGATTAAATGTTTTTTAAATTCTGGAATAATGAAAAACCTGTTGAATTTTTTTTTAAGCAACCGTTAGAAAGGTAATTGAACGAACTTTAATCCAAAAAAGTTTTGGAAAATTTTTGTTGGTGGTTCCATCTCTTTCGGTGAGCTAATTGAATTCAAAGAAGGGATACGAAAAACATATTTTAAAAATAAAAAATAATTTCTTTATATACTTAATTTTAAAGCTAGCAAAATTACTTTTTCAACAATATAAAAATTATGGTAAGACTTAATGCGTCCTTGAGATATGGACATTTTAACATCTTATCAAAGATTGATACTAAAAAATATATTGAACTTTTTAACAAAAAAAATTTTAATTAAATATATTAAAAACAGCGGAGATATTGGCATTAAAAGTAAAAACTTTGATTTTCATTTAATTTTTTTCTCATTATTGTTATCAATGTTTTATGAAAAATTCGTTGTACTAAAAACGATTGTACTAAAATTTATATTAGCTGCGTTTTTTGATGGGAGATCCGGATCATATCATCGCATTGGCAAGCAAAGCAAAAACAACAAAAAATCCAGCAAGTGAGCTGGACATTAAAATTGATCCAATTCAATGTTAAACAACAATAAGCCGTTATTGACTGCTAGATGACACTGCGACTAAAAAAACTGGCAGTACTGCATTTTTTGCCATTTTAAAAGTTTGGTAGTAATAGCATTTTCGCAAAAAAATTCGCAAAACTTATCTGCCAGCTACATAAGAACATCAGATATTCTTCTATAAGCAGAAAATAGCGCCACCTGTCTGTAATCCCAAACGTGTGGGGTTAAATTTTAAGAAACTTTTGTCATGGGCACCTAGATCCGATGAATAATACCTTTCATGAATACCCCTGGTATTTGCCTTAGCGCCCTCTAGCGTGGCAGTGCACACAATTTTTTCCCCATTTAGATGTGGCATCTCGGTGAGGTTCGAGATCATTCGAGCGAACAAAATGGCGATAAACATGCTTGAGGTGGATAAACACCAACAACAATAGCAAAATTAGTTTCGGCGCGAATAAACCGGTCTGAAAAATGGCGTGATCCGACACGCGCTTGAATCGGTAGCCAATGGGAATACCGAAACAAGCTTCAGTTAACTGCCATTTTTCGTCGTGTCATCCAAAAGTCTAAACCAACCATTACCTACTCCCCTCGGTTATGGTCGATTCCACCAAAAAAGAAGCGAAGTTGGAAAAACATCGGTAGTTTGCCCGTCTAAATGCCTCGAAAAGGAATGCGTACTCACCTTAACCGATGACATGTGGCAACACTGCCAAAGTACCAAAAATCATTGAACTAGACAAAAATACAACCCTGGGTAGAAGTTGCTGTCTCAGAGGTTCGCCATTAAGGATATGGATAGCAAACAAAGTGAGTGGCACAAATTAAGTGGTGAAAACGTGTTAACAAGAAAAAGATTGGACCTTGGAATTAACCGACAAGAGTGCTTTTCGGTTTCTGGATTTACTACCTCAAAGGGTAAGATTGTGTTTGTCTCGCGTAAGGGCAGCGCCGAAAGGTTTTGCTATGAAACAACCTTAGCTTATTTCAAAGCAAGGTCAACAGCAGTCATTAAGTGCAGCGAATAATAACGACACCACATCAGCACCACCGGCAGCAGCATCTACTTCCCCACATGCTACATCGCGGTGATAGCCCCAACCATCCCAGCACTCAATTACCACAGCAACCAGGTAAGCAGGTGTTCACATGGCACCGGGTATTTTAAAAGGTATTCAACTAACCTTTCCGCCTTCAAAGCAGCCATTCCCGAGAACACCACGAGAGTGCCCCAACAGTAACAGTAGCACCACCATTACCGAATCGCCACCCCATTGATATCCATCACCCAGCCCACCACCACACTACGACGACAACATCGCGCGAGTTACGTCAATTGCGCAACCAACCCCACCAAACACTTTATTTACATACAAAATATAAGAAACATTACACTTAACAAAATCTTAGCTGACATTTTTTTAATTTCACAAAACTAACCCAAATCTTATAACACTTCCTTAAACACAATACTAAACCAAATCTCGTAACACCTTATAAATTTTACACAACATTTCCACATTGTAACATGATCCGATGAATTGTGACATATACCCAAAAACTGCATGCCGACAATCCATCGAACTCAAGTTACACAACATTTAAACACTTTCCAAATCTAGAGCGATAATTCATCGAACTCAGATTTCACAACATTTTAACGACCTAAAATTAATATGCCAAAGAACCTCACTGCATAGCAAGCAGAATGGGGAAAGCAAGAAATTGTAAACAAACATATACAAACTAAGTGCATATGCACATATAAATATATAAAAAGTGGAATGTATGAAAAATGAAATTGTAAAGTTACAAGCATTTTGGTAGATTTAAGAAAAGTCAGTCTTTAAGCGATATTCAATAAAAGCAGTTCTAAAAAACTCGAAAATAAAAGTTGTCGTTTTTTTATTTCCAAAGAAAGGACTCAAAATCATAACTGGCGCAGTCGGCACGTACCAAATCTTAAGATAGGTAGAAGATTTTGTAAACTGAAGTTTTCCAAAATAAAGACTAAAGTTCTTTTAAAAACATCAAAACTTAATTTAAACTGAAGTTTTCCAAAATAAAGACTAAAGTTCTTTTAAAAACATCAAAACTTAATTTAAACCGAAGTTTTCCAAAATAAAGACTAAAGTGAAACCTTAATAAACAAAATAAATTAATTCAAGTCAGAATAATCTCAAACGCTAAGTGAAATAGAAAAGAAAGGAGCAGCAAAAATGTCGTTTACATTAACAATAAACGACGTTATCAAAGACGCCCAACGAATACACGAATACCGTGGAGAAAGGACGTATGCCTTGACATCATTCCTAAGAGAAGTGGACACTTTGCTACCAATCCTTGAAAGCCAACCTGAAGCGAAAGACTACATATTCAAGAGGGTCATCATCAACAAAATACAAGGACCAGCTCTAGACGTAGTAAGGACCCTTGGAACAGGAACATCGTGGAACCAAATGAGAGAAGCACTTATCCAGAACTTCGGCATCCAGCAGTCATACCATAGCCTATACCAAAAGGTATTTGCCGCTGCAAACAAAAACGTAAGAGATTATTATATGTATTTAAAAAATATTTTATCAAAATTAAACGAGAAATTCGAGTACGATATAGCTAAACCTAACGAATTTAACCCAACTAATAACGAAGCCATAGTTCTTAAGACATTTTTAAATAACTTAGATGTAAATTTAGCTTCCGTTATAATAAATAAAGATATAAGTAGTCTAAGAGAAGCATTTAATTTACTGGAAACTAATGGCTTAATTAGAATCGAAAATAAGAATTCCAATATAGAAAGAGATAGACAATATCCTAAGAACTATTTCAATCGTTCACAAAATCAACCACAAGAAAAATACGGTACAGTAAATAACCAACCCCCAAACAACTTCTATAGAACCAGTAGACCTGTAAATAATTTAAGACCAGGATACAGCAACCAAAATAAAAATTCACAAACATCATATAATAATACAAGACAATCAAACTTTAATAGATACAGTTATGAAAGACCACAAAACAATTTTAGAAACATATGATCGGAACGAAATACATCTTACACCGGACAAACTAGAATGAACCAAAGTGCACAAAATAATCAATTAATGCAACTAGATCATTTACAATCCCAAGATGTAAATTTTCTCATGGACCCGACGGTACGAATTTACCGATAATACAAATAACAATTAATCAAGACAAAATTATGTGCTCAATCGATTCCGGATCAACCACTTCATTACTTAACGAAAATTCACTACCCCAATATCCACGAATCCCACTAAAAGCACCACTTACATGCAGATCAATAAACGGCATAATTACAGTCTCAAACGAAATAATAACCGAATTTCCCAAAGAATTTAACGAAAAATCATTCATCGCTTGGAAATTAATTAAATTTAAAGGCAAACAGTTCGACGCAATTATTGGACAGAATCTATTAGGACCACTAGGTGCAATTATTAACATGGAAAATAATACACTGACAATTAACAATAATTTAATCAAATTTGTTGGGTCTTGCCCATACCAGACCGAAGAAATTCATCAATTAGAACCTATTACAGATGAAATATCCGAATATAAAGACTTATTTAAGGACCTTAACTCCGAAGAAAGAAGGGAATTAATACGTATAGTCACATCAAATAAAGATCTTTTCTATCACGAAGGTGATCAATTAACTAGTACTCCCGTCGTACAACACGAAATAATAACTACAGTTAATACTGCGATATATTCCAAAATATACAGATATCCACAAATACACGAACAAGAAATAAAAACACAAATCAATGAAATGCTCAACCAAGGCATTATTAGAGAAAGCAATTCACCTTATAACAGCCCACTATGGATTGTTCCGAAGAAAATTGATAATTCAGGCAAGAGAAAATGGAGAATAGTAATAGACTATAGGAGACTTAACGAAATAACAGTCGACGACAAATTTCCAATACCTCACATAGACGGAATTTTAGACAAACTCGGACGAGCACAGTATTTTACAACACTCGACCTAGCTAAAGGCTTTCACCAAATACTAGTAAAGGAAGAGGACAGAAGAAAAACCGCGTTTTCAACACCATTAGGGCATTATGAATATATTCGCATGCCATTCGGATTAAAGAATGCACCATCCACTTTCCAGCGAATGATGAACCATGTCCTAAAAGATTACATAAACACCATCTGCCTAGTATATATGGACGATATACTAATTTTTAGCACATCGATGCAAGAGCACACCGACAGTATAAACAAAATATTCAACAAACTTAAAGAACATAATCTAAAGATACAGTTCGACAAATGTAAATTCTTTACGAGAGAAACACCCTTTCTTGGTCATGTTTTAACACCTCAAGGAGTCAAACCCAACCCAAAAAAGATCGAAGACATCCTAAAATTAAAATTACCTTCCACACCTAAGCAAATAAAGTCATTTTTAGGCGCCACTGGTTATTATCGCAAATTTATAAGAGACTACGCAAAAGTAGCACAACCAATGACTAAATACTTAAAAAAGGAACAAAATTAAACGTAAATGATCCAAATTACATTAACGCCTTTGAAAAACTTAAACACATCCTAACAGAAGACCCCATTTTAAAATATCCAGATCTTAACAAAACGTTCAAGTTAGTTACAGACGCTAGTAACTTTGCCATAGGTGCAGTATTACAGCAAGATAAACATCCAGTCTGTTATGCCAGCAGAACTCTAAATGACCACGAACGCAACTATTCAACAACAGAAAAAGAACTTTTAGCCATAGTCTGGGCTACCAACTACTTCAGACCATACTTATACGGCAACAAATTTGTTTTATTAACTGATCACCAACCACTTAAATGGCTGTATGCAAAATCAAACGGTAAAGACATTAATCCACGATTACAAAGATGGCTCCTTAAATTAGGAGAGTACAATATGAATATAGATTACATTAAGGGTTCAGAAAATAAGATAGCTGATTTTTTAAGTAGAATCAATAATGAAACTGGTGAAATAAATGCTCTCGACAATATTACCGAGGAACCTTGTAACCAATCAATGCAAAATAACATAGATGATAACGAAGATATAGCTACAATCCACTCTCAAGAGGAGGAACTTAACAATCACATCCCAATATTGGAAACAATAGTGAACCGTTTCAAAACACAAATTATCTTAAAAGAAAACAAAACAAAAGAATTCGAGATAATACAAAAAAATAAAAAAATTTATATTTCCCGAGAAGATTTAGATAACAACACGTCCGACATTCTAAGAAGACACATAAAAAACGGTAAAATTGGAATTTTCAGTGAACTTGACGATTACGAATATAATAAACTTCAACAATTAATCATAGAACTTTTTGACGGCATACATTCTATTAAATTTGTAAAATGTTCGTATCACGCAAAAGATGTGAACGAGGAACAAGCTTTTAAACATATAAAACGATATCATAAATTCGAAACAGGACATACGGGAATAAACGAAAATTATGAAGGCCTAAAGAAATCAATATACTTTCCAAATTTAAAAATATTAATTCAGAAATTTATAAACAATTGCGATACATGTAATAGGGTAAAATACGATCGAAACCCGATCAAGAACAAATTTCATTTAACAGAGACTCCCAAAGATAGTAACGAAATAATTCATATGGACGTTTATACTAATACAAAATCAAACTTTCTAACTTTTGTCGACAAATTCTCTAAATTTGCTTCAGCTTTCTATCTCGAAGACAGAAATAATCAAACAATAATAGAAAAACTACGACAGTATAAATCACAGAAAGGACATTTCAAAAATTTAATAACTGATAATGAATTCAAAAGCATCAACATAAAAAATTTCTTAAGAAACGAAGACATAGAACTACACTTGGCAAAACCAAACAATCACACAGGTAACGCAGACATAGAAAGACTCCATAGTACTATAAGCGAAAAAATTAGAATACTAGGAATCGAAAGACGAGATCTCAACATTAAGGACAAAATGAGCAAGGCTATCGAATACTACAATAATAGTTTCCACTCCGTTATCAAAGAAAAACCCAAAAACGTTCACGAAGGAAAATGTAATAAGAGCACAATTTTCAATAATATCTGCAAAGAAAAAGAAAAATATATTAACAAACATAATATAAATCGAGAGGAATACACAGAAAATAGGGAAGAGGGCTATGTGAAAAACTACAAATCAGTCAGACACAAAGAAGAACCAAAATTCAAGAAATTAAACTTATCAAATACCCAAAAAGCAAATATTAAAAGAAAAAATAAATTTGCAGGTACATTGGATCCCCAAACTATTCCTGATAACGATGACTTGGACTTTAGCGCTGGGACAAGTAACGGTAGAGCAAATACAAACCGATAAGGGGTATGTTGAAGTACAGACAGAAGATGTGGACATCGTAAAAAGCTACATTACAATTCTTCATATTATAAACCCAACAGAAATATCAAGTATGTTAGACGAATTTGAAGCTAATATTAAACAAGCAAACTTACAATCAAAACAAACAACACTAAACATGCAAATTAACTTCATTAGAAACAAAATAAAAACACTAAGTTCACACAGACAAAAGAGAGGCTTAATAAACATAGTAGGAACAGTGCAAAAATGGCTTTTTGGAACAATGAACGACGACGACCGACAAGACATAGAACAACACCTCAACACGATAGATACAAATAACCACAATGCCATAGAAAACCTTAACAAACAAGTCTTCGTAAATACAAATTTCAACAAAACATTCAATAAGCTAAAACAAATCATACAGCACGATCGCGACATAATAACATCCCGACTTAATTCAATAGAGAATTCATACACTAAAATACAGAACGAAATTTTATATATGGACTTTGCCTTAAAACTAAAAATATTTCAAGATAATGTAGAACACATCCAAGACAACATTGCAACAAGTGGACTAGGTGTTCTTCATAGCAACATGCTCACAGACGAAGAAATTACAAAATATAACATTGACGCTCAAAAATTACAAAATATTAAATCGGCATCACTCATCGACACTAATAATAACATTATTTTTGCCATCAAAATTCCCCAAGAAATAGTTAAATTACCGAAAATCCTATTAACGCCATTAGCAGACACCAGTAGCTTCGAATTAATGTTTAATCCAAAGTATGTTATAAAATATGGTAACGAAACCTTTGAGTACGAAAACCAAAGAGACTTACAACACTTAAAAAATTATAACGATTGTTTAGCAAGAAAGAATTGTATAAAAATATTTAATAACGCATCAGAAATAATATACATTAAACAAGGTATAATAATTGGAAAAAATTTGTATAACACTACCATAATAAATGATTATAACAACAAAAACACAGAACTTAATGGAAATTACTTAATTCACTTTAATAATTGTACAATTAAGATAAATAATAAAAATTTCACTAGCAAAGTATAAACACTTAAATACAGCATTGTACTTCCAACCAATTTAGAAAATATGAAAAATATAAACAAAAAACTTATATTTGACGACATTGTGCTAAAACAAATAGAGAACATCGATTTTATAAAAGAAGTATATTACCAAAAGAAACAAAATTATATAAATCTGACAATTTATGCTATACTAGCCATTACTATTATTATTATAAGCAGCCTATTGGGAAAATTTATCTATAAAAATAGAAATATTAAACTTAATATCAATACAATATCGACTCGGGAGAGTCTTCAATCTAAGAGGGGAGGAGTTACGTCAATTGCGCAACCAACCCCACCAAACACTTTATTTACATACAAAATATAAGAAACATTACACTTAACAAAATCTTAGCTGACATTTTTTTAATTTCACAAAACTAACCCAAATCTTATAACACTTCCTTAAACACAATACTAACCCAAATCTCGTAACACCTTATAAATTTTACACAACATTTCCACATTGTAACATGATCCGATGAATTGTGACATATACCCAAAAACTGCATGCCGACAATCCATCGAACTCAAGTTACACAACATTTAAACACTTTCCAAATCTAGAGCGATAATTCATCGAACTCAGATTTCACAACATTTTAACGACCTAAAATTAATATGCCAAAGAACCTCACTGCATAGCAAGCAGAATGGGGAAAGCAAGAAATTGTAAACAAACATATACAAACTAAGTGCATATGCACATATAAATATATAAAAAGTGGAATGTATGAAAAATGAAATTGTAAAGTTACAAGCATTTTGGTAGATTTAAGAAAAGTCAGTCTTTAAGCGATATTCAATAAAAGCAGTTCTAAAAAACTCGAAAATAAAAGTTGTCGTTTTTTTATTTCCAAAGAAAGGACTCAAAATCATAACTCGCGTGACAGAAGCAGCAGCAGCGCTCACAGCACCACACCCTGCATTGGTCATTGCCAACTACACCAACAACCGCAGCAGTCAACTTTATCCACGACAGCGGATGTAGGGGAGGCACAACCAGGTACTGCGTAACTGCATCAACAGTTGTCGGCCGTAGGGCAACAAACCCAGCAACAAAAACCTTGGCTGCGTTTACGAAACTCAACAGGTTGTCAACATGTCGCCAAGCAAATTAAGCACTCCATCACGTTGCAGCAACGACACCATCTACATCAGCACCAGCCATGTCATCACATTCAACACACCATCACCAACCACAACAATAGTGAGAAAGAAATAAAAAAAAATACTAAAACATAAAAAAACTAAAGATAGGTAAAAGTTAAAAGTAAATAGACCAAAGTCGAAAATGAAACAAAAAGGTGAAAAATAAAATAAACCATTAAAGAAAAGAATAAGAAATTAGAACAGTGAAACGCTAAAACTAAAAAGATAGAAAACTAGAGTAAACTTAGAAAATTAGAGCTAACAATAAAGTGAAACTAGTAGAACGGAAAGAATAAAAATAAAATCAAAACAAGTAAAGCAGTGAAAATTAAATGAATTAGTGCACTAAAAGAAAAGGACAAAAATGAAAAGATACACAAAAAAAGCAAATTAAAACGAAATAGTGAAAACCAAAAAAATAAAAAGGTATAAATGGAAAGAGATAAAATACCAAAATTTAGAGAAAACTAAAATGAGAGAAAATTGTTAATAAGAAAGAAAAAATATTAAGACTGAATGAAGCGAAAAAGATAGAGAAAAAAAGAAACTAAACAAAACCAATATATATATACACGAAAATAAAACAGTGTTTAGAGAAAAAAAGAGAAAGAAAAGAATAAGAGAATCTAAGAAGAGAAAAGAGAAGTGAATATTGAAAAAAAAACTACTAAAGAAACATAGAAGTGCGTGACAGTGGAAAGAAAGAAAAATAGTGCAAGTTTAAGAGAAAAACCCAAAGAATAGAAAAATAAATCAACTGCAAAAAGAAAAAGTCATTAGAAAATGTTAAGAAAAAAATATAGAAAAGATCTAAACTACAAATAAGTGAGGAAAGTAAAAAAAAAAAAATCGAAAATAGAAGAAAGTAGTAAAGTGAAAATAGAAAAGTCAAAAGAACTAAAGTGAAATAAGATTAGAAAACTTAAAATGTAAGAAGAGTGAAATAAAGTAAAGACAATTTAGGATATATGATAAGAGAAAAAAAAATAGTGAAAACGATAAGATTAAAAAAAATGTAGCAGCTGATATATAAGAAAATAGTGAATACCGATAAAAAAATAAGAAAATTGAAACATTGAACCAAAGAAGAAGAAGAGACAGATAATGAAAATAAAACCAAGAGAAAATTTTAAAAGAGAAAGATAAAAAGACAAAAGAGAAGAAAAAAAAACAAACGAAAATCCAGCACTATCAACAACAACTACATCACCGACATCAACACCAGCATAAACTACAGAACAACCATATCCACCATCGCAACAGCACCGCTACAACAACTACAGAACCACAACAGTAACATCCACAGGCCGGAAACATACTCGCAGGTTTTTTTATAATAATAAACTTACTTTTGAGAAATAACGATTCTTGTTCTATTACCACATATTATATACAGACATACTATTTATATTTTATTTTTTAGAATTTAAATGATAAGCTTGCGCTTTAACAGCAGGGTAAGGAAACGAAATTTTTCGTCAGTAACTGAAGCAGAGTTGATTTACTTAAGCAATAACAAAATTTGTAAACACGTTTGTGAAGAATATTGAACAAAGCATTTAACGCTCGATACGCCATTCGGGCGTTCGTATAAACTGCGTCATTCTGGAATTTTTGAGCGTTTGCTAGCAATATTCAGAAATAGAAAAAAACAGATTATCTAACATTTAAGGGAAACGAGAAAAAAAGTTCAGTAGAAAAAAAAGGGGAAAAAGGTGAATGCAAGCAGTAGAAAACTAACTACATAAGCTTAACAAAGTAAGAATGTAGTTGGCAGCGCTGTTGCTATCCTCCGTAAGGAGAAGTAGAACATAAGCTGCAGCGACATAGTCTAGAGACATTCCAGCGTTCAACTCCATAGGTAGCTATAAGGCTTTTCGACGGTAAACACGACTCTAGGGTTAAGATAAGTTAGTGGCAAGAAATAATTCAGCTGAAGTCTGACCAAGGACTTAAAGGCAGGCGATCTTAAATATTTTTGACAACTTAAGACCAGGTTTCACATTTTCTTTAGACGCACCTAGATAGCGATAGGTAGGGGTATACTTGCAACCGTGGATGCTTTTAGTTAAAGCAAACGTTACTGACGTAAATTAAATCAGTATTTGGTATATTAGGCTTAATTTTTCCACTACTTTAAGTTAAAGAATATCTTATCCTCCTCGCTAAAGACAGCTATTTAAGTTATATGCTAAATTTTTTTTTTTTGTAATTTAACTGTTACCAATTTATCGTGTTGGTATATTGCTCGATAGAAACCTAAGGGTATAATGATTAATGGTTACAAGAACATATTAGTAGTAACAGTTTTACAAAACCTCATGTTACCGAATTTTACTATAAGAAGCTCGGCTTAAGTTAAGTTAAAGTCTCGTTTGTCATTGCTAGCCTTAATTATATATAAAGCCCGGTTTATAAAAGAAATTGAACTATGAGTTTGTTTATCTATTGTTGCCAATGTTTACGTTGCTTAATTTATTTGCTTTCGTAACTGACTCGTAATTTTAAACGGTACCGTTAATTTAAAACAACAGTTGAATTCAAATTAAATTTTTTAAGAACCGTCGACCCACTTATGACATCATTATAAAGTACAGCAAAGTAATTGGTAAATTTTGAATTTGTCATGCAATGAAATTCCATTATTATAAATCATCGGGGCCTTTCCCCAAAAGGTAGCATTATCCATATTTTTTTATATATACAATATCATGGTTGATTTTCTTGATAAAATTTACTTTAAGCTAGTACTGCTCTTATGTATTTTTTTTTCGGCTTAACCGTTACACTTTGTTGTTTATGATTCTAAATTTTTATCATAGCTTAAGCTGACACGCAAATTCATTTCACTTTGTATCGTACATTATAGGTGACAATGTTTTAAGTTTTGTATATATCAAGCAGATCTCGCTTATTTAAAAAAAAAATGTTACATCGTAATAACAAGAACAAGAAAAAATTTTTTGTTGCTGAAAAAAGGCTGATTTTCCGGATCTGCTTCAAGCCGGAGTTGTTTTCGGGTATTATTAGTTATCTAATTCGGGAATAAAAGTTCCTTAATTGTTTTGGTATAAATCTATATATAGTTTACATAATATAAGTGTATAAATTTTTTTGTAATTATTTATTTTGGCTTTGTTTCTTGAATTTTGGACCAAATCTAATAAACGAAAACGAACTATAAAAAAAAATTTTTTTGAGTACAATGATGAATAATTGAATTATACCGGATGGCGGAAGTATAGAGTTTTGGGGTGACCTAAACAAAGGCGCAGGGTCACCATGGCTGTTCTTCTTTTGGGGCCAGAAGGGGTGGGTTAGCCAAGGGCGATCGACCCACAGCAAAGATCGACCCACGAGACGTGCCAACGTGGCAACAGCGAGCAACCGGCTCAGATTCCTTCTTCGTTTTCAGCACTTCCTCGTAAAATAATCGGTTTTTTTTGTATCTTTCGAGATTTTTATTTGTTTATGGTTTTTTCGGGTTTTTACCAGGCGGTAATTTTTAAAATAAACTGGTACGATTATATTCGTGTATAGTTTTCGTCTGTCGGACCAGGCTGGCAAGAACACCACCCCATCCAGTGAGCCTTAGCAGCGCAATACGCCAGCGTACCAGTGCTGCCAGAGGGACGACAGGGGTGCGCAACAAAGGCTACCTTGCCACATTACGCACCAGCCACTTACCACAAACAGCGGACCGGAAACATGACACTTTTATGACTAATTAGTCACAAACGTTTATAATTAACTTAAAACAGTTATGATTGCAATGAACACTGATCTGCCTCAATAGAAAGTGAGTAATCAGCATTCATTGCAATGCAAAATTCAAGCTTATGGTTAATAAACGACTAAATAGTTGAGAGAGAATATGCGTATAAAGAAAACCAGCTTGATATTTTAGCTGCGCTATTGTTAACATGACTTGATTACTCTTTTACAAAAGTGCAGCCGTTGCATTTTTGGACTTTGGCTCATTAAGCGCGAGGTAAATATTTAAATTGATGTTTTATTGTTGTAACCAACTTGGCTATGAAACCTGAGCCAAAGTTTCCATGGCTGGGCGGTCGAGTGTATGTATGTTTGTTTTAGAAGAGTAGCGGCAGCATTAAATATGTATGTGCATGCAAATAAGCATGAATAATTGTTTTGTTTTTAAGAATAAGAATACTATTTTGTATATCTAAAATAATAACAATGAGGTTGTCTAGGTTAAGAATTTTATTTTAAGGTTGTTTATATTTTAAGGTTTAGTTATTGAGACAAATAAAATCTCGGCCAAGAAAGGAAAATTGTAACTTAGAGTTAAGAAAATGAAGAATAAGAAAGCGAGATCAGATTTGTTATAAATATCTTGTTATAAATTATGCAGTTATTAGAGTGGTTCGAGGACAAATAAAAGTGAATCTTCACATTAGAAAACAATAACTCGGAATACTTTAACTTGAAGGTTGTAAGGACCCCTTTTGACGGCTGTCAAAACCGGCCCTCACATTTAGGCTTTCATTTTATGCGGCCCACGCAACCGGCCCTCACCATGAACGGCCTCACTAAAATCGGCCTTGCAACAAACGGCCCCACCGCAACCGGCCCTTAATATAAGCGGCGGCAATAGAACCGGCCGTTTAACAAACAACAATAGCCAACAGCTACAACAACAACAACAACACCAACATCAACTACAGCACATACTACACAAGACAACAGCTACGGCACGAGCCAATAGTAGCAACAACAACAACAACAAGAAGTTACAGCACAAGTCGACATAACCGGCATGACAACCGGCGATAGCAAAGAGACGCCCCAATACAGGCAAACGCAACAAGCAGCTGCAGTAAGTCCCGCCGCATCACGCCATGTACGGTATTTCATTATACCTAAGAATGTATTTTAAGTTGGCTGCTACGCAAGTACAGCCAAAACAAAACATACAATATTTGTTATCAAATAATTTGTATTATTCTTAAGAGTTTTAAACTAACATTAGTTAACTCATTTTTTACTAAATACCTTAAAGTATACATGTGTGATATTACACATAAACTATCAGCACATATTATGAATTAGAATATAACGTCAAAGTATTCAACAGTTGAATTTACAAATTAAGACACATCACCCTGTATCATCTACTCTAAGTATATAATAAGATTTCCCCTTAAAAAAGGCAACATACACACTAACATAGTTAATAAGTCAAACATGAATTGTTATCTTTATTTAGTTGCTCACTCGGGCAACCGAAACATGTATTGCTATCTCAATAGCATAAATATGTATTTGTAACACGACGCTGGTGCCGGCCACTAGTTAGTCATTTTGAATTCTGAAATAAATGATTCTTGTGAGAGACATCAAGCGGAGCAGACGTCTTTTTAATTAGCGCTGGACATAGTGAAGTATTAGTTTAGCTATACAGGAAACAGGTCGGACGGACAACCAACACCAAGACGGTAAGGTATCCAATCATTCCCAATCCTAATCCTGACCATTGCGCTGACCAGAACATCGAATTTGAAGGTTGCGTCCTGCAAACCTCTGCGATTTCTGTCGCGCACACATCCGGCTCTCTACGAAGCCACTCCGTAAGATATCCCAACTTGACCTTCGTGTCGTAACAGAGCTTCGAATTTGAAGGTTGCGTCCTGCAAATCTCTGCGAACTCTGTCACACACATATACCCACCATATCCAAATCCTAACCCGTGCGCTGAAACAAAGCTTCGAATTGAAGGTTGCGTCCTGCAAACCTCTGCGAACTTTGTTTCACACACACACACACCTAAACCTAACCTTAGCCCGTGCGCTGGAACAAAGCTTCGATTTTGAAGGTTGCGTCCTGCAAATCTCTGCGAACTTTGTTTCACACACACCTCCTCAATCCTAATCCTACCCATTGCGCTGACCAGAACTTCGAACTTGAAGGTTGCGTCCTGCGAATCTCTGCGAATTCTGGCACGCACCATCCCATCTCTATACGAGAATACCTCACTCGAATCCCTGTGCAAACTGCACTCTCGCCAACCCCACCACCGAACTCCTCTCCTTTGACCAAATCGGACGAGGACAATTCAACGTGACCGGACCGACCACAAACATCGTCGCCAGTCACCAAGGGAACCAGAGCCCACACCTACGATCCGCGCGCCGAATAGTGCTCCCTTAAAAAAGGAGTGCGAGCGGACCATCACCAAAACCTCCAACCCTAATTCTTGGAAAGAACCCCGGACAGCCGCTGAGCATTACCCTGGCTGGAAAGCGTTGTAGCGCCGGAGGTTCGTTACAAGGTACAGGAAAAAATGGACAACAATGGTAAGTATGCTTTCGGTTTGGGAACCGTTCAAAACCCCCATTAACATAAACCTAACTCGGCAACTTTACGGCTGCCTACTGAATGGCATAAACCACCAAGCCTCCCAAACAAAGAGGTGGTTAGTTTTATAACAAAAATTAGGGAGAGTGTCGCTCGGCGACGAATAGGACTTACGCGTATCCTAAGCGGAGGATACAACAAAATGGCGCAGCTGGTAGGATCCTTCTGTCCGCAGGGACAGCAAGGATGTTAGGATCCTTATTGTAACAGGAACAATAAGGACAATTTTGTTTGTGTAAATTTATTATGATTTAGAGAAAGAAAATTTTGTTAGATCCTTCTGTAACAGGAACAGCAAGGGTAGTTTAAAAAAAATGGATATAAAAAAACTAATTGGTAGAATCCTTGCTGTTATAGGAACAGTAAGGACATTGATTTTTTTGTAGGGATTCAAAGTGATCGGTGGGACTTTGTTGTTACAGGAACAACAAGGATATTTTGGAATGAACATTTTTTTATGGAATTTAAATGTTTTATAGGATCCTTATTGTTACAGGAACAATAAGGAGTTTTTTTAATTTTTTGTAAAATTTTAAACGAATGAAATTTTATTGATAGGACATTTATAAAAAATATGTTTTTAATGTTTTAAATAATAACAAAGGATTTATTACGATAAATTATGGAGTTAAACTGTTGGGTATGTTGAAAAAAAAAATTTTGTTGGGCAAAATGATAGTTTTTGGCATAGTTTTATTTTTTCTGTGGGATTTTTATCTTGGTGGCAGTAGGACTGACTTGGTTCCTGCTAGAAATATATTATTAATGGCGGATCCATCTTCCACCACCTCTCGGAAAGAGGATGGTAGGTAAATTTTATTTTGGTAGGTATATTTTCTTTTAGAGGATGGTAGGTATATATAAAGGTTTAAATTTCGTTTGAACCCCTTTTAACAATTCAATTTTTGGTAAATTTTTTTTTTAGATAACACATATTGTCAACAACAACTTTTTGTATCCACTAAGTGACAATCATGAAGACTGTACCAGTTGAATTTTTGAAGACCATCCTGGAAAACCAAACCTGGAAGCAGATTTTATGGGAAAATAGAAAAGGAACTAAATCACCGTGGAAGATTTATCAACACAGAAGAGAACCAGTCAGCGTCAAGGAAGTCAAAAGCCGCATGAATTTTAAAATTTGTTATAAAATATAGAAAATAAAAAGAAGAGCCTTTTAAATATAGTTAAGAATATTTTTATACATTGGCGTTGGAAGCGGGGGGGCAAGGGGGGCAGTTGCCCCCGCACTTTTTTAGCTAGATAAACAATTTAAAAGGAAAAGTTATTCAAAATATCAGTTTTTTTACAACGATAATATTTTTGTATTATATATTTTCCTCTTCTTTCTCTCTTCTTCATGTTTCATGTGAAGAAATTTTGGTGAACTTTTTTTGCACCACCATTTGTACTGCCCCCCAGATGAAATTCGCTTGCGACGCGCTTGTTTTTATAACAAAAGTCGACTAATGTATGGTTAATATATCGTAAAAACCTAAAATATATGGGAATTAAACAAAAAATATAAAAATGTGTTTTGTAAGCTTTAAATTTGTATTTGTTCATGTACCTCATGGTAGGAGGAGAATTTGTATTTTTATTAAAAACTATCACACGGAATGTTAGAGTAAATTTGCAGGAAGCAAGGCAAAAGATAGACCAGTATTAGATTGAAGAAACGGGCTGGTTAAACGAACGATTATGAATGTAAACGACATAGCGAAAACGGTGAATAATTTGGTGCCCTTGTTTTCGGGTACCGAGTCACCGGCAGAAGTATGTAGGTTCATCCAGGGATGTGACCTAGGTGCAAGAGCAGTTAAGAAAGTAGATATCCCAATTCATAGAGTGCATAAAGCTCCGGTTGCACGGGGACGCTTTCGAAATATGTAGGAGCTGACAATTTGACAAGGTAGAGGATATTTACATATTGATTAAGTCAAATTATCTGAGGGCAACTACATACGATTCAATAAATATTGCATTATCTAGGTGTCAACAAGAGACCGGGGAAAAAATAATTGCGTTTGCATGAAGGCTAGGTTAAATAGAAGCTAGAGGGACAGACTGTATAGAGGAGAACAAATCACTCCTCAAACAATTAAATAAATAAATTAATAAATAAATAAATTAAACAATTAAATAAAGTCGGTATATTGGATCCTGAGATAAGGACAGTAGTGTTATCATTGTCAGGGAATGACATATCAGAGTTGGTAAAAAAGGCTTCAGATTTAGAATATATGTTGAAGGATAAAAGCAGGAATGGGTCAGGACGACATTCACCGCGTCAAACTTGCACGATACAAGAAAGTGACTAAGAACAGAGATGGAATAGAAGAGTAAACAGGGTTTAAGGATAAGAGATGTAACACCAGTAGATAGGTTCGAAGACGAAAGGCAAAACCGATATAAAATTAACATCAAGTGTTCATTCTGCAACAGACAGGGACACAGAAGGGATGAGTGTATCACGAGGAAAAATTCTCCATATTGCGAAACATGTCAGAAGTATGGGCATGAAAATTGCTGGAAGAGTGCACCCTCATTCGCTTCAAGGGGACAGCAGAAAAATTTTAGACAATTTAATAGTAGACAGCAAGAAAACAGGAACATATTTAACGATCGATTGAGTTTTAGGGCAAATAATTTTGGTTATGAAATGCCAGTGAGACAGCAACAGGTATGCTATAGGTGGTGTGATAAGGTGGGTCATGTGCAGGAATAGTGTTATAGAAGGAACAACTGGGAAAATCGGCAGGGAAACTTTCAGGGGCCCAACCAAGGCCAATGAGCTGGGAACCCCGAAATAAGAGCGAAATAAGGCCATCAAAGATAGTAACGGATAATTCTACGTCTAAAAAAGATTGTGAATATCCGTACATCTAAGCCAATAGAAAGGATAGTAAATAATAATTCTACGTCTGAAGAGATTGTGAATATCTGTACATCCAAGCCAGTGGAAAGTTCAGTAACAGATCATTCAGTAGTAACAGATAATTTGACATCAGAAAGGATTGTAAATTTCTGTACACCTCACTCAGGAAGAAATGTAGAAAACAGAAGTCCAGAATCGATGGTAACTGTTGAGTCGTCATCAAAAAAGGTTATAGAAACACTCTGGGAAATAAAAGAAAAATTCGCTGTGGTATTCGAAAAATTAAATACCACAAAAAATTTTATAAAAGAAAAATTCGATGTGGTAGCAGGAAAGTTAAATGAAAATGTAAGAAAAGAAAAAGTCAATGAGGTAGCAGGAAATTAAATGAAAATATGATAAAAGAAAAATTCGATGTGGTATTCGAGAAATTAAATGAAAATATGATAGAAGAAAAGTTCAATGTGGTAGCAGGAAGATAAAATGAAAAAGTAACACAAGAGAAATTCAATGTGGGATTAGAAAAATTATATGAAAATATAACAAATGATTTTTGGCATAAAAATATAACGGTGTTGGAGAAGAAAAAAAGTGAATGTTTTGGAATCTCCAAAGTAAATTATGTGTTTATAGAAATTCCTTGCAAGAATGCTATAAATGGTAGACTCGTTCTTCTTGTAGATTCCGGAGCGGGCACAAGTTCGCATTACAAACAATTGAGGACAGGGGAAAAGAAATAGGAAATTTGTGTGGAGCATTCGGGGGTTTCGTGAAAACACTTGGGTCAGTGAAGATAGAACATGACGAGGTAAATAATCTTAGTTTTAAGTTGCACATAGTGGCACTAGAACAAGGAATGCCTGCAGATGGCATATTAGACCGGGATAATTTGTGGAATAAATCTATCATAAATACGATAGATAAAACAGTAACTATATATGACAAAGAAGGAGGTAATATAAAATTACCATTGAAACAAATGAATGAGTTAAGCTCAATTAATTACAGTGATAAAATGAAAATAAAAGCTAGGACCATACGAACAGTAAGAATTAAAGTAGAGACAAAGATTCCTGTGGTAGTGGTACATAAACAGGAGATAGTGCCAGGGGTTTATTTAGGAGAAAGTTTAAGGGAGGTAGAGAACGATACCGCGTATGTATCAATTTTGAACTCAAATAATGAGGATGTTATCTTGCCGAGGTACTATAAACCGAAATTTTCCAAATAAATAAATTTCCAATAAATTAACACAGACAATTAAATTAGATGAAAATTTGAACTTAGAGGAAAGGTCTGCAATCGAGAATTTAATAACGGCATACCATGATATTTTTCTATTGGAAGGAGATAAATTAACATATACTCCAGTGATAGAACACGACATTCAGGTTCAAGCAAATCAGCCTCCAATAAATCAAAAACAGTATAGATTACCTCAAACACATAGAGAAAAAATTCAAAAACAGGTAGAACAACTTTTAGAAGACGACATTATTAGGCCGAGCAAATCACCGTGGAATTCGCCATTGCTGTTAGTACCAAAGAAAGCAGGAAGCGATGGTAAGAAAAAGTGGAAATTAGTCATAGATTTTAGAAAGGTAAATGGCGCAACAATTAAGCAAGTTTTTCCAATACCAAGGATTGATGAAATATTAGATCAATTAGGGCACTGTAGATATTTCTCAACATCAGATTTGGCTAGTAGGTACCATCAGGTTCTCATGAGTAAAGAAGACAGAAAGAAAACAGCATTTAGTACAGCATTTGGTCATTATGAATTCATAATATACTGACAGGATTACAAAGAATGTATTGTTTCATATATTTAGATGATGTGGTAATTTATGGCGAAAATATACAGCAACATGGGGAAAGATTAGCGTTAAGAAGAGACTAAGGGAAAATTGCTTAAAATTTAATACGGAAAAGTGTCAGTTTCTTCGTAGAGAAATAGCATACCTGGGACACTAATGTTCTGAATAAGGGGCGCTACCAGATCCACAGAAATTAAAATGCGTGAAGGATATTCCAACACCAAGAAATAGGATAAAAATTCAAGCATTTTTAGGACTAGCTAATTTTTACAGGAAGTTCATGGAGAAATCATTTGAAAAAATAAAAGAAGCTGTGACTTCTTCACCCATTTTGGAATATCCCTATTTTAGCAAGCCGTTTTTAATAACTACAGATGCGAGTGGTGAAGCATTAGGAGCAGTGTTGTCACAGGGTGAAGTAGGAGAAGATCGACCAATTGCATTTGCAAGCAGGTAATTAAACAGCGCAGAGAAAAGGTATTCGACAATAGAAAAAGAGTTTTTAGCAATTGTTTGGGCGACAAAAAATTTTAGAGTATATTTGTAAGGAAGGCCATTCAAAATATATACAGATCACCAACCATTGAGAGGAATAGCGAATCTGAAGGACCAAACATTGCGATTAGCAAGGTTTAGACACAAAATGTCAGAGTATGATTTTGAAATAATTTATAAACCAGGGAAAAAGAATTTAAACGCCGACGCCTTGAGTAGAATACCGCGTGGAAGCGAAGAAGTCGCACTAGTACAAACGCAGGAGAAGATAATAGGAGTGGAGAGGCCATTTACGAATTTATATATTGATCTGATTGGTCTACTACCAGAAACGTGTTTAGGGAATAAATATATCTTGATACTCCAAGGCGAATTCTCGAAATATTTGAAGTGCATTGCCGTACCTTGTTGCGTCCTCCCGTGAGGATGCACGTAGGTCCTAATCGTGGCCCTTATTGTCAGTCTGGGAACTCGTCCCAAATTCTGTTTATACTCGCTCACCTTATTTTATTAGGCATGGTGTGCTATGCCGGTCAGTAGGCAGCCGTGAGGTTGCCGGAAAATTACCTTAATTATACTCACCGTGGTTATCCATGTCTGCTAGGTCCTCCGGTCTGGCTAATTTTCTGAATAAAAGACGGTTTTGGGTCCAGGTTCTACCTCTTGCTCACACTTGGTGACTGTGTTTTTATTTGTAGTTAAAATGATACTTTTGGTTTTACAATTTTAAGTTTTAACCACACCTTGTCGTCGTGAAAAATACCACTACATATTCTCTTAAATATACCTATGGTTAACACCTCGGTTTTAATGATAATTAGGTGTACTCAGCATTTGTGCAAGACGCGGAAGGCAATTAGAATAGTTAGTCTTAGTTTTTTATTGATCTAGTTTACAATTATTTCTTCATACGTAATTTCTTAACTCTAAGTTACAATTAGAAAATGTTAATCTTGTATTTCCGGAATTCTTCGCCTAGGTTATATCTGGCTCAAGAATTTACTCTAGTTCCAATTCATTATTCTTTAAAATATACAGACATTCTTAAAGTAAACATTATTATTCATTCTTAATTTCTACGCACCTACTTATTTAATAGTGAGAAGTGTAGACAAACACACGTACAAACATATTCAGTGTGGGAAAAATTGGGTCATATTTCCCAAAACACTGAATCCAACAATAAAATATTATTTAAAATATTTTACCTCTTTTTTTAATTGCATGACGTCAAAAAGTATGCATGCTAGTTACAACAATAAAATACAATTTAAATTATATAACCTCTACGTTGGCTGACTTGCCGAAAATGCATTGTCAGCATTTTTGGCACTAGCCGCACATAAGTAAATTGTTGGCTTTATTTTATTGTCTTTAAAATAGCGCTTGCTATGAAAGCTGATCGCCCAACTGGCGTCAGTGTTTACTTTAATTGCTTCTGTTTTGAAGGTGCCGGCCTTTGCATTGAATTAAATTAAAGCGCTGCAATGCAATGAAAGCTGATCACCCGAATTGTGGTAGATCAGTTCTCTTTGAAGGCACTTGACCATTTATAAACAGATAACATTTTGGGGAAGCCGCGTTGTGAGTCACAACATTCCTCCCCCCTTACACAAAGAAAATTTTTACCTTGAAGAGGTTAAAATTTTCGTCAATATACTTTAAATTCTATTGTTTGTATGCTTGTATTCCTTGTCTAATAAATAAGCACAATTTTATATGCTAGTTCATTCTTCTTCAAATTTCTTTGTTTGATTTAATTTGATTTTGTTTAATTTAAGTAATTACATATCTTAAATTTTATTAATCTATAATGGTATACATTTATAATTAGTTTGCGATAAATTAAATTTATTGTCAACTTGATTGTATTATTGTATGCTATCCCATTGCTCGTTGGTTCGCTGAAAATCTGCCAAGGTGTTTCATTTCTTGCTCATTGCTGTTTTCGTTGTGACTAGACTTTTTTTAATTTTCCGCTGTTGAAGTGTGTGACGTCATAGCTGGCGCTTTGGTATTAATATTACCGCTGTCTATATATGGTTAAGGAGGCTTAAATATGGTTAAACATCTTATATTATTAAGTAATAATTTGGAGTTTATATTAGTTATTGTTGTAACTCCCAAGTATTTCAATTGCTTTACTAAATATTTTTATTCCCTTTTGTGAGACTGTTATTGTTACATGTTTAAGTGTTGTTCTGTTTTTTTTTATAATAATTTGGTTATTAAAATGCTTACTTTGCATTATTCATATTTTAATGTTTGTTGTGTTTTACGTTGGTTTTACTTGCTTAGTTTTACTTATATATTATTTTTATATATGTTGCTGCTCTTGTTTGTTCTCCAGTTGTAAATAGTTTCTGTTTGCTGTCATTTTTCAATGCTTTCGTTGCATTATTAGAACAAGTTGCTTCCTAAAGAGTTCTGTATTAAATGAAATTAATTGTTAGGTTTCATTCGTTTAAAGGAAGCCTTTTATACCTTTTGTGTTATATTTCAATTTTCTTTCGTTTTTATCAAGACTTTCTACACATTTTGTATAATTAAATGTTAGTTTTTATTGTCTAATAAATGTGTTTCTCCTTATTGTTTTTAGGAAGGATTTTTATACCTCTTTTTTTATAACAAAAGTGTTTCTCCTTATTGTTTTTAGGAAGGCTTTTTATACCTTTTTTTTTATAATAAAAGTGTTTCTCCTTATTGTTTTTAGGAATGCTTTTTATACTTCTTTTTTTATAATAAAAGTGTTTCTCCTTATTGTTTTTAGGAAGGCTTTTTATACTTCTTTTTTTATAATAAAAGTGTTTCTTTTTATTGTTTTTAGGAAGGCTTTTTATACTTCCTGTTTTACATTTAAGTCATTTTGCGTTGCATTATTATATTTAAGTTTCTTCATATATTTATGCGTTCGATTTTATCCATCTATTTGTCTGTGATTATACCTTCGAAATGACATTACACTATTCCTTGATTCCTTGGTTGGATTGCTTCGCTCCTTCATTGTGTTTCCTATTTCTGCTTGCAAAATGTTTGCTCCTTGCTTAGCGGCTTATTTCTGACGTTATCTTTTGAGGCAATTGTGCTGCTTACTTTACTTGATTGCTTAACATTATTTAAATCTTTCTTATTTATCATACATTTCAAATTTATATATGATCATAAAGGGATTTTTTTTTTGCGAGGTTCACAATGTTTTACAATTGTAATCTAATATATTTATTTATTCATTTTTATTATGCATCAATTTAATTTCTAGTAAAAACTTATTCATATCTTAACATGTTTTGTTTAACATCCTTTATTTTTCAATAGTTAATTTTTATATATTTCGACATGTTTCAATTATGTATTTACTTATATTTAAACATTTTATTCTTCTTTGTAAACCCTTAACTGTCTTTTATTGTTTTTTTTTTAATACTACGTTATTCTTCATTTTAATCTTAATGATTTAATTCTATAGTTTTCAATTATATATATACATCGAAGCTCAATCTTTTCGCATAGTGTGACTTTTTATTTATCTTCGAATTTTGATTATCAAATTTTTATTTTTTATTTCGAAATTGATGCGATTTTTATTTTATTCTTTGAATTTATTTCAACTTTTGGGCATTTATTACACCAAAAAAAAACTTTCTTTTTATTTTTATTTTTAAAAACAACTTAGTTTTCGCAATCATGCACTCAAATTTCCTTTTCTTATTTTTATTTACTTTACTCCTCAATTTTATGTATTATGAAAACAATTAAAAGAATTTTGTTTACTTCGTTCAAATAAGGTTGTTTTATTTATTTTATTATTTTTCTTTATTTTAACTTCAATTTTCAGATTCAATTTCCAATTGATTTTATCACATCTTACCGCATCTTCATGGAATGCTCTCAAAATTTTTTTATTAACCTTTTTAAATAGGTTGGCACTATCCTGGAATCTCCAACTAGAATGCGTGACCAAGATAAATCCCTGCCAGGGATTTCCGTAACTACGTCATTCACTTTGAAAATTCCAAGACAATTGCTCGTTACTCCAGATTATTCTGCTACTATCTTTCCATTCTTTTCCTGGTATCTTCTTTGGCTAAAACAAAATCCCGATTTATGCGAACTTTCTTCTCTATTACTTTACTAAATTTTTTATCCCGTAAATTTTACTTCTTTCACCCTACTATTAATCAACGCCATTTATTCTTATTACTATTAATTGTTTTTAATAAATTCCTTTGTTTTGCTCCACTGTCGTTTAACTGACCTAATCAAATTCTTAATTAATAAACTATATTAATTATTACATACCCCTGTCTTTTCAAGTTGCACCTACATACGCTGACACTCGTTACTACTGTACTTTTTTGTTTGTGAACTCAAGAATTACCAAAACGCTTATTCAGCATTCTAATTGCGATTATTTTTCCTTATTGCGCATTTACGCTTACCTCCCGTTCGATTATGCAATTGCTTGAACCACCAATTTCTGTGTCATTTTAAACGTTACCAAACTGTTTTAGTAACCAATTTCTGGTTCATTTTTTTTATTTATTTATATACTCTGCCATTTCGCAATTAATGCTTATTTAACTAAAAATGTTTCCTATGTTGGATTGTGTGACATTCTGCTGACTTTCACTTCTACAAAACAACTAACTTTAGGTAACGTTCAACTTGAATACCAACAGTACCGACGCACCCTGTTCGAGGAACGAGCTGTTCAAATGCCGCCAACTTGGCCGGAGTACCCGCCATTTGGGGAGGTTGATCGCCCCACCAATGCGATCCGTGTTTTTCATGAAGACCCACCAGGTAACTCAATTGTGTCACCTAGTTCATTTAACTTTTATATTAATTTGTTGGTTTTTTCCCTTTATATATTTGGATTTATTAAAGCGCCCTTTGACCCTCAGGCTTTGGCAGAGCTTTTCGAGTCTTCTTCCGACATGAGAGACGACGGCTACTGTTCGAAAGTGAAAGACCCGTTCTCTACGGAATCTCGCCTCTTTTTCCTCGCAAGGCATCGGGCAGCTGACCTTGCCGCCATCGAGGAACAACAACAACGTATGAACCACAGCACAGTACTGTGGGAGAGGGACCCAATTGTCTACCTTGACGAGTACTACTCTCGTCTAGTGGACTGTTGTTGGGATGATTTAGTCGGATTCCAACTACAACGCCTCCTCTCCTCCTATAGGTCAGTCAGAAGTGTTGACCTACTGGTGCAATGCTGTGCTGAGGTTTTACGACTCGATCGTGAGGAAGCACAGAAGCCCCCCGACTTTCCTATCCCTTCCTCGCTGCGATTGTTGGGACAACAATAATACGTGTTCATAAAAATAATTCAAAAATAAAATAACATAAATTAATACTTTGATTTTTATTACATTTTTATTATTGATTGATTTATTCATAAACGTTTCGTTTTACTTTTCTATGTATACTTGACCCCACAGTATTCCTCTGTGTTTATTTGGCATGGTAATTTTGGAAGTTCCCGTCTGTCGTTTCTGTGTGTCGATCGTGCCATTCCTTGTGCGTGCTCCACTATATGTAGTGGAACTCTTGGTGTTGGTCGGCCTGTTTCCCTCATGACCTCGGCTGTCGCATTTCTCTGTATGAGATTACCTTTCACTTCTTTCTTAATATATACAACTAATCCTATTAATATCGCCAATACCGCCACAGTCTGATAAGAACGCCTTCATATTCTTGTGATTCGTAACTTTAATAGGCAGTACCGCCACCGCCTTCCCGTGTTCATTTTTAGTCCAGATCTGACTCCACTCTTTCTTCAATAATTCTATGTACTCTTCGTGATCAACCTGGCTGAAACCAATCTCCATTTTACTTGTCTCAGTTTTCTCCTATGTTATTATCGTGTCCATATTTTGTATCGAACAGTCTTGCTTAACTGATAATATCCCCAGATTGTTTAATGTTATTACGCTTATCCCATTTTTACACATGACATCAAATATCACCAGTTTTTTAAACCTGAACAACCATACATTTGATTTCTCCGTCTTTACTAGCATACCTGCGGTAGCTGGAACCACGACAGGGTAACATGCGTTCCTCTTGTCCGCTCTGTGTTGAAGTAATCTAATCTCACACGACGGATTGCTACTATTAAATAATCTACCTTGACTCTTGCATAGCAGGAATTCCGTTTTATCCGTGTCTCCTAAATTAAAACACCTGCCTCTTTCTTCATTTGTCAAACCGATGAACTTAAACTTGTCCTCTGATTCCGCCACGTAGTCAAAATTCGGCTTACACAGTGAATCCCATTCCTCGGTTGCTACCATTGGGATCGGATATGGCTTATAAATTGTAAATCGCTCTGCCTCCGGAATTGGTACTTTTATTACGATCAATACACTCCCTTCTGTGGGAAATACCTTGAGCTTTGCTGTTTTGTGAATATCGAATGCGCTCAAAATAAAACTAAATCCGTTCCCCGCTACTTCCGATGTAGTCATTAGTGTCTGTATGTCGGTCGCTGTTACTAAAAGTGGATTCAAGTTTCCCTTATATAAATCGTCAATAATGGCCAACTCCGACAACTGTTGCCCTTGTATCTCTATTAGCTTTGCTTCCATCCTAGCTCTTATTTCCAAAGTTTTGAGAACGTATTCTAATCTGACTACGTGCTTGCTCCATTCATCTTGTATCTTCTTTTGGATCGATAATTTTCTGTTTAGCTCTATCTGTATCTCTTCTACTTCCGTTATCAGTGTGTCTATTGGTTTCGACAATTCTATTGGTTTTATAACTATTGGCCAACACAGTAATTTGGTGATCCATCATCTTGTATGTCTCCGTTTGCCGTTGGTCTATGTTGCTCAGGTGCTCCATTACTATATCTGAATTACTATATCTATCACCCCGAATGCCCAATTTAATGCCTCTCCAATGAAGTCCAACGATCTCTTGATACGTCCATGACAAAATGTCTGCTTAGTACTGTTCTCGTTCCTCAGTAGATTTTTAATGATCGCCTCTATCTCCCTAAATGTCATTGTACACTTGTCCAAAGTGGTCAGCTCCACCTCCACACATACTGCTCTCGTCTTCTCTTGCATTTCTCCTACCGTTTTTAAAATCTTCCCCCCTCTGAATAGGTTCGAATCGTGTGAATATTGTCCACTCGTTCTTAAAAAACAACGCCGTGTCTGTTTTCTCGAAAAACATCGTTGTTTCTGTAAGTTCCTTAACCTCTGTTTGCTGCATCCATGTTTCCTGCACTCCACTTACAATCATGCATAACCACACCATTCTCATATAATTTCCTATAATGAAACAAACAAAATCTTTTTAGTACACAACACTTTCTGAAACGCTTCCTTATGTCCCAAATATATTTGTTTTCTATATTCCTTTTATTCTCGACAATGTATATAATAAAAAGTTTTTATAATTTTCCTACATCTACATAATAATAATCAATTATATTTTAACTATCTCTTTACTCTAATACTCACTTAATTACGCTATTTTACTTTCGTTAATATATAAAAAATAAATTCATTATTCCTTCTTATCCTTTAATTTTCGTGAAATAATTTAAACAGGTTGTTATGCAGCCTCTTATTTCTCCCTTTTCCTAAAATCAGTTGTAACTGGGCTCCTAATAGCCACCACATCAAATGGTCCAGTCCAAATTGGAGAAAACTTATTCCTCCTGACCTGATTTTTCACGAGCACCCTGTCCCCTATCTTAAATTCTACTGCGTTCGTCTTACTATCATAATACATCTTTGATACTTTTTTCACCCGATCCTGATTTCTACGCACTAACTCGTGTGCTCTCTGTATTTGATATTTCATCACCTTTGAATGATCTTCTGAGTTATATACAAGGCCTTTTTTCAAATTTGTAGGCATTTCTGAATCAAACCACTGATCCCAATTAGATCCATCTTCCTTCACAAAACTCCTTAAATACCCTGCCAAAGGTCTATGACTCCGTTCTAACAAACCATTCGCCTGTGGGTGGTAGGGTGTTATATGTAATTTCCTTATCCCCAGCATTTTGCAAACGTCTGAAAATAATTAAGACACAAAATTCGATCCATTGTCTGTTATTAACACTTTCTCGTAATTATTTCATCAAAAAATGCTTTCGCTACGGTGCTGGCCTCCGCGTCTGGCATTGGTACGCATGCCATATACTTAGAAAAATCGTCTTGAAACGTTAATATATACTTATTACCTGAAACTGTTTCTGGTAATATTCCTACCATGTCCATTAGCCTGTCCCAAGCCATAAGGGAGAAATTTTTTTTATCGAAATTAGACACCCTCTAGTTTTTTTACATTTTATCTAAAAATGACAAAAAAAAAAGTTTCATTACGATTGGACAGTGGTAACCCGTGCCGTCTTGACGCCAAAGTTTGGAAAAATGCCTATTTTAAGCGTATTTTTCTCTTTGGGTTATCCTTGGAGAAAATTAACAAAAAAAAAAAATACCAGAATGAATTTTTGTAAATAGAGGAGACAAATACAATTCCAAAATGAATTCATTTATTAAAATCGGTTAATAATTGATAAAGTTGTAATATTTTTAACACAAGAACCACAGTGCAAAGTTGCGTTGTATTCTCAAAGTCCCGTTATTTTGCCAATTTGTAAACACATGGATACATTCTCGGCATCAGTATGGAATATTTTGTGCTCTTTTCGTCTTCATTCTTTAGAATTTCTCGTTCAGTAAACACGTGTTTTTAATATTTATAATATAAGCTTTGAATAAATCAATATGTCGGTGGGATTACGAAGTGGTACAAATAATATATATCTAATAGGCGGTGTAAAACATGAAATAACTGGGTCAAAACTTCCTTCTAATAAGCAAGTTATGAGTGTTTTATTTTACAATTTACGTGTAGTAAATTTAACTGTTAACGCAAGCGCAAACCTTGTTATTCGTGAATGCATAATATATTGGGAAAAGGCTCGCATACCCACCAAAGCTATCCCTAATTGTGTCAAAAAGCTTGTGGAACTATATGAATTTTGGAGAAATTTACAAAAGAATGCTAAAAAAACTCAAGACGGTTATGTTCTACAGCGCCAAGGATTTTTAAATACTTTAGACAATTTATTCGACATTGCTCACATAAACGCACTTCAAACAATCAAAATAAGCGAAGACAAAAAATTTCTGCAGCGCCAGAGGGAGCCGGGGCGACCTGGCTGCTTAGCTGGAGTCGACAAAAAGCTGGCTGATAAGGAAGAAAGGGTTCATCTTAGGACGATCGAGGAAGAGAAGCGGCAAGGAAAATATTTTAGCGAACCATTACCCTCAACGTCTTCTTTTGACGAGGAAGAACACTATTTATCTTCCGACTCAGATGGAACAGTTGATTCACACGATAGTGTACCAGCTTTAACTACTGAAATTAAACACAAAACACGTAAAACATATAAAAAAGACTTTATTACTCCAAAAATAGTAGCAGCTCTAGATAGATGCCAGCTAACCATACGAGACTTTATGTTTATTCTTGAAGCTACGCTTGAATCACTTGGGCACACTTCAGAAGAGTTTTCTATCAGCAGAAGTACAATTCAAAGAATTCGTACTTTAAGACGAAAAGATCGTGCTGAAGCCATAAAACGCAACTTCCAAGACAAGGTGCCAGATGTTGTGACAATTCATTGGGATGGAAAACTTTTTCCAGCTTTGGACTCACGGAAATCGAAAGAAGAGAGGCTTCCCATAGTAATATCATATGGCAGTCAAGAACAGCTACTTGCTGTGCCACGTTTGGAAAGTTCCACAGGAAGGGAACAGGCTCAGGCGGTATGGAATGCAATTGCAGACTGGAATCTAGAAGATAAGGTACAAATTCTTTGTTGCGATACTACAGCGTCTAATACAGGCCGTGTTAATGGTGCTTGTTCGCTTATCGAACAAAAACTTAATAGGAAAGTTATTATATTTGCCTGCTGTCATCATATATATGAATTGGTGCTGAAAGCTGTTTTTGAAATAAAAGTCACTCATGTGACCACAAGTTCTGACATTCCCCTCTTCAAAAAGTTGCAAGATAACTGGAAGCATATAAACACAAAGAAAGTACAGTTATATAGAGAAAAGTTGTCAACGTACATTGCTGATTCAGAAATTGAGAACTTGCTTGCTTTTTATAAAGCCAAATTAACTGACAAAACGCTCAGAAAAGATTATTGGGAGTTGGTAGAGCTATCAATAATATTCCTAGGTGGAGATGCCGAAAAGAAATTAAAAATAAGGCCCCCAAGAGCCATGCATCAAGCTCGGTAGATAGCAAGAGCCCTTTATTCTTTAAAAATAACACTGTTTAGTGCTCAATTGAACATTGAAAGTCAGGATAAAATAGCCTTGTTTGAAGTCGGTCTGTTCATAGTGACTTCCTACGTCAAGCCGTGGTTACAATGCGCATCAGCAATAAAGGCACCTTACCAAGATTTGTGCGTTTTAAAAGCTATGAAGGACTAAGAAAGAATTGATAAAAACATTTCAAAGGCAGCCTTATACAAGCTAAGCCAACACTTATGGTATTTGACTGACGAAATAGCTATACTGGCACTTTTTGACGAGGATGTCGATCTAGATACTAAGGTGAAAATGGTAGCAAATTTAAGCAACGAACACATAATAAGTCATGGCAAAAGGTATACCCATGGAAGGAAGAAATATGTGGTCCTTTATAGTATTGAATCCTACTTACAAGTTGTTTGCTACGTTTTATATTTATACAAATATATACCACGCTTCTCTTTTTTAATTTAGAAAAAAACATTTTTGACTTTGTTTCGGTCAAAAGTAAATTCTTGTTCGATCGTCTCAATATTGACGCCAGTTTTCTAAAACAATGTCCAACTCTGTGGTCGAATAATGTCTCATTTCAAGAAGCCAGGAAACAAGTGTCCACATTGCGAGTGGTTAATGATACAGCTGAAAGAGCGGTCAAGCTAATGAAGGATTTCCATGGATTAATCACGGTTGAAGAAGATCAAAAGCAGTATTTATTACGTTGTGTACAAGAACACCGAAAAGTTTACCCAGATTGTAAAAAAAAAACTTTAAAAAGAAAATTTGAATAACGATATTATTTAACTTTTAAATGTAATATGCAATATACTCGTAAGACCATAGAAGATTAGTTCTTGTATTGAATATTTCATATCATATATAATTATTGACTGATTTTAATAAATTAAATTTAAGTTAAAATTAATTTTTTTCGAGCGAAAAAACACCAAAAATGCGAGTGCAGCATCGTTTTTTATTTTTCAAATTTGCGAGGTTGTCATCTTTGCAGGCCCACTGTGCAATTTTCTTTGGGACTATATAGCCACAATGACCATATTTCGATGGAATAACACCTCAGCAATGACTATGTTAAGTTTCGTTCTAAGCGAACAAATAGTTTAGAAAATCCTGAGTTATGCCTAATTTATTCATGAAAACCCCCACTGTGCAACGCTCTGTGCACTGTGGTTCTTGTGTTAAAAATATTATAGCTTTATCAATTATTAACTGATTTTAATAAATGAATTCATTTTGGAATTGTATTTGTCTCCTCTATTTATAAAAATTCATTCTGGTAGTTTTTTTTGGTTAATTTTCTCCAAGGATAACCCAAAGAGAAAAATACGCTTAAAATAGGCATTTTTCCAAACTTTGGCGTCAAGACGGCACGGGTTACCACTGTCCAATCGTAATGAAACTTTTTTTTTGTCATTTTTAGATAAAATGTAAAAAAACTAGAGGACATGCGTTCGAAAATATCGAAAAAAAAATTTTTGGGACACCCTAATGTCCATGTATACCTTTTCAAAAGGTCGCCTTGGTGTATCTGTTAACACCATCGGCATTTTAGTCAGCCTTGAACTCTTGTTTACCTGACATTTTTTGCAATTTTTCACATACGTCTTTGTCTGGTTTTTCATTCCACTCCACCTAGATTCCTACCTGATTCTCAAATACGTTTTAAGGGACCCTTGATGCCCCCCAAGCCCTGAATCATGAAAATCCTTTATTATCATTTGTATCATCCTCGGATCTGTCAGCACTCTTGCAACTGGTTTTTCGGGTGGTTCTATGACTTCCTCCTCGTCAATAATCCCTTCCCCCTCCTGTGCTGACTCCTCCTCATTTTCCTCTTCCCTAATCTTAGATCGTGTCTTAACCATATTCACGTCATCCTTTATCTTTTCTGCATTAGTTCTGTGCAAATCTTTTACCGCCACATCTTCGCTTACATGTGGAACTCTACTAAGAGCGTCAGCATTAATAATCTTCTTTCCCGGCTTATAAATGATCACAAAGTCATATTCTGATAACTTATGCCTAAATCTCGCTAATCTGGATGTTTGATCCTTTAAGTTCGCTATCCCCCTCAATGGCTGATGGTCGGTGTATACTTTAAAATGTCTACTCAATAAATATGCCCTAAAATTCTTTGCCGCCCACACTATGGCTAAAAATTCCTTTTCGATAGTCGAATACCTCCTGTAGTATTCCTATACATATTATTTAAATATTTAATTTATAATTAATGTATTTCATTATAAAACAAGCTATAAATACTTTTCTCAAAATAAGTAATAATATAAAAACCTCCACTGTAAGAATTTTCGAGAACATGCACAATAATATTCAAACTAAGTTAAAGTAATACACCTCTACGGTATACTAAGATATTATTCAAACAATAAGAACATATGTTCATACTAAGCACTACTATCTATCTCATTCGCACACATGTACCATATGGCTGATTATGTTTACGTTTTCTATTCTACTCACTCACACATATTAAACTATTAATACTAAACTACAAATATGTATTACGATATTCTACTATTACTTTTACACTAATTAAAGAACATATGATTCTATTTAAATTCTAAACTACAAAAACAATTGTCAACTAGTTTTAAGACAAAATACCGTTATGTTTACTATAAAAGGATGAACATATTTGAAAATAAATCAATTAGTTTTGAGCATCTAACAAGCTGCCTACTAATTAATTTTTAAATAAGTCTTGAGCTTTAATAGCTGCCGACTTCAACTTTTTAGCCTCTGCACTTTTTATAGTGAACGGCTGTAAATGTAATAAAAACAAAAATAGCGCCAGTGGCGAACTTCGCCTGCAACCAATTAGGCAGGACCTTAAAATACTAATAATAAATCCGCAAGTCCTTTTTTAAATAATCGCGAACCCTTATATGGCGATGCTATGTCGCGAATTAAATTATGTGGCGATCCTGTCGCCAAAATATTATTACATGGCGACCCAAAAACATATTTACTACACTCCTCTCTGCGTCATTTAGAGCTCTACTCGCAAATGAAATTGGTCTTGTTGTGACTCACAACGCGGCTTCCCCAAAACGTTATCTGTTTTTAAATGTTCAAGTGCCTGCAATGAGAACTGATCTACCGCAAATCGGGCGATCAGCTTTCATTGCATTGTAGCGCTTTAAGTTAATTCAATGCCAAGGTCGGCACCTTCAAAACAGAAGCTATTAAAGTAAACACTGACGCCAGTTGGGCGATCAGCTTTCATAGCAAGCGCTATATTAAAGACAATAAAATAGAGCCAACAAATTACTTCTGTGCGGCCAGCGTAAAATGCTAGCTAGGCAAAAACCAGAGGTAAATTAATTTTAATATTTTATTGTTGTATTTAACATACACAAAGTTTGGCTAAGCGAATAACGCAAAACAAGTATAAGTTAAATAAGAACTTAACATTGGAATATGACCCAATTACACATGTTATACATGTTTGTATGTTTGTTCGGCCTAAGTTGGCATTATTAAATAAGTATGTAGGAATGCAAGACTGAATAATAATGTTTACTTTAAGAATGTCTGTATATTTTAAAGAATAATTAATTGGAACTAGAGTAAATTCTTGAGCCAGATATAACCTAGGTCAAGAATGCAAGACCAAATGCATGATTAACATTTCCTAATTGTTAAGAAATTACGTATGTATAAGGAAATAATTGTAAGCCAGATCACTAAAAACTAAGACTAATTATTGTGCAAGATTGCCTTCCGCATCTTGCACAAATGCTGAGTACACCTAATTATCGTAAAAACCGAGGTGTTAAACATAAGTAGTTTTAAGAGAGTTGGGAGCTGATTTTATAACTGTGCAGTTGATAGTCGATTTTATAACTGTGAAAAGAGTTGATTGTCAATGGTAAACACCAATAAAACTGTAATAATAAAAGTATACAGTCACTAAAGTGACCGATAAAGAAAACATAAGAAGCATTATTCTCTCTAACCAGAACAAGGGACCTAAGGAAGGACCAGAGGACTTTATTCCCACCCAGATCAGCATGAGTAAGTATAATACAGGTAACATTCCGGCACCCTCACGGCTGCCTACAGACCGGCATAACTCACCATGCCTAGCATAATAAGGTGAGAAATTATAAACAGGATTTGGGACGAGTTCCCAGTCTGACAAGTAGGGCCACGTTTAGGACCTATGCGCATCCTCACTGGAGGACGCAACAAAATTGGCGCAGCCGGTAGGATCCTTCTGTTCGCAAGGACAGCAAGGATGTTAGGATCCTTATTGTTTCAGGAACAATAAGGATATTTTTTGCTTGTTTAATTTTAAAAATTTTTTTTAGAGGAGTACAATTTTTATTAGATCCTTCTGTTATAGGAACAGTAAGGACATTGGTTTTTTTCGTAGGGATTCAAAGTGATCGGTGGTACTTTGTTGTTACAGGAACAACAAGGATATTTTTTAATGAAAAAATTCTTTTTTATGGAATTTAAATTTTTGTTAGGATCCTTATTGTTACAGGAACAATAAGGATATTTTTTTTTAAGTTTTTGTAAAATTGTAAACGATTGAAATTTTTTTGATAGGGCATTTTGAAACTAAAATTTTTGGTGGGTTTTTTTTTGTTCACGGGAACATTGAGGATAATAGATCCTATTTACTTTCATATAATGGTTTAAGTTTCGGTTGAACCTTTTTAAGTTTGCAATTCAAAATCTTCCACCACCTCTCGGAAAGAGGCTGGCAGGAATAAAAGTTTCTGTGTTCAAGGTTTAAGTTTCGTTTAAAACCTTATTTTTTGTTTAATTCAACAGAATTTTTTTTTTATCCACTTCAAGGCGATGCTGGAATTTTACGAAGCAGATGCAGTTGGTCAACAAACAGCAAGGATTTTTTTTTTGGAACTAAATCACCGCGGAAGAGGACGCGACTACAAAGAGAACCAGTCAACGGCAAGAGATATCATGGCAAATTTTGAACATAAAAATAAAACTTAAATTGTGTCGGGGTTTTTCGTCACTTATTTGGCGAAATACAAACAAAATATTTATTTATACATGAATTTGAAACAAGCTTTTATAGCCTATGCATCAATTGTTGCTTCGATATGTTAATATGATATGAAAGCTAATCACTGAAAAGAAAGAGAATAAAGTTATATATAAATAAAACAAACTAAATAGCATGTCTTTTATTAAATTCCATATTTTCACATGGCGCAGGCAGAATTTGATAGTTTCATAGAACAATTGTGGAGTGAAATAGAACACTTTTGTAATTCAAGAAAAGATTTTGAAGCAGTAAAAAAAAGGAGTCTATGATTCAAAAGAGTTAGGTAAAGCCGAGGAGGCAGAGGTTGTCCTGCAAATTTTTACGCAGCTGGTACATAGTGAGTCAAGGGCATCTGTTGAGGAAAAGGAGGACCTGAACGAGCGATTCAGGGATATCGAAAAGAAATATCACGCAATAAGGATACAACTCGAAGAGACAGAAGAAGGGATAAGGGAAATTGAGGACGAAAACCTAAAATTGAGAAAAATAGTGGGCAATAAGAATATCTCCGAGGAGTTAGTAAAACAATTAGTCGAGAACGAGCACACGGAGTGTGAAAAGAAATTGCAGGAAGCCCAACGAAAAATAGAAAGTTTAAAGTTGGTAAGAAGAGACCGGGAAACAATAGTAGTACCAACAACCGTTAAAATGAATATAAGTGAAATAGCCAAAACGGTGAGTAACTTAGTACCGCTATTTTCAGGTACTGAGTCACCGGCAGAAGTTTATAGGTTTATACAAGGATGCGAGTTGGCATTCAAAGCGGTGAAACCAGTAGAGGCACAGGACTTCACAGATTGTGTGAAATTAAGGCTACATGGGGAAGCATTTGAGTTTTGCAGGAATAAGAGATTTGGCAAGGTTGAGGAACTCTATGGGGCAATCAAAGCGAAGTACCTTAAGGAGACAACGTATAATACGTTGATAATGGAGCTATCGCATTGCGTCCAAAGACCGGGAGAGAGTTTAAGTTCGTTCGCGAACCGAATAAGCGACATAGAGTCTCGAGGTAGAGATCTAGTAGGTGAGGACGGTATCCTGTGGGAACAGCTAAATAGTTCAGTCGTTAGTGCGTTTAAGGTGGGCGTCTCCGACCCGAACCTACGAACGATTTTATTAACGACAACCGGTTTGGGTCTCGCAGCGTTAGAAAAAAAGGCGTTAGAAATGGAGATCATGTTAAAAGGAGGTGAGCTAGGGAGAACCGCACAAGGCCATAATAACTATGGGCAAGAGTACCAGGGCAAACAGGGAATTAGGTTTCCCAGAGAAAGGGGTCAAGAACAAAGAGGGCAATACAGCATACAAGAAGAGGATGCAAAACAATTGAGAAATAGCAGATTAGCTATAAGGTGCTCCTTTTGCCAGGAGAGAGGGCATACCAGGGACGTGTGTATAACCAGGAGAAACACACCATATTGTGAAAAATGCCAGGAATATGGGCACGAAAAGAGGTGGAAATGTGCCCAAGAATTTAAACCCAGAAGTGATAAAATGGAGGGAAAAAGATATGAGGGTAATTTTAATTCAAAAAACCCATTCAGAAATAATGAGGAAAAAAAACAGAAACAGGGACCAAATAAAGCGATTGAATGTAGGTGGTGTAACAAGTTAGGCCACGTAGAAAAAGACTGCTACGCTAAGAGGAATTGGGAGAATAGGCAGGGAAACTTTCAGGGGCCCCGCAAAGGCCAATAAGCTGGGACCCCCGAAATAAAAGAACACTTGGGCCGACCAAGATAGTAACAGATAATTCTACATCTGAAAAGATTGTGAATATCTGTACATCTAAGTCAACAGAAAGGATAGTAACAGATAATTCTACGTCTGAAGAGATTGTGAATATAAGTACATCCAAGCCAGTGGAAAGTTTAGTAACAGATCATTCGACATCTGAAAAGATTGTGAATATCTGTACATTCAAGCCAGGAGAGAGATTAGTAACAGATCATTCGACATCTGAAAAGATTGTGAATGTCTGTTCGTCCCAATCAGAGAGAAATGTAGCGAATGTAGGTCCGAATTCAAAAGAAGTAATTAAGTTGCTATGGGCAACATCAAAAAATTTTTTTTATAGCAGTTTAATAATAATACAAATAATTATATATATGGTGAATATGGCCATGGGTAGTATGAAAAGAGCCCATAGGAATATAAAAAGGGAAATAAAAGAAAGAAGAATACTTTTCGAAAATATTACGAGAGCGGTAGAGAAAAGTATAGAAGGGAAATTCAAAGGAGTAATAAAATCATTAAATAAAAATATAATAAAAGAAAAATTCGGGGTGGTATTCAAAAAGTTAAATGGAAATATGATAAAAGAAAAATGCAATGTGCTATTGGAAAAATTAAATGAAAACATGATAAAAGGAAAATCTGATATGGTATTCAAGAAATTAAACAAAATACCAAAGGAATACAATAAGGAATTAGGAAAATTAAGTGAAAATATAACAAATGATGGTTGGTATAAAAATATGACGGTGTTGGAAAAGAAAAAGGGTGAATGTTTTGGAATCTCCAAAGTAGATGATGTGTTTATAGAAATTCCTTGCAAGAATGCTATAAATGGTAGACTCATTCTTCTTGTAGATTCCGAAGCAGACACGAGTTTAGTGAAACAAAATGCATTAAAAACAATTGAAGACATGGGAAAAGAAATAAAAAATTTGTGTAGAGCATTTGGGGGTTTCGTGAAAACACTTGGGTCAGTGAAGATAGAACATGACGAGGTACATAATCTTAGTTTTAAGTTGCACGTAGTTGCATTAGAACAAGGACTGCCTGCAGATGGCATATTAGGCCGGGATAATTTATGGAATAAAACTATAATAAATACGATAGATAAAACATTAACTATATACAACAGAGAAGGAGGTAATAGAAAATTACAATTGAAACAAATGAATGAGTTGAGTTCAATTAATTACAGTAAAAAAATACAAATAAAAGCTAGAACCATACAAACAGTAAGAATTAAAGTAGAGACTAAGGGGTTTATTTAGGAGAAAGTTTAACGAAGGTAAAGAACGATACCGCGTATGTATCAATTTTGAACTCAAATAATGAGGATGTTATATTGCCGAGGTACTATAAACCGAAATTTTTCAATTATAATATATTTAAAATGAAGTCAGGCTCAATGTATGGAGTAAACGAGTGTAAAGTAAAAGAAAGGATTAAAAAATTAACACAAACAATTAAATTAGCTGAAAGTTTGAACGTAGAGGAAAGGTCTGCTATAGAAAATTTAATAACGGCATACCATGATATTTTTCTATTGGAAGGGGATAAATTAACATACACTCCAGTAATAGAACACGAAATTCAGGTACAAGCAAATCAGCCTCCAATAAATCAAAAACAGTATAGATTACCTCAGGCGCATAGAGAAGAAATTCAAAAACAGGTAGAACAGCTGTTAGAAGACGACATTATTAGGCCAAGCAAATCACCTTGGAATTCGCCATTGCTGTTAGTACCAAAGAAAGCAGGAAGCGATGGTATGAAAAAGTGGAGATTAGTCATAGATTTTAGAAAGGTAAACGACGCAACAATTAAGCAAGTTTTTCCAATACCAAGGATTGATGAAATATTAGATCAATTAGGGCACTGTAGGTATTTTTCAACATTAGATTTGGCCAGTGGGTACCATCAGGTTCTAATGAGTAAAGAAGACAGACAAAAGACAGCATTTAGTACCGCATTTGGTCATTACGAATTCAATAGAATGCCATTTGGACTCACCGGAGCTCCTGCGACTTTCCAGCGATTGATGAATAATATACTGACAGGATTACAAGGTATAGATTGTTTTGTTTATTTAGATGATGTAGTAATTTATGGCAAAAATTTACAGCAACATGGGGAGAGATTAGCACAAGTATTCCAGAGGCTTAGGGAAAATTGCTTAAAATTGAATACGGAAAAGTGTCAGTTTCTGCGCAGAGAAATAGCATACCTAGGACACAAATGTTCGGAATTAGGGGCACTACCGGATCCACAGAAATTAAAATGCGTGAAAGATATTCCAATACCGAGAAATAGGAAAGAGGTTCAAGCATTTTTAGGACTAGCAAATTATTACAGGAAGTTCATAGAGAATATGTCACAAATTGCATCACCCATAAATAATTTACTGAAGAAGGATAATAAGTTCCAATGGTCAGAGAAGTGTCAGGAAGCGTTCGAAAAAATAAAAGAAGCAGTGACTACATCACCCATTTTGGCATATCCCGACTTTAGCAAACCGTTTTTATTAACTACGGACGTGAGTGGAGACGCATTAGGAGCAGTATTGTCACAAGGGGAAGTAGGAGAAGATCGACCAATCGCGTTTGCCAGTAGATCATTGAATAACGCTGAAAAAGGGTACTCAACAATAGAAAAAGAGTTTTTAGCGATTGTTTGGGCGACAAAAAATTTTAGAGCATATTTGTTAGGTAGGCCATTCAAGATATATACAGATCATCAACCATTGAGGGGTATAGCAAATCTGAAGGATCAAACGTCAAGACTAGCAAGGTTTAGACACAAGATGTCAGAGTACGATTTCGAAATAATTTATAAACCAGGTAAAAAGAATTTAAATGCAGACGCACTGAGTAGAATACCACAGCAGAACCAAGAGATAGTTGTAGTTCAAACCAGATCTAAAGCAAGAGAAAAAGAAGCAGCCGAAGAAACTAAAGAAAACACGGATTCACTAGCGGAAGTGGATGAGGGAATAGAACAACAAGCCAATAATAACATAGAAATCCTAACAGATAGGAAGGATATAGAGAGAATATTAAAGGATTTTCATAATTTGCCATTGGGAGGACATCAGGGAGCGCTGAGAACGTACTTTAGAATAAGAAAACAATACAAATGGAAGGGAATGCAAAAGGAAATTAAGGAGTATGTGAAAAAATGTAATAAATGTCAAATAAATAAAAGTTCTAGACTCACCAAAATGCCTATGGTATTGACAGACACACCAACACGTCCGTTTGACAAAGTTTATATGGATATAGTCGGCATATTGCCAGAGACTGTGTCTGGTAATAAATACATTTTAACGTTTCAAGATGATTTTTCGACCATACACCAAGGGTGTTAATTACAGACAACGGCTCAAATTTTATTTCACGCGTGTTTTCAGATGTATGTAAAATGTTAGGTATTAAAAAGTTACATATTACACCGTATCATCCGCAGGTAAATGGTTCCCTAGAGAGAAGTCATAGGCCTTTGGCAGAATATTTGAGAGGATTTGCCAAAGAAGACGGGTCAAATTGGGATCAGTGGTTATCGTCTGCGATGCACGTTCACAATAACACACCGCATACGACAACAAAGCAAACACCTTTCAAAATATTATATGGGTTTGACTCAGAAATGCCAACTAATTTAAGGCGAAAGTGTAGTCCGGTGTATAATGCCGAGGATACTTCAAAAGTTATGAAATATCAAATTCAGAGAGCGCACGAACTGGTAAGACAGAACCAGGACCGTGCAAAAGAAGTATCTAAGAAATATTATGATAATACTTTAAATGCAGTAGAATTTAAAATTGGGGACAGGGTACTAATGAAGAATCAAACAAGGAAGAATAAATTTTCACCAATATGGATAGGACCGTATGAAGTTTTAGCAATAAAAACCCCAGTAACTACCGAGATTTCGATAAAGGGGAAAGCAAAGAAAATTCATAACAATTTACTAAAATTGTTTCATTAAAATTAGAAATAGAAAAAAAGATAGATTAAGTGTTAGAACATTAAATGGAACTGAGAGCAAAGAATAGATGTTAGTATTATTAAATACATTTAAGGAATACTACAATTATTTTAAACACGGGGTAATGAAAACACTAATGGTGGGAACATGTTTATTTCCAGAATACAAAATGAAGAACACGTTGAACTGGGTTTTACAAGTGATTATTCCAGTAGTAGTAGTGGCACAACACATCGAAGTGCAGAACATCAATGAAAACAACGGGTTCATTACAATAAGATTAGGAGAAGTACCAATAATCAAGCAATATATGAAGGTGTTACATGTAATCAACATAACAGAGTTTGAAATAAGCAGAGAAAACATTAGAGACAACATCGAAGTAGTAAGGAACCAGGTAGATGGGAATGACGCATCATTTGCAACATTGACAAACAATTTCGATTTATTAAATGCAAAAATAAATGGGCTCAGACCGCATAGTCGGACCAGAAGAGCGTGGATGGACGCATTGGGCAAAGGACTGAAGATCATAGCAGGGACAATGGACAGTGAGGACGAAAAAATGATAAGACAGAAACTGGACAATTTATCAAAAAGTAACTCGATATTAATCACGGAATCTAACAAACAGATAGTAATAAATTCACAAATAGCAGATCAGGTACAGAACATTACAAGACATATAAACAAGCAACAGGAGATCATAAACTCAATAATAACAAGCAATACCGAAAAAATAAAAAACGAACTAGGTATATTTAGACACATTTTTCAGATGAATTACGACATTACGTTGTTAAGGAACCATATAGATGATATCGAGCAGATAATATTGACAAGTAAATTAAATATATTATCTAGAAACATTCTAACCAACGAGGAATTGGATTTGATATCCGACTTAAGGGCGCTAGAAGATATAAAAATAGCAGTAGCATACTATAAAGATCTCATAACAATAATCATAATGATACCAAACTACTCGATGAAGAAATTTTCAAAAATTATATTCGAACCCATTCCTAATAGATATAATAAATCAATCGCAATACCAAAGGGGGATTATATAATGGACGAGGAAAAACAGGTTTATTATGGACACGTTAAGGATAATCTAAAAGAAAACCTGAAGGTTGTGGATGATGAGTGTATCAAACACATAGTGAAGGCAAGTGATGCGAGTTGCGAAATGATGCAGGATAAGGAGGAGAGTTTAAAAGAGATTATACCGGGTCTAATTATAGTCAAAAATTTGAATGACACCCAATTTTTTCAAAATTGTAACAGCATGAAAATAAAATTATACAGAAATAGTCTAATAAAATTTAACAACTGTAGAATAGGTTTTAAGAATCTAACTTTCAATAATGAGTTTGTAAAAATTGCTGAACATAATATTTTACCTTTTACGACGATACTTGTAAAAGAAATAGGTACACAGAAAAAGACATTGGAAAACCTTACGACTACCCAAACGGAGAATGACCGTGTGGTCATCCGAAACTATGGGTCCGAAGACTTCATTGGGACATCCCTATTAAACATGCCTGGAATAATATTCACTATAACATTGCTGGTTGTTATCTACATAGGGTACCAAGTAAAAAATGCAAACATTCCGAAATGTTGCACAAAACAGCAGGCTCAATAATTTATTTAAAGGAATATAACTGTCACCAAAATAAGGAAATATATATACAAAAATATACGACAAAAATTTTTATTTTTTTTTATCTAAATAGTTTTATTGTCTTTAAATGTAAATTTAATGTAAATAAAGAAAATTGAACTGCTTACAAAAGGAACAGTTGATTTAGGTATATTAAATCAAAAGAAGGTATGTAAGACGAAAAGAAAAAAAAAATTATAGTAACACGAAAAAAATGGCGCTGACTAATAGTAGGGAAAATGTAATAAAATATAAAATAAAAAAAAAAATTAACGGAAAAGGGAAAAATAGTATATATACATAATAGGTATATATAGGAGTAAAATTTTGAAAAAAAAATATATATATAGTAATTTAGTAAAGTTGTAAAGAAAAAGGTTATAAAGAAAAGTAGGAAAGAAGTGAATTTGACAGCATATTTGTGGCCATAATACGGCAATGAGAAATAAATGGAGTAGAGAAAACTACTAACTGAGGAAATAGTCAAGAAAAGTTATATAAACGGCATTTAAATGAAACAATTAGAGAGCTAAGGTAAAGCAGAGAAAAAAAAAATAAAAATCAGAAGCGGAGAAAATCTAAAGTAAAAGGCAATTGTGTTGGCATCTTCAAAGTGAATGACGTTGTTACAGAAATCCCTCACAAGGATTAAATTCTAGTACAACACATTCTACTTGTAGATCCCAAAATAGTGCCACTTTATTTCAATTCTGTAAGTTTTGTTTTGGATTGAAATATAAAAAAAAAAAATGATGAAAAGATTTGATTGAAATGAAAAAAAAAATTTTTTTTAATGGAAAATAAAGAAATTTGATAACGTCAAATGAAGACGTAGTAAAACATAATAAATAAAATGATGCAGAAAGCAAAGGGAAAAATAATGAAAAAAAAGTATAATTTCGATTCGATAAATATATAAATGAAAACTGTTGAATTAAAGCTTTAAGATTAAAATGAATAATAAAGTAGTATTTTTAAAAAGAAAAAAAAAGTTAAGGGTTTACAAAGAAGAATAAAATGATTAAATATAAGTAAATACATAATTGAAACATATCAAAATATGGATGAACATATTTAAAAGTTAACAATTGAGAAATAAAGGATGTTAAACGAAACATGTTAAGATATGAATAAGTTTATCTAAAAGCAAACTGTTGCAAAAGAATATTTGAGAGAGCCCATTCATACATGAAAATAAAAGAAAAAAAAAAAAAAATCAGTAAAAAGATATTATTATTATATATGAAAGTCACTAAAAAGAACAAATAAAACATGCATATATTGTAATAGTTGTTATAATTAGCGCAAAATTTAAAACAGTTCAAAAACATTTTGGCGCAAGATTGAAATTTAAAATTAGCTATAAATTAAGTTATTTTGAGATGAAAATATTAAAATTGACATAAATATTAATTTTATGTAAGAATGAATATGAGGGTTACCGATAGTCTTGTATGCATCACAATAGCAGGAGTGTAACGAGCATAGATACCATGATAATACTTTGGGTATAAAGATGCAGCGGAATTCTATGACTAAAGCCAAAAGTGGCCAAATACAATATTACTTTTGCATTCTGATACGAGGTATCAAATATCACGTACAACAAGTAATTATAATGGAGTTGTAACTGGAAAGACGATAGGCAGCGAGAAGTAGCTACAATAAACAAGGAACGGCATTAGTTTAAAAATGTCAACAGTTCTGAGTCAACGACAAAAAGACACAGTAAAATGGAACAGAAGTGCAGGTTTGCAGTACATTATGCTAATTAAGTAAAGATGTTAGACATATCGCAACAATTTGAAATTATGTTTTTTTTAACATTTTTCCAATATATGCTGGCAGTTTTTCTGTGGAGCATAGTGCGAAGAAATAATGGAACAGACTTTATATGCAAGTGGAATAATCCATTAAGTGGTTCAAGAGCCCACCACACAACGATATAACACAACAGCAGAAAACATTTCTTTCAGCGAGAGAGACAGAAAAAGAAAATAAAAACAAACTAAAGTAGAACTGAAAATGCTGATATAAAACACAACAAAATTTAATTCAACATAGATGGAACAGCAACTTCAATTATAAATCAAAATACATGATGTAAGACTACACCGTGGACCTAGCAGAACAGACCAAATTGGCATTATTGTACGAAAGAAAAATCCTTGTACCAATGAAAGACAGGAAACACGCCGTGATATTTTTGGCACACCGATGGACAACGGGGCGGAGAAATAAAAACAACAGAAGGAACCAGAAGATGACTAAAAGTAATAGACACCACACACCAGGCAGTAGCAGACCAACGAGGATCAGATTACACCACAAGGGATGCATTCATACAAGACAGAAGTGACTTTAAATATATATTAAAAGTAGTAAAAAATTGTTATAAATACAAGCAGAAATTTATACAATTAACATATACATAACAAGAATAGGTAATGAATCTAATAAACTTTGTAAAATTAACAACTTAAGAATTAAGAACATAGTACAATATCAATATGCTATTAATAAAATTTAAGATATGTAATTACCTAAAGTAAACCAAATTAAATTAAATCAAACGAAGAATGATGTTGAAAAATGAACTAGCATATAAAATTGTGATCAGTTAGCAAATAAAATTATTAGACAAGCAAAACAAGCATACAAACAATGGACTTTAAAGTATATTGACGAAAATTTTAACCTCTTCAAGGTAAAAATTTTCTTTGTGTAAGGGGGGAGGAATGTTGTGACTCACAACGCGGCTTCCCCAAAACGTTATCTGTTTTTAAATGTTCAAGTGCCTGCAATGAGAACTGATCTACCGCAAATCGGGCGATCAGCTTTCATTGCATTGTAGCGCTTTAAGTTAATTCAATGCCAAGGTCGGCACCTTCAAAACAGAAGCTATTAAAGTAAACACTGACGCCAGTTGGGCGATCAGCTTTCATAGCAAGCGCTATATTAAAGACAATAAAATAGAGCCAACAAATTACTTCTGTGCGGCCAGCGTAAAATGCTAGCTAGGCAAAAACCAGAGGTAAATTAATTTTAATATTTTATTGTTGTATTTAACATACACAAAGTTTGGCTAAGCGAATAACGCAAAACAAGTATAAGTTAAATAAGAACTTAACATTGGAATATGACCCAATTACACATGTTATACATGTTTGTATGTTTGTTCGGCCTAAGTTGGCATTATTAAATAAGTATGTAGGAATGTAAGACTGAATAATAATGTTTACTTTAAGAATGTCTGTATATTTTAAAGAATAATTAATTGGAACTAGAGTAAATTCTTGAGCCAGATATAACCTAGGTCAAGAATGCAAGACCAAATGCATGATTAACATTTCCTAATTGTTAAGAAATTACGTATGTATAAGGAAATAATTGTAAACCAGATCACTAAAAACTAAGACTAATTATTGTGCAAGATTGCCTTCCGCATCTTGCACAAATGCTGAGTACACCTAATTATCGTAAAAACCGAGGTGTTAAACATAAGTAGTTTTAAGAGAGTTGGGAGTTGATTTTATAACTGTGCAGTTGATAGTCGATTTTATAACTGTGAAAAGAGTTGATTGTCAATGGTAAACACCAATAAAACTGTAATAATAAAAGTATACAGTCACTAAAGTGACCGATAAAGAAAACATAAGAAGCATTATTCTCTCTAACCAGAACAAGGGACCTAAGGAAGGACAGGTAACATTCCGGCACCCTCACGGCTGCCTACAGACCGGCATAACTCACCATGCCTAGCATAATAAGGTGAGAAATTATAAACAGGATTTGGGACGAGTTCCCAGTCTGACAAGTAGGGCCACGTTTAGGACCTATGCGCATCCTCACTGGAGGACGCAACAGTCTATCTTTGCCTACCTCTCCTTGAGACAGAACGGCTCCTAGCGCTTCATTACTAGCGTCTGTTGTTAATATAAATGGCCTAGTAAAATCCGGATATGCTAAAACTGGAGGTGATATAAAACTGCCTCTTTTAATTCATTAAATGCTTTCTGACAGCTGTCCGTCCATTTAAACTTTTCGTTCTTTCTAAGTTATTTGTTTATTGGCAATATTATCTTCGCTGCGCCCGAAATAAACTTTCTGTAATAGTTAATTAATCCCAAAAATGCTTGTACCTCTTTTCTATTTCTGGGTACTGGAATTCTTTTTACGCATTCTTCTTTCCCTGGATCAGGTAAAGCTCCTAGTTCTGAACACTTATGTCCTAAATATACTACTTCCCTACGCAAAAATTGACATTTTTCTGTATTCAATTTCAATGTGTTTTCCCTTAATACGTTGAAAACCTTTGTCAACCTCTCCTCATGCCCCCCTAAATTCCTCCCGTAAACTACTATGTCATCTAAATACACAAAGCAGTCCAAACCCTGTAATCCTGTTAAAATATGATTCATAATTCTCTGAAACGTTGCCGGGGCACCTGTAAGACCAAACGGCATTCTATTAAATTCGTAATGCCCCATTCCTGTACTGAACGCTGTCTTCTCCTTATCTTCTTCATTTATTAAAACCTGATGGTACCCTTTTGCGAGATCTAATGTCGAAAAATACTTGCTAACACCCTATTGGTCCAATATTTCATCTATTCGTGGAATTGGGAACACCTGCTTTATTGTAGCCTCATTTACTTTCATAAAGTCTACTACTAGCCTTCATTTCTTTTGTCCGTCTTTACCACTTTTCTTCGGTACTAGCAGCAAAGGAGAATTCCAGGGCGATTTGCTTGGTGAAATTATTCTGCCCTCTAACAGCTTGTTTATCTGTTTATTTATTTCCTCCCTATGGCTCTGAGGCAACCTGTACTGCTTCTGATTAATAGGTGATTGATCTGCTTTAGTCGGTATTTCGTGCTTTAAAACTGGTGTGAAGGACAATTCATCACCCTCTAACAAAAATATATCATGAAATGATATGCACAATCTCTCTATCGATGATCTCTCCTCTTTATTCAAATTTTTTCCTATATCAATAGATTTCAATAATGAATCTTTCCTTTTCCTTATAACTGTTGTTTGCGCCACTTAATTCTCTCGTGTCCTTTTTATTTAGGTTTTCGAAAGACTTCAGTGACTTTTTCTTAATCAAACTAGTATCCGCCCCAGAATCCACCAGTAAAATTAGTTTTCCGTCTTTTGCTTCCTTACAAGGAACCTGTACGAACACATCATTTACCCCAGTCTTCTCGGGACACGCAGCCTTTCTACCAAAAGTCCAATTTGAATGACTACCGTTCGTCCTCAACCGACTTAACGATAATTCAGTTAGGCTCCAAAGCTCGTGGTATAACTTTTCCAACCCTTTCTTAAATATTGACAATTTCGCTTTTGCTCTGTGTACTACATCACTTATTGACGAATTATCCTTACCTACACGTAAACTATGGGTAACCCCCAATACCCACACCGTTACCATGCAGAGGCCCATTATTAATAATTGAATACATGGACAAACCAACCTCTTGTAGGCGCTTCCCAATTCATTTCCCAGGTCCTTTTTATCCATCCCACACCCTTGTCCTTGTATATTTTGGGTCTTAAATCCTTCTACCTTTTCCTTTTCATCGTTCATTCGAGTGTGTTTGACCCCTTTCTTTTCTGTCTTATCCTTTGCTATATCCTCTACTAGCACCTGAAGGTTTTCTTGGTCCATATCCTCCCTGTTACTCTTTGATAATTTAGTGCTTGCAACTACGCCATTTTTTGACCTCTGATGGATATTCATCTGATCCCTCGTCTCTCTTGATGACAACCTATCAAATGCCTTTCCTGACGCTCGCTTACACTTGCTCTTTGTCTCAATCTTATGTATTATTCCCGATGGTAATAACAACTGCTCTACCCCTTTGTTCGACCTATGATAGATATTCACCCCGTCTCTCCTTGACGGTACCCAGCAGCGAAAGGAAATAGTACGAAGCTAGTTCCAAACTAGCTCTTAAGTGTCAGTAACTAGTTCCGCGCAAATCCCTAGGCAATGCATTCTACTGTCGCATTTAACATGGTGATGTCCTAGGAGGGAGTCAATTGACTTCCTTCTTGGGGGGATAGAGTCGGAAAGGTAACTAGTTTCTTTACTAGCCACTGTGTGGTTGTATATTCGCAAGTTACTTAATCGGGTTTTTTATTTTATTATCCACTCTGTAGTGGAATTTCCCCTAGTTATCTAAATAAGAGTATATATGTATAGCGCACTTAAAATGTAAGAAAAAGAAAATCAATTTAATTTCAGTTCATAAAAAAAGTTTAAGTTATTTTGTTAAACATTCATGAATTTATAATAAATAAACCGGAAAGGTTTTCATTTCAGGTTTTAACTAAGTTATAGTATTCTGGTTCTTGTTTTGCACGGATTTGTTTTTGAAAAAACTTTTTTTCCAAGCGGAAAGCGTTACGTAAGACAGTATCAGGCGATTGGTCTTTTGCAACAGGTGGCATTACAATAGAATCTGTTTTAAATAACGTTTTGTAAGTATTAAAAAGTAGATTTGAATATAATTTATTTTTTAACCTAAGGGAGCACCACAAAAATTTGTAATGTCTTTTTAAGACTTTTTTCCATATATGCCATACAAATTATAAGCCATAATAACAATGGGTCTGAAAATAAAGAAATGTATTAACATTTATTAATTAGCAGCTTCATTTGCTTCCACGATAGCCTCCTCCGCGAGCATTTTCGTTTTAATTTTTTTACTTTCATTATTTTCCCTGTCAATTTCAAATAATTTATTTAAATATTTTTTCCTTTCCTTCTTAATTTGTCTCCTTAGCTGCCTTTTACCACTGTTTTTCAGAATGTACTATACCTTTGATTCTTTTATTAAAATATTTAATAACAATACAAAATATTATGTCGAACGTATTTATATTATATTTATATGTATTTGCTTATTAGAATTAAATTATTTGCTTTTTTTTGGTGCACACACGATGCTTTTAAAATGTCAACGGAGCAAAACAACCAGCGAAATGAAAATCGAAACGAAATGAAAATCGAAAGCCAAAACCGTATTTTTTCAATGTCTCTGTTATGCACGTGTTCAAGTACAGTGGTCAGCATAAGTATGTTGATAACTATTCAGTACACATGACCTGAGTAGTTGTCAAAGTAATTATGTTCAACACTGTACTTGACAGCGTGCATAGCAGAGACAACGAAAAAGTCCCGTTTTGGGTTTCGCAGAAACGAGGAAAAATAAATCAATGATTGACAAACTATCGCTATTTACTTTCTGACCGCTTAGATACAGTAAAGCATATAGTTACTGCTCTACTTACTTACTCTTAATGGACAAAAATGTAACTACTTCTTTTGGAGTTAGAACTAGAACTAGTTCAATGGGTACCAATTGTCTCTTTGGCCGCTGCTGGGTAATGACAAATTATTCATACCCCCTGGTGTGTGAGAGAGATATTCACCCCATTTTGCCTATTCTTTGTATTTGAGTTGGGATTCCAATCTATTGGCGTAGATTGGCACGCATGGAGTTTCCCAGCCTACTTTCCATGTTCATTCTTGCATAATAATCCTTTTTATAATGCCCTGGCTTCTTGCACCAGTGACATGTCACCTGTTAGTGCTTGCTACCCGTATTATGGGATCCTTTGGTCCCCGTAGCATTGCCCCTAAACGGATTATTTCTTGCTTGGCTGTTGTTATATGGCCTAGTGCCATTATTCCCTTGCATATTGCTCCTTTCCACCGGGACGTATGGTGGTGCACACTTCCACCCCTTCTCGTGCCCATACTCCTGGCACTTCTCACAATAGGGAGTGTTCTTCCTTGTGATGCACTCATCCCTTGTGTGTCCTTGCCTGTTGCAGAATGAACACCTTACATTCATTCCATACTCATTGTGCCTCTTCTCCTCTCTGTCGGACCCTTTGTTGTTTGCAAACCTAACCCCCGGTGCTACATTCCTTATCCTTAAATCCTGTTTCAGCCTACTACTGAATTCCTGCACTTAATCCTTTTCTTGTATTGCGTATGTCCTGCGCATGGAGTTCCTTCCTGACTCATTCCTGTGAATGTCATTTAGCATGTACTCTGTGTCTATTGCTCTCCTCACTACTTCTGAAAAATCTTCTCCTGTCTGCGTTAATACTACCGTTCTTATTCCTAGATCATTTATCCCCCTTTTAAACGCGGTCAGCACGGAGCTACTCAATTGATCGAGAAGCATCTTGTTGTCCCCTATGTAATCTTTCCCCCTAGCTTCTATTGAACCTACCCTTCGTGCAAACGAACTTATTGTCTCCCCTGGCTCTTGTTCATATTTCGATAATTCGATATATACTGAATCATATGTGGTGGCCCGTAAATAGTTTGACTTAATTAAAATGTATTTATCCTCCTATTTGCTAAACCGTCGGGAAATACACAATTCAAAAGCATCTCCGTGCAACCTGAGCTTTATGCACTTTATAAAACTTGGCATATCCGCCTCCTTCATCATTTTCGCGGCCAGGTCTTGGCAATTTCGTACACGTTCATTTTTGTGTTCCACCAGTATTTCCTTATGGTACAGAGATGTATCCGTCGCTAGCCTTAACTCGTCCTCCAAATGTCTGTTGCTCACCTGTAACTCCCTGATCCTATCGTTTGCCTGGCCTATCGTTTCAAACTCCTCCCTGGCCTGTTGAGCAATCAATCTTTCTACCGGGTCCGTTGAAATGTCTTTTCTTTTAAAAAGAGCTCGTAATCTCTTGTTTTCTATATCTAACTCCTCTGCTCTCTCTAGTTCCCCGACTCTTTGTTGCTCAACCTCTCTGAGCTTTGTTTTTAGAGCTTCAAAATTATTTTTATATGATTCAAATTTTTCTGCCTGCGCCACACTCTTGTGCTCGTGAAAACTGTCTATGAAGTCAAACAGTACATCTGCCTCTTCGACCTTCGTTAAATTTTTCCCAAGCGCATTTGACTGAAGTAGCGCAAAATTATCTTTGTTCGATATAACTACCTTAGCCCGTACCCACAATTTTTCTACAAATCTTTCTAATTCTCCTATGAGCTCTAAATGCTTCCTCTCTGTTTCACTCATGTGATCCATCTACAGTTAGTCACCACCTCAAGATTCTAATTCGAAAGAATTCCTTTAATTCGCCTTGCATACATTATCATATATCACCGTTTATTCTTCCATTCAATTATTCAATTGTCAAAGAAGACAAAAAGATGCTTAGCGCATTATTTCTATTAAAGATCTCTCTTGAGAATGTGTTTATTTTCCTATCTTCATTCCTAATGTAAAACAAACTAACAAAACTATTCCCTTTAACCAAATTCCTTCTCTATTAACGAAATGTCGGGGTTTACTCTTTTTTTTTGTTTAATGTTTTACTTAAATTACAAAACTAACACTCGCATGACCTTGCCTGATGAACCAAATTCTTTTTCTACTAACAACTCGAACACTTCAATAGAATCCACTTCAAAGTATAGTAAAAATCAAATCATTAAGAAGGAACATTTATTTAATAACGTTTATTATTCAACAACTCCTTGGTACTTTTAGATATAATCCACTGCAGCAACTGCTTTCTTTGTTCGAAGCTCGTCTCGCAACCACTTTTTGTCCTGCCTTTCGCCTCCAACCTCAAGTACGGCTAGCCTTGATATCTCTCCATTCATTCGTTGTCGCCAGATTTAGCTCTTCGTACAGCAATGCTCGCTCCACTCTTCGCTTGTATGCTTTTTCTCCTCTTTTCCTTTTGATGCTAATGGTAGGGGGAATATATGGTTCTACTTCCCTCCGTACTATCATATGGTTCCGCCGGCGATACTCCTCTATCATTATTGGCGTCGGACCTGCCGTCTTCGATGTAGGCGTATAGACTGGATACCGCTGTGGTGCTCCCTCCGGTACGCACTCTTCGCAGCTAGTTCCGCACTCTTTTTCCTCCTGCACTTGTTCCTCGTACTTTCTGAAAAGTGCGCCTATCTACTCCGCTGTTGGCGCCTCCAGTTCCTGGTAACAACCTGCAAACGAAATAGCCTTTCTAGTTTAAATATTATTCATTGCTAACCGTACAACAACCAAAGCATTCTTCCGTACCTCACTGAAACTTTCCTATACTTTTATCTTTCGCAGACTGCTTAAAGCCCAAGTTACCATGCACAGCCAACCTAATTTCCCCCAAAAACGAATTCAATTCTGCCGAATTGTGCCTTTAACTTTCAGCACATGTAAATTGATAATAAGAAAATCGCAACGAAAGTTAAATGAGAACAAAAATAGTTGTTTTGACGCAAAAATACTTTATTAATTTTTCGTTGAATTAATAAAAAAAAAACAAAGCAAAAACTATTTTTAAAATTTTACAATACTTTTTTAAAAAAAAAATTATCCTTATGGTACTTGTAACAATAAGGATCCTATCAAACATTAAAATTCTTAAAAAAAATAATTTCCAAAATATCCTTGTTCCTGTAACAGAAGGATCTAATAGTGTACTTCTCTAAACATTTTTTTTTTAAATTAAACAAACAAAGTTGTCCTTACTGTTCCTGTAACAATAAGGATCCTAACATCCTTGCTGTCCCCGTGGACAGAAGGATCCTACCGGCTGCGCCAATTTTGTTGCGTCCTCTCGTGAGGATGCACGTAGGTCCTAATCGTGGCCCTACTTGTCAGACTGGGCACTCGTCCCAAATCCTGGTTATACTCGCTCACCTTATTTTATTAGGCATGGTGTGCTATGCCGGTCAGTAGGCAGCCGGTAGGTTGCCGGAAAATTACCTTAATTATACTCACCGTGGTTATCCATGTCTGCTAGGTCCTCCGGTCTGGCTAATTTTCTGAATAAAAGACGGTTTTGGGTCCAGGTTCTACCTTTTGCTCAAACTTGGTGACTGTGTTTTTATTTGTAGTTAAAATGATACTTTTGGTTTTACAATTTTAAGTTTTAACCACACCTTGTCGTCGTGAAAAATACCACTATATATTCTCTTAAATATACGTATGGTTAACACCTCGGTTTTAATGATAATTAGGTGTACTCAGCATTGTGCAAGATGCGGAAGGCAATCTTGCACAATAATTATAACATGCAATAACAATAGAGTTCAGCTACTACAGCTTTTTCACACTTTCTCCGCAATAGATCATTTTAAGAACCAATCCAAATATCATTGAAATATCTGAAAGATATCGATAGAAGTGGTCCAAAAAAAACCAAAAGGGAGAAAAATTTACCCACCATAATATGGGTTGGGCTCAGGGACAACACAAGACATAACAACTAACCATGCGTTTACATAGATCTTATCCTTAATTAGTTTTTAATCTACTTTTGAGTTGACCTTTCGACAAGTTAACATCAAAAACGTTACAGTTGTTAACAAAGGTACTCATGCGATTTAATGGAGCAGTTAACATATAATTTTTTCTACTTAATGGTAAATAAATCAAGTTGTTAGAGTTTCTACTGCTTCTACGGTTAGTGTTAAAATGTATAAGAGAAAGAAGATCTGGAGAGTCGAATACACCAGTAATGAGTTGGTGTAAGTAGACGATATCAGCAGATTTTCTTCTCTCACTTAAAGATTGCATTTTTAATAATTTCAAACGATCCTCATATGGAGGAAGGTTAAATGTGTCAGTTCCACTCAAGCCTCTTAGAGCAAACTGAACAAAACGTTTTTGAATTCTTTCTATACGATCAACATGCACATTGTAATGTGGGAACCATACTTGACTTGCGTACTTCAAGTGAGGACGCACGATTGAATAATACAGAGTTGTAGTTGTAATTAAGCTATCAAACTCTTTGGCCCACCGTTTTATAAAACCAAGCGTAGAAGACGCTTTTTTACAAATTGTATTAATATGCATGTTAAACGACAATATATATGCATATACCAAATTCTTTGACGGTAGTTACACGACTTAAAGCAGTATCTTTAATTTTTTAATCAAAAATAAAATTTTTCCTTTTACGCGAAAAGGTCATAGTTTGGCATTTATCTGGATTTAAAAACATGTTATTTTTAGAACACCAAACCTCAAAGGAGTTCAAGTCTGACTGGAGCAGGTCTGAATTGTCATTATAATTGTTCTGTATATTTTCATATCATCTGCATAAATAAGCAAATGAGAGTGTTTGATGACGTGGGTGACATCATTAATTGCCAAAATAAACAGAAGTGGACCCAGGTGGCTTCCTTGAGGAACACCCGATTCTGCAACAATTCAGAAGACAACACGCCTCGGAACCGTATTTGATAAGATCGCTCCATCAAATACGATTTGATCCAGTTTACAAAATATTGTGGAAATCCCATTAATTTAAGTTTAAATAAAATTAGATTATGTGGCCATTTATCAAATGCTTTGCTAAAGTCAGTGTAAATACAATCGACTTGGCTACCAGAATTAATAGATTTTAAGCAGAATGTAGTGAAATCAAGGAGATTAGGCACAGTGGATCTGCCAGTAACAAAACCATGCTGACGAGTTGTCATGACTTGCCCACAGTGAATTTTCACTCGATCGTACACTATTCGCTCAAAAAGTTTAGGGATCGAAGACAATTTAGCGATAGGCCTATAATTAGTGACGTCATTCCTGCAACCTTTTTTGTAAATAGGACTGATATAAGATTTTTTCCAAAAAAGAGGAAAACTACTTTCATTTATTGATTTATTAAAAAGTAACGAAAGTGGCTGACATAAAATGGAGCCGCATTGTTTTAACACTGCGGCAGGAATGCCATCTGGTCCAGCGCTAAAATCCTCATCGATTGATTCAATATAATTAAAAATATCCTCTGAGGTAAAAGATAAATGCCCCAAAGAAACTCTGGATGCGTTGTTCATATAATCAAAATACGCTTAATCAGAATTAAAATAATCTGAACAAAATGATTCTTTAAAAAGATTGGCAAATAAGCCACAAATAATGGTGGAATCGTCAGTAAATCCATCCTGAAGTTTGAAAGAAGAAGGAAATTCATCAGTCTTCTTCTTAATATTAATAAATCCCCAAAATTTTCTTGGATCAGACAAAATACGCAGCTTCATATTATCCAAATACTCATTATATAATGCAGCTGAGCAATTCTCAAATTCCAGAAACAAACGTTTGCATGTTTCTAGGTCATTTGAGTCATAACTACAAACATATTTCTTCCATGCCCTATTCCTATTGTTGCGAAGAGTCTTTAAATCCTTTGTGTACCATGGGTACGCAGAATTTTTCGCAAATTTGAGACTATATGGTACAGACTGAGAAAACATGGCAAAGAGCTCCGTATAGAAAAAATTTATTGAACTTGTGGCGGAATCCTCTGTTCCCCCACGCCCCTGACTTTGCTCTTCTAGCCTTGGCGACACTTTGTCGCAACTTAACCCATTGATAGATTCACTTACAAACTTGCAGCTTGGCTTATCGCTAAAACGCTAAGCCAAGCGAATTCCTTAACATAAGTCATAGCTGCCGTTCTTTGTTTATTTTGGCAAGCAACATTATGACTCTTAAATGAACGGTCATTTGAGCCGTTTATGTTGGTCGCTCGTCGTCACTTTATTGACTCACTGCCCTTCTGGCGGTTCGTCATTCAGTCAGCAATTATTGTTTATGCTGAAGTTTTTACTTGTGACAAATTACTGACGACATGAGTAAGCGACGGCAGCTTTAGTTTGTTGTACAACAACAAGCGTTGGCTGCAGCTCGCTTGGCGTTTGTGTGTGTGTGCTGGAGTAGCTAACCAGCATACAGGCAGAAGCGCAGTCTGTTTAAACGGTATGTGTGACGGCGACCAATTGGTGTGTTCGCGTTGTTAGCGCTGATGACGCGGCACACAAATATAAATATACGAACACTTAGCTATCCAATGTTTAATTGGTTATTTCAAGTTATGGAAACCAATACCGCAATAGTAATTGTGCTATCGATGGGTTGCGCCGCCGCGCTATTTTTTATTGTGCAGCGGGCGTTAAATATTTTGTGGTGGCTTGGGCTATGGTCCATGCTACCGTAGTCAGTGTTCTTTTCGGCGCGGCTACATCAAGAATAGTTACATTAATTTCGTCTTGTTACTTACCTTTAATCCGTAAAATTAGTATATGTTTTATAGTTAGAATTTTCTTAATTTTGAATTAAATCCAAAAAGAAAAACTTTTAGTGAACCTTATTTTGATATACTATATTGGTGACCCCGACGTGATCAAACAGTGGTCAACGTAAATAGAACAATACAAACAAAAGAGTGCAGTGAACTTAGTGACAGTAAGTTACAAGAGCAATAAAAGTTTTCTTTATACAAAAGAACTACGAACTAAAGTTGCTCAGTGTAATAGTCTGACTCTAATTAAAAGAGTCAGGATTTAATATTAAAAATTTATTTTTGTGTTAAAAAGTTACTTGTAAAAAATCCAAGTGCACACAATAATGAAGAACGACGAAATAATCGACGTGCCAGAAGCTAGCGAGCTCGAGGGAGCGGTTGGTGGAGAGTTGGTTCCGCCGCCATCACAGTCACAAGGTGAGACTCAGACCACCACCGTAAATCGGGTGGTGGTGCAGACGCCACAATTTTGGCATGAAGATCCTGATATTTGGTTTCTGCAGCTAGAGGCGCAGTTCTCGAAATTGCGCATTAAGTCAGACCACGAACGCTTTTACACAGTGGTCGGCGCTCTCGAGAAGGGGGTTTTAAAACAGGTGAGCGATGTGGTGCGCGAGCCCCCGGCAGCGGAAAAATACGCTGCCATTAAAGGCAAACTGCTGGAGGCTTTCAGCGCCAGTGACCAAGAAAAACTGCGCCAGTTACTGTCAGAGTGCGAATTGGGCGATCGTCGTCCATCGCAACTGCTTACCGAAATGAGTGAGCTAGGGAAAATGTTGGAGAATCTGTGGCTGGCAAGGTTGCCGGCACCGATCCAAGGATTGCTGCAGACCGTGACTGTCGACTTGCCGCAAAGAGCAGCGTTGGCCGATAAAATAATGGCGACTGGTGCTTTTACCAACAAGCAAGTGGCTGCTGTAGCTACACCAAATACAAGTTCTTCTACTGCGGTCGAGTTGCTGCAGAAAAGGATAAATCGGTTAGAGAATGCCCTGTATAACAGGGACCACCCACCAGCCCGCACGTTTAGAAGACGTTCAACTTCACATAGAAACGTGCCACCAGTGGAGGAAGCGCCGGACTCAGACGATGAAATATTGTTCGTCCCTTCTGGCAGAGGTCGTGGGTCGGCTTTGCGACGAAGTTCACCTCCAGCTTCCAGGTATAGTCACCGAAATGGGCGATCAACTCCACAGGAGAGACCGGCATTTCCCAAAAAAAGACGCAATCCCTGGTGTTTTCACCACAGAACACAGGGAAGATGGGCCAAACAGTACCGCCCGCAGTGCACGTATCCAGCAAAAAAACTAAGCACTCAGCCACGTTCAGCAGGCGACAGTAGTGGTGAGGATATATGTCGCCTGTACGTCACCGACGCGTCATCAAGTAGACGGTTCCTAGTGGACACAGGGGCCGACGTTTCGGTAATACCACCCAGTGGTAAGGATCGTTTCAATGGTCCTCATAGTTACAAATTGTTCGCAGCCAACGGTTCTCACATTGAGACGTTCGGCACCAAGACGGTAGTCTTAGATTTGGGGCTACAGAGAAAATTCAAGTGGAGCTTCGTAATAGCCGCGGTAAAATCACCACTAATAGGAGCGGATTATTTACGAGAATTTTCTCTATTGGTGGACATGAAAAACTGTTGCTTAGTGGATAGCAAGACAAACAGTCAGTCAAAAGGCATTGTCAATAAAGGAGGTAAGTCAACAATTTTTACTCACAATATTTCAGACCCTTTTGCCGACGTCTTAGCCGAATTTTAAGATATTGCGGTAATGAGACAAAATGTGTCAGCGACAAATTCAGGCGTCCACATCATATAGTGACGAGCGGGCCTCCTACACACGCCCGACCATGACGCCTAGCTCCGAAAAAATTGAAGGCAGCAAAAACAGAGTTTGAGCAATTGATGCAATATGGCATCTGCGAGCCTTCAGACAGTAACTGGTCTAGTCCCTTGCACATGGTGAAGAAAAAGGACGGTTCTTGGCGTCCGTGCGGCGATTATCGGGCTCTCAATGAGAGAACTCTCCCCGATCGCTATCCCATACCGTACGTACAGGATTTCACACATATTTTGCACGGCAAGAAAATTTTTTCTACCATCGACCTGCAACGTGCGTACCACCAAATTCCAGTTGAGCCGGTAGACATTCCGAAAACGGCAATTACTACGCCTTTTGGCTTGTTTCAGTTTAAATTTATGACTTTTGGTCTGCGCAATGCGGCCCAAACTTTCCAGATTCGTGTATATTGATGACATATGTATCGCGTCTGAAAATAAAGGGCAGCATATAAAACATATTAAAAGAGTTTTTAGTCTCTTACGCGAAAATGGTTTGGCAATTAATGTAGCAAAATGTAATTTGGGCATATCTGAAATCAAATTTCTCGGGCATACAATCAATAAGGATGGCATCAAACCGGCAACTGAGAAAGTTCAGGCTATCCTGGGGTATAATAGACCCGAAACAGTCCGCGATCTTAAGCGTTTCCTGGGAATGGTAAATTTTTATAGACGTTTCATTCCCAATGCTGCGGCGACACAGGCCACTATGCAAACGATGGTAGTAGGAAATAAGAAAAATGAAAAAACGCCTCTGAAGTGGTCAGAGACCACCGTCGCTGCATTTAATAAATGTAAAAATGACCTGGCAAATGCGACACTTCTGTTTCATCCAGCGGCAGACGCAGAGCTGTCGCTAAATGTCGATGCTTCGGATTACGCTGTTGGTGCGGTGTTACACCAGCTTGTAGGAAACCAACAGCAGCCATTGCGTTTTTATTCAAAAAAACTGAGTGATACGCAGAAAAAGTATAGCAAGTATGACAGAGAGCTCCTAGCTATCTATCAGTCAGTGAAATATTTTAAACATATGGTGGAAGGGCGTACTTTCATCATTTATACTGACCACAAACCCATAACGTTCGCGTTCAAGCAGAATGCAGACAAGGCATCACCCCGCCAGGCAAGGCACCTGGACTACATAGGTCAATTTACAACCGATATACGTCACGTCCCTGGCCAAGAGAATGAAGTAGCCGACGCCTTTTCACGCCTTTAGCAGGTTACAGAGGCGTTACCCAGCGTAGATTTTGAAGAGCTAGCTAGAGAGCAGCGCCAGGATGATCAAATTAAGCAGCTAACGGAGGCAGTAATTCCTTCGTCGCTAAAAATTAAACAGCTTAAACTCCCAAACAGTGAATTGACGATTTTCTGTGACGTGGCACATGTTAAAGTGAGACCTTTGGTTCCGCTAAGGTTGAGAGAGAAGATTATGAAGAAATTGCATGGCTTAGCGCACCCCGGCAAACGAGCCACAGAGCAGCTAATTCATGAGAGATTCGTTTGGCCGGAAATGAAGAAGCACATAGCTGAGTTCGTGAGATGTTGCATTCCGTGCCAGAAAAGTAAGGTTTTTTTCAACACAGCAAGTCTCCGCTAGGTTTCTACCAGAAACCCAGTGAGAGGTTCGAGTATATAAACATCGACCTCGTTGGACCCCTGCCGATTTCTCGAGACAACCGTTATTGCCTTACGATTATCGACCGATTCACCCGTTGGCCCGAGGCGATTCCGTTGCCAGACATGACGGCAGAGACGGTGGCACGAAATTTGATGTCTGGCTGGATAGCAAAATATAGAGTCCCACTTAGAATTACTACTGATTTAGGGCGCCAGTTCGAATCTGACATTTTCCGGCAGCTCAAAAAATTTTTGGGCGTTAAGCACTATCGCACAACGCCTTACCATCCTCAAGCGAACGGGATGATTGAGCGATGGCATCGCACCCTGAAAGCAGCCATCACCTGTCAAGACAGCAACGATTGGTGCGGTTTATTACCATTGATATTGTTGGGTCTTCGCTCGTCAGTAAAAACTGACATTAAAATGTCACCAGCCGAGTTAGTTTTTGGCACCACTCTCAAGTTACCTGGTGAGTTTTTTCTCCGTCGTTGCAGAAATCGAACGAAACAGAATTTGTGAAGGATTTGAGACGACGCATGAAAAAGATCATGCCCACTCAAGCCAGTCATCATGTCAAACCAAGTGTTTTCTTGCAAAAGGGCATAGACTCGTGCTCACACGTTTTCGTCAGAATCGACAAGGTCCAGAGTCCATTACAGTCAAGATACGACGGGCCTTGCCAAGTCATAGAGAGATTCGAAAAATATTTTGTGATTTCACAAAATGGAAAAAAGACCAAAATTTCCGTTGATAGATTGAAACCAGCCCATATGGCCGAGATAGACGGTAAGGTCGTGACATTTTTCGACCCGCCGTTGGACACTGCGGGACGCAATCAAAATATTGCATCACCAACTCGTAAGGTCGTGACATTTTCCAACCCGCCGTTGGACACCGCGGGACGCAATCAAAATATTGCATCACCAACTCGTAAGGTCGTGACATTTTCCGACCCGCCGTTGGACACCGCGGGACGCAATCAAAATATTGTATCACCAACTCGTAAGGTCGTGACATTTTCCGACCCTCCGTTGGACATCGCGGGACATGTCAGGAAGCCCAGTCTTAGATGCCGAAGCCCAATAACTGCTAAAGTGAACCCTCAGCCAGCGCCGGTCCAGACGAGGAGCGGCAGAAGACTAATACTACCGGCACGTTTTGTTTCATCGCGCCTTAAGCGCTAGGGGGGGGAGCATTGTGGCGGAACCCTCTGTTCCCCCACGCCCCTGACTTTGCTCTTCTAGCCTTGGCGACACTTTGTCGCAACTTAACCCATCGATAGATTCACTTACAAACTTGCAGCTTGGCTTATCGCTAAAACGCTAAGCCAAGCGAATTCCTTAACATAAGTCATAGCTGCCGTTCTTTGTTTATTTTGGCAAGCAACATTATGACTCTTAAATGAACGGTCATTTGAGCCGTTTATGTTGGTCGCTCGTCGTCACTTTATTGACTCACTGCCCTTCTGGCGGTTCGTCATTCAGTCAGCAATTATTGTTTATGCTGAAGTTTTTACTTGTGACAAATTACTGACGACATGAGTAAGCGACGGCAGCTTTAGTTTGTTGTACAACAACAAGCGTTGGCTGCAGCTCGCTTGGCGTTTGTGTGTGTGTGCTGGAGTAGCTAACCAGCATACAGGCAGAAGCGCAGTCTGTTTAAACGGTATGTGTGACGGCGACCAATTAGTGTGTTCGCGTTGTTAGCGCTGATGACGCGGCACACAAATATAAATATACGAACACTTAGCTATCCAATGTTTAATTGGTTATTTCAAGTTATGGAAACCAATACCGCAATAGTAATTGTGCTATCGATGGGTTGCGCCGCCGCGCTATTTTTTATTGTGCAGCGGGCGTTAAATATTTTGTGGTGGCTTGGGCTATGGTCCATGCTACCGTAGTCAGTGTTCTTTTCGGCGCGGCTACATCAAGAATAGTTACATTAATTTCGTCTTGTTACTTACCTTTAATCCGTAAAATTAGTATATGTTTTATAGTTAGAATTTTCTTAATTTTGAATTAAATCCAAAAAGAAAAACTTTTAGTGAACCTTATTTTGATATACTATATTGGTGACCCCGACGTGATCAAACAGTGGTCAACGTAAATAGAACAATACAAACAAAAGAGTGCAGTGAACTTAGTGACAGTAAGTTACAAGAGCAATAAAAGTTTTCTTTATACAAAAGAACTACGAACTAAAGTTGCTCAGTGTAATAGTCTGACTCTAATTAAAAGAGTCAGGATTTAATATTAAAAATTTATTTTTGTGTTAAAAAGTTACTTGTAAAAAATCCAAGTGCACACAATAATGAAGAACGACGAAATAATCGACGTGCCAGAAGCTAGCGAGCTCGAGGGAGCGGTTGGTGGAGAGTTGGTTCCGCCGCCATCACAGTCACAAGGTGAGACTCAGACCACCACCGTAAATCGGGTGGTGGTGCAGACGCCACAATTTTGGCATGAAGATCCTGATATTTGGTTTCTGCAGCTAGAGGCGCAGTTCTCGAAATTGCGCATTAAGTCAGACCACGAACGCTTTTACACAGTGGTCGGCGCTCTCGAGAAGGGGGTTTTAAAACAGGTGAGCGATGTGGTGCGCGAGCCCCCGGCAGCGGAAAAATACGCTGCCATTAAAGGCAAACTGCTGGAGGCTTTCAGCGCCAGTGACCAAGAAAAACTGCGCCAGTTACTGTCAGAGTGCGAATTGGGCGATCGTCGTCCATCGCAACTGCTTACCGAAATGAGTGAGCTAGGGAAAATGTTGGAGAATCTGTGGCTGGCAAGGTTGCCGGCACCGATCCAAGGATTGCTGCAGACCGTGACTGTCGACTTGCCGCAAAGAGCAGCGTTGGCCGATAAAATAATGGCGACTGGTGCTTTTACCAACAAGCAAGTGGCTGCTGTAGCTACACCAAATACAAGTTCTTCTACTGCGGTCGAGTTGCTGCAGAAAAGGATAAATCGGTTAGAGAATGCCCTGTATAACAGGGACCACCCACCAGCCCGCACGTTTAGAAGACGTTCAACTTCACATAGAAACGTGCCACCAGTGGAGGAAGCGCCGGACTCAGACGATGAAATATTGTTCGTCCCTTCTGGCAGAGGTCGTGGGTCGGCTTTGCGACGAAGTTCACCTCCAGCTTCCAGGTATAGTCACCGAAATGGGCGATCAACTCCACAGGAGAGACCGGCATTTCCCAAAAAAAGACGCAATCCCTGGTGTTTTCACCACAGAACACAGGGAAGATGGGCCAAACAGTACCGCCCGCAGTGCACGTATCCAGCAAAAAAACTAAGCACTCAGCCACGTTCAGCAGGCGACAGTAGTGGTGAGGATATATGTCGCCTGTACGTCACCGACGCGTCATCAAGTAGACGGTTCCTAGTGGACACAGGGGCCGACGTTTCGGTAATACCACCCAGTGGTAAGGATCGTTTCAATGGTCCTCATAGTTACAAATTGTTCGCAGCCAACGGTTCTCACATTGAGACGTTCGGCACCAAGACGGTAGTCTTAGATTTGGGGCTACAGAGAAAATTCAAGTGGAGCTTCGTAATAGCCGCGGTAAAATCACCACTAATAGGAGCGGATTATTTACGAGAATTTTCTCTATTGGTGGACATGAAAAACTGTTGCTTAGTGGATAGCAAGACAAACAGTCAGTCAAAAGGCATTGTCAATAAAGGAGGTAAGTCAACAATTTTTACTCACAATATTTCAGACCCTTTTGCCGACGTCTTAGCCGAATTTTAAGATATTGCGGTAATGAGACAAAATGTGTCAGCGACAAATTCAGGCGTCCACATCATATAGTGACGAGCGGGCCTCCTACACACGCCCGACCATGACGCCTAGCTCCGAAAAAATTGAAGGCAGCAAAAACAGAGTTTGAGCAATTGATGCAATATGGCATCTGCGAGCCTTCAGACAGTAACTGGTCTAGTCCCTTGCACATGGTGAAGAAAAAGGACGGTTCTTGGCGTCCGTGCGGCGATTATCGGGCTCTCAATGAGAGAACTCTCCCCGATCGCTATCCCATACCGTACGTACAGGATTTCACACATATTTTGCACGGCAAGAAAATTTTTTCTACCATCGACCTGCAACGTGCGTACCACCAAATTCCAGTTGAGCCGGTAGACATTCCGAAAACGGCAATTACTACGCCTTTTGGCTTGTTTCAGTTTAAATTTATGACTTTTGGTCTGCGCAATGCGGCCCAAACTTTCCAGATTCGTGTATATTGATGACATATGTATCGCGTCTGAAAATAAAGGGCAGCATATAAAACATATTAAAAGAGTTTTTAGTCTCTTACGCGAAAATGGTTTGGCAATTAATGTAGCAAAATGTAATTTGGGCATATCTGAAATCAAATTTCTCGGGCATACAATCAATAAGGATGGCATCAAACCGGCAACTGAGAAAGTTCAGGCTATCCTGGGGTATAATAGACCCGAAACAGTCCGCGATCTTAAGCGTTTCCTGGGAATGGTAAATTTTTATAGACGTTTCATTCCCAATGCTGCGGCGACACAGGCCACTATGCAAACGATGGTAGTAGGAAATAAGAAAAATGAAAAAACGCCTCTGAAGTGGTCAGAGACCACCGTCGCTGCATTTAATAAATGTAAAAATGACCTGGCAAATGCGACACTTCTGTTTCATCCAGCGGCAGACGCAGAGCTGTCGCTAAATGTCGATGCTTCGGATTACGCTGTTGGTGCGGTGTTACACCAGCTTGTAGGAAACCAACAGCAGCCATTGCGTTTTTATTCAAAAAAACTGAGTGATACGCAGAAAAAGTATAGCAAGTATGACAGAGAGCTCCTAGCTATCTATCAGTCAGTGAAATATTTTAAACATATGGTGGAAGGGCGTACTTTCATCATTTATACTGACCACAAACCCATAACGTTCGCGTTCAAGCAGAATGCAGACAAGGCATCACCCCGCCAGGCAAGGCACCTGGACTACATAGGTCAATTTACAACCGATATACGTCACGTCCCTGGCCAAGAGAATGAAGTAGCCGACGCCTTTTCACGCCTTTAGCAGGTTACAGAGGCGTTACCCAGCGTAGATTTTGAAGAGCTAGCTAGAGAGCAGCGCCAGGATGATCAAATTAAGCAGCTGACGGAGGCAGTAATTCCTTCGTCGCTAAAAATTAAACAGCTTAAACTCCCAAACAGTGAATTGACGATTTTCTGTGACGTGGCACATGTTAAAGTGAGACCTTTGGTTCCGCTAAGGTTGAGAGAGAAGATTATGAAGAAATTGCATGGCTTAGCGCACCCCGGCAAACGAGCCACAGAGCAGCTAATTCATGAGAGATTCGTTTGGCCGGAAATGAAGAAGCACATAGCTGAGTTCGTGAGATGTTGCATTCCGTGCCAGAAAAGTAAGGTTTTTTTCAACACAGCAAGTCTCCGCTAGGTTTCTACCAGAAACCCAGTGAGAGGTTCGAGTATATAAACATCGACCTCGTTGGACCCCTGCCGATTTCTCGAGACAACCGTTATTGCCTTACGATTATCGACCGATTCACCCGTTGGCCCGAGGCGATTCCGTTGCCAGACATGACGGCAGAGACGGTGGCACGAAATTTGATGTCTGGCTGGATAGCAAAATATAGAGTCCCACTTAGAATTACTACTGATTTAGGGCGCCAGTTCGAATCTGACATTTTCCGGCAGCTCAAAAAATTTTTGGGCGTTAAGCACTATCGCACAACGCCTTACCATCCTCAAGTGAACGGGATGATTGAGCGATGGCATCGCACCCTGAAAGCAGCCATCACCTGTCAAGACAGCAACGATTGGTGCGGTTTATTACCATTGATATTGTTGGGTCTTCGCTCGTCAGTAAAAACTGACATTAAAATGTCACCAGCCGAGTTAGTTTTTGGCACCACTCTCAAGTTACCTGGTGAGTTTTTTCTCCGTCGTTGCAGAAATCGAACGAAACAGAATTTGTGAAGGATTTGAGACGACGCATGAAAAAGATCATGCCCACTCAAGCCAGTCATCATGTCAAACCAAGTGTTTTCTTGCAAAAGGGCATAGACTCGTGCTCACACGTTTTCGTCAGAATCGACAAGGTCCAGAGTCCATTACAGTCAAGATACGACGGGCCTTGCCAAGTCATAGAGAGATTCGAAAAATATTTTGTGATTTCACAAAATGGAAAAAAGACCAAAATTTCCGTTGATAGATTGAAACCAGCCCATATGGCCGAGATAGACGGTAAGGTCGTGACATTTTTCGACCCGCCGTTGGACACTGCGGGACGCAATCAAAATATTGCATCACCAACTCGTAAGGTCGTGACATTTTCCAACCCGCCGTTGGACACCGCGGGACGCAATCAAAATATTGCATCACCAACTCGTAAGGTCGTGACATTTTCCGACCCGCCGTTGGACACCGCGGGACGCAATCAAAATATTGTATCACCAACTCGTAAGGTCGTGACATTTTCCGACCCTCCGTTGGACATCGCGGGACATGTCAGGAAGCCCAGTCTTAGATGCCGAAGCCCAATAACTGCTAAAGTGAACCCTCAGCCAGCGCCGGTCCAGACGAGGAGCGGCAGAAGACTAATACTACCGGCACGTTTTGTTTCATCGCGCCTTAAGCGCTAGGGGGGGAGCATTGTGGCGGAACCCTCTGTTCCCCCACGCCCCTGACTTTGCTCTTCTAGCCTTGGCGACACTTTGTCGCAACTTAACCCATCGATAGATTCACTTACAAACTTGCAGCTTGGCTTATCGCTAAAACGCTAAGCCAAGCGAATTCCTTAACATAAGTCATAGCTGCCGTTCTTTGTTTATTTTGGCAAGCAACATTATGACTCTTAAATGAACGGTCATTTGAGCCGTTTATGTTGGTCGCTCGTCGTCACTTTATTGACTCACTGCCCTTCTGGCGGTTCGTCATTCAGTCAGCAATTATTGTTTATGCTGAAGTTTTTACTTGTGACAAATTACTGACGACATGAGTAAGCGACGGCAGCTTTAGTTTGTTGTACAACAACAAGCGTTGGCTGCAGCTCGCTTGGCGTTTGTGTGTGTGTGCTGGAGTAGCTAACCAGCATACAGGCAGAAGCGCAGTCTGTTTAAACGGTATGTGTGACGGCGACCAATTGGTGTGTTCGCGTTGTTAGCGCTGATGACGCGGCACACAAATATAAATATACGAACACTTAGCTATCCAATGTTTAATTGGTTATTTCAAGTTATGGAAACCAATACCGCAATAGTAATTGTGCTATCGATGGGTTGCGCCGCCGCGCTATTTTTTATTGTGCAGCGGGCGTTAAATATTTTGTGGTGGCTTGGGCTATGGTCCATGCTACCGTAGTCAGTGTTCTTTTCGGCGCGGCTACATCAAGAATAGTTACATTAATTTCGTCTTGTTACTTACCTTTAATCCGTAAAATTAGTATATGTTTTATAGTTAGAATTTTCTTAATTTTGAATTAAATCCAAAAAGAAAAACTTTTAGTGAACCTTATTTTGATATACTATATTGGTGACCCCGACGTGATCAAACAGTGGTCAACGTAAATAGAACAATACAAACAAAAGAGTGCAGTGAACTTAGTGACAGTAAGTTACAAGAGCAATAAAAGTTTTCTTTATACAAAAGAACTACGAACTAAAGTTGCTCAGTGTAATAGTCTGACTCTAATTAAAAGAGTCAGGATTTAATATTAAAAATTTATTTTTGTGTTAAAAAGTTACTTGTAAAAAATCCAAGTGCACACAATAATGAAGAACGACGAAATAATCGACGTGCCAGAAGCTAGCGAGCTCGAGGGAGCGGTTGGTGGAGAGTTGGTTCCGCCGCCATCACAGTCACAAGGTGAGACTCAGACCACCACCGTAAATCGGGTGGTGGTGCAGACGCCACAATTTTGGCATGAAGATCCTGATCTTTGGTTTCTGCAGCTAGAGGCGCAGTTCTCGAAATTGCGCATTAAGTCAGACCACGAACGCTTTTACACAGTGGTCGGCGCTCTCGAGAAGGGGGTTTTAAAACAGGTGAGCGATGTGGTGCGCGAGCCCCCGGCAGCAGAAAAATACGCTGCCATTAAAGGCAAACTGCTGGAGGCTTTCAGCGCCAGTGACCAAGAAAAACTGCGCCAGTTACTGTCAGAGTGCGAATTGGGCGATCGTCGTCCATCGCAACTGCTTACCGAAATGAGTGAGCTAGGGAAAATGTTGGAGAATCTGTAGCTGGCAAGGTTGCCGGCACCGATCCAAGGATTGCTGCAGACCGTGACTGTCGACTTGCCGCAAAGAGCAGCGTTGGCCGATAAAATAATGGCGACTGGTGCTTTTACCAACAAGCAAGTGGCTGCTGTAGCTACACCAAATACAAGTTCTTCTACTGCGGTCGAGTTGCTGCAGAAAAGGATAAATCGGTTAGAGAATGCCCTGTATAACAGGGACCACCCACCAGCCCGCACGTTTAGAAGACGTTCAACTTCACATAGAAACGTGCCACCAGTGGAGGAAGCGCCGGACTCAGACGATGAAATATTGTTCGTCCCTTCTGGCAGAGGTCGTGGGTCGGCTTTGCGACGAAGTTCACCTCCAGCTTCCAGGTATAGTCACCGAAATGGGCGATCAACTCCACAGGAGAGACCGGCATTTCCCAAAAAAAGACGCAATCCCTGGTGTTTTCACCACAGAACACAGGGAAGATGGGCCAAACAGTACCGCCCGCAGTGCACGTATCCAGCAAAAAAACTAAGCACTCAGCCACGTTCAGCAGGCGACAGTAATGGTGAGGATATATGTCGCCTGTACGTCACCGACGCGTCATCAAGTAGACGGTTCCTAGTGGACACAGGGGCCGACGTTTCGGTAATACCACCCAGTGGTAAGGATCGTTTCAATGGTCCTCATAGTTACAAATTGTTCGCAGCCAACGGTTCTCACATTGAGACGTTCGGCACCAAGACGGTAGTCTTAGATTTGGGGCTACAGAGAAAATTCAAGTGGAGCTTCGTAATAGCCGCGGTAAAATCACCACTAATAGGAGCGGATTATTTACGAGAATTTTCTCTATTGGTGGACATGAAAAACTGTTGCTTAGTGGATAGCAAGACAAACAGTCAGTCAAAAGGCATTGTCAATAAAGGAGGTAAGTCAACAATTTTTACTCACAATATTTCAGACCCTTTTGCCGACGTCTTAGCCGAATTTTAAGATATTGCGGTAATGAGACAAAATGTGTCAGCGACAAATTCAGGCGTCCACATCATATAGTGACGAGCGGGCCTCCTACACACGCCCGACCATGACGCCTAGCTCCGAAAAAATTGAAGGCAGCAAAAACAGAGTTTGAGCAATTGATGCAATATGGCATCTGCGAGCCTTCAGACAGTAACTGGTCTAGTCCCTTGCACATGGTGAAGAAAAAGGACGGTTCTTGGCGTCCGTGCGGCGATTATCGGGCTCTCAATGAGAGAACTCTCCCCGATCGCTATCCCATACCGTACGTACAGGATTTCACACATATTTTGCACGGCAAGAAAATTTTTTCTACCATCGACCTGCAACGTGCGTACCACCAAATTCCAGTTGAGCCGGTAGACATTCCGAAAACGGCAATTACTACGCCTTTTGGCTTGTTTCAGTTTAAATTTATGACTTTTGGTCTGCGCAATGCGGCCCAAACTTTCCAGATTCGTGTATATTGATGACATATGTATCGCGTCTGAAAATAAAGGGCAGCATATAAAACATATTAAAAGAGTTTTTAGTCTCTTACGCGAAAATGGTTTGGCAATTAATGTAGCAAAATGTAATTTGGGCATATCTGAAATCAAATTTCTCGGGCATACAATCAATAAGGATGGCATCAAACCGGCAACTGATAAAGTTCAGGCTATCCTGGGGTATAATAGACCCGAAACAGTCCGCGATCTTAAGCGTTTCCTGGGAATGGTAAATTTTTATAGACGTTTCATTCCCAATGCTGCGGCGACACAGGCCACTATGCAAACGATGGTAGTAGGAAATAAGAAAAATGAAAAAACGCCTCTGAAGTGGTCAGAGACCACCGTCGCCGCATTTAATAAATGTAAGAATGACCTGGCAAATGCGACACTTCTGTTTCATCCAGCGGCAGACGCAGAGCTGTCGCTAAATGTCGATGCTTCGGATTACGCTGTTGGTGCGGTGTTACACCAGCTTGTAGGAAACCAACAGCAGCCATTGCGTTTTTATTCAAAAAAACTGAGTGATACGCAGAAAAAGTATAGCAAGTATGACAGAGAGCTCCTAGCTATCTATCAGTCAGTGAAATATTTTAAACATATGGTGGAAGGGCGTACTTTCATCATTTATACTGACCACAAACCCATAACGTTCGCGTTCAAGCAGAATGCAGACAAGGCATCACCCCGCCAGGCAAGGCACCTGGACTACATAGGTCAATTTACAACCGATATACGTCACGTCCCTGGCCAAGAGAATGAAGTAGCCGACGCCTTTTCACGCCTTTAGCAGGTTACAGAGGCGTTACCCAGCGTAGATTTTGAAGAGCTAGCTAGAGAGCAGCGCCAGGATGATCAAATTAAGCAGCTGACGGAGGCAGTAATTCCTTCGTCGCTAAAAATTAAACAGCTTAAACTCCCAAACAGTGAATTGACGATTTTCTGTGACGTGGCACATGTTAAAGTGAGACCTTTGGTTCCGCTAAGGTTGAGAGAGAAGATTATGAAGAAATTGCATGGCTTAGCGCACCCCGGCAAACGAGCCACAGAGCAGCTAATTCATGAGAGATTCGTTTGGCCGGAAATGAAGAAGCACATAGCTGAGTTCGTGAGATGTTGCATTCCGTGCCAGAAAAGTAAGGTTTTTTTCAACACAGCAAGTCTCCGCTAGGTTTCTACCAGAAACCCAGTGAGAGGTTCGAGTATATAAACATCGACCTCGTTGGACCCCTGCCGATTTCTCGAGACAACCGTTTTTGCCTTACGATTATCGACCGATTCACCCGTTGGCCCGAGGCGATTCCGTTGCCAGACATGACGGCAGAGACGGTGGCACGAAATTTGATGTCTGGCTGGATAGCAAAATATAGAGTCCCACTTAGAATTACTACTGATTTAGGGCGCCAGTTCGAATCTGACATTTTCCGGCAGCTCAAAAAATTTTTGGGCGTTAAGCACTATCGCACAACGCCTTACCATCCTCAAGTGAACGGGATGATTGAGCGATGGCATCGCACCCTGAAAGCAGCCATCACCTGTCAAGACAGCAACGATTGGTGCGGTTTATTACCATTGATATTGTTGGGTCTTCGCTCGTCAGTAAAAACTGACATTAAAATGTCACCAGCCGAGTTAGTTTTTGGCACCACTCTCAAGTTACCTGGTGAGTTTTTTCTCCGTCGTTGCAGAAATCGAACGAAACAGAATTTGTGAAGGATTTGAGACGACGCATGAAAAAGATCATGCCCACTCAAGCCAGTCATCATGTCAAACCAAGTGTTTTCTTGCAAAAGGGCATAGACTCGTGCTCACACGTTTTCGTCAGAATCGACAAGGTCCAGAGTCCATTACAGTCAAGATACGACGGGCCTTGCCAAGTCATAGAGAGATTCGAAAAATATTTTGTGATTTCACAAAATGGAAAAAAGACCAAAATTTCCGTTGATAGATTGAAACCAGCCCATATGGCCGAGATAGACGGTAAGGTCGTGACATTTTTCGACCCGCCGTTGGACACTGCGGGACGCAATCAAAATATTGCAACACCAACTCGTAAGGTCGTGACATTTTCCAACCCGCCGTTGGACACCGCGGGACGCAATCAAAATATTGCATCACCAACTCGTAAGGTCGTGACATTTTCCGACCCGCCGTTGGACACCGCGGGACGCAATCAAAATATTGTATCACCAACTCGTAAGGTCGTGACATTTTCCGACCCTCCGTTGGACATCGCGGGACATGTCAGGAAGCCCAGTCTTAGATGCCGAAGCCCAATAACTGCTAAAGTGAACCCTCAGCCAGCGCCGGTCCAGACGAGGAGCGGCAGAAGACTAATACTACCGGCACGTTTTGTTTCATCGCGCCTTAAGCGCTAGGGGGGGAGCATTGTGGCGGAACCCTCTGTTCCCCCACGCCCCTGACTTTGCTCTTCTAGCCTTGGCGACACTTTGTCGCAACTTAACCCATCGATAGATTCACTTACAAACTTGCAGCTTGGCTTATCGCTAAAACGCTAAGCCAAGCGAATTCCTTAACATAAGTCATAGCTGCCGTTCTTTGTTTATTTTGGCAAGCAACATTATGACTCTTAAATGAACGGTCATTTGAGCCGTTTATGTTGGTCGCTCGTCGTCACTTTATTGACTCACTGCCCTTCTGGCGGTTCGTCATTCAGTCAGCAATTATTGTTTATGCTGAAGTTTTTACTTGTGACAAATTACTGACGACATGAGTAAGCGACGGCAGCTTTAGTTTGTTGTACAACAACAAGCGTTGGCTGCAGCTCGCTTGGCGTTTGTGTGTGTGTGCTGGAGTAGCTAACCAGCATACAGGCAGAAGCGCAGTCTGTTTAAACGGTATGTGTGACGGCGACCAATTGGTGTGTTCGCGTTGTTAGCGCTGATGACGCTTCACACAAATATAAATATACGAACACTTAGCTATCCAATGTTTAATTGGTTATTTCAAGTTATGGAAACCAATACCGCAATAGTAATTGTACTATCGATGGGTTGCGCCGCCGCGCTATTTTTTATTGTGCAGCGGGCGTTAAATATTTTGTGGTGGCTTGGGCTATGGTCCATGCTACCGTAGTCAGTGTTCTTTTCGGCGCGGCTACGTCAAGAATAGTTACATTAATTTCGTCTTGTTACTTACCTTTAATCCGTAAAATTAGTATATGTTTTATAGTTACAATTTTCTTAATTTAGAATAAAATCCAAAAAGAAAAACTTTTTGTGAACCTTATTTTGATACACTTTAAACTATTAAGACTATTATTATTTATGTATTCTGTAATTATATTTGATTTACTATAAAGTAAATGATTCAACCCCAAAAAGTCAGCTTTTTTGAAATTGAATTCATAAACTGTGTCAACAGAGCTTGAATTTACCATATTCTCCCTATCGGATTTATACCAAATACTCAAAGGTGGATGGTAATTATCAATAGTAGTCAATGAAGTAGCATGAAGTGCCTTCTGAACAATGACATTGTTACTGTCTGTAGTTAAGACTGGGTCAAGCAGCCTTTCCAGACTATTATAAATACAACTAACTTGTTGTAAGTCAGAACATATATTGTCAACAAATATATGTTCTTGGCGTGTCTTCGAATTAGATGCACAAAAATGTGTTTCATCGTCAGAAGAATGCCATTTTAAGTCAGGCAAATTAAAATAGCCCAACAATAAAATATCGTCATTAACGTCAAGTAAATTTAATATAAATTCTATGCAATCCGCAAGGCTTGCATAGTCCTCTACACTGCTCTTGGGAGGAACGTATGCGTTAATAACAAATACATTAGAATTGCAATGAACAACCTTAACGCATATAAGTTCGATATTAGCAGAGCAGGGAATATCAATTAAGGAACTAACAAAGGAGTTCCTTACAGCTAATAGGACACCACCACCAACTGCAGAATTATTGTCAGCGTGTCTGTCCTTCCTATATACTTTAAAACTATTGTCAAACAGTTCTAAGTTAGTAATTGCTCCGTTCAACCAAGTTTCAGTTAACGCGATAATATCTTCAGAAAAATTCTGAGTTGACAAAAAAATGTCGCGCGTCTTTGAACGCAATCCCCTTACATTTTGATAGTAAAGGGGAACCTATTTAGTTTTTTTGGGTCTGACTGGCGATATTATTCGTCCTTCTAGACCTGTGTTTAGGCTTAAACTCAGAAACAAAGATATTATCAGCCCACAGATTAGAGCTCAGAACAGTTGCAAACTCTTCAGCAGCTACTGTGAGAATAAATGATGCGTGGGACGGTTTATTGCCAATTTTTTTTTGCATGAGCAGAAAGCAGTCTGGCTTACAAAACGGTTATGTTTGACAAACGTCAATACATTTTCACTTGTTGTGTCGGGCTGAAGGCGTGAAATGGAAACTTTTTTTTTCTCGACAACGCTCTTAAATTTAATGAACTATTGCGCTCATTAGTTATGTCATTTCTAGCCGGGAGAGAAACAGATGGAGGGGATGGATTAATACCTATATTATCCATTCTCATTGGCGTAAACACTGGTTTAGCCGAGATCTGCTTCGTTTCTAAAGTGGCTGGTAGCGTTATGCGCCGCTTATTATTTTTATTTTTTGAATTATTTCTCTTTTTTTTCGAAACATTTAGGTCTTTTTTAGATGAAATTGTTTGAGTCTCAGAAGAAGAGGCTGGAAGAGTCTGAGACAATGCTGTCGAAATATTTACCGACGATGACATTTCATCATAAATTCTAGTGCTGGGTGAGGTGCTTACTTCATTAAAAAATGTAATAATTTCTTTAAAATTGTTATTTAAAGCGTTAAGACTATCACCGAAAAGCTGGTGAAAGAACCCTTCATGAAGCACAATACCAGCGAAGACCTGATCGTGGTGAGATTAAATCATCAAGACACGACTTAGAGATCCCAGCACATGGAACAAACGCCTACATGGGCCAGAACAACTGAACATACGGTTCAGAATGTTTTGACTTTTGCAAAGCTCGTCTAAAGAACAAGCAGCAAAATTTTCTACGGAAAAATATTCCATAGCGAAAAAATAAAGTTAAAAATTATATGTGTGCAAAAATAATGTCCACTAAGTGCTAATGGGTTAATATAATATGTTACAGTTTAAAAGCAACTGCAACAATTCGCTGTGCTTAGTTTATGCAAATAAACAAATAACGCACAAAGAGGAACGCAAAAAAAAGAGAAAGAAAAAAGTATATACTTAAGCGGCGATATATGAACCACAATAAACATTAAAAAATTAATATACTACACCATAAAAAAGAAGAACTTCACTTTATTAAAACTAAAAATAATTTTCAATCACAAAACAGCACACACGGAGATTAATAAAAACAGATATAAGCAAATTGCAATATCAAAAACAACACAAGATAAACGACAGTCACCGGCTATATGACGAGACCTTATTAGAGAGAATTAGTCTTAGTTTTTTATTGATCTAGTTTACAATTATTTCTTCATACGTAATTTCTTAACTCTAAGTTACAATTAGGAAATGTTAATCTTGTATTTCCTGAATTCTTGGCCTAGGTTATATCTGGCTCAAGAATTTACTCTAGTTCCAATTCATTATTCTTTAAAATATACAGTCATTCTTAAAGTAAACATTATTATTTATTCTTAATTTCTACGCACATACTTATTTAATAGTGAGAAGTGTAGACAAACAAATGTACAAACATGTTCAGTGTGGGAAAATTGGGTCATATTTCCCAAAACACTGAATCCAACAATAATATATTATTTAAAATATTTTACCTCTGTTTTTAATTGTATGACGACAAAAAGTATGCATGCTAATTACAACAATTAGTGCGAGAGCTAAGTGATTCGTTTCGGATGTGCATACTTGCTTGGACACTATTTTGTTCTTCTCCCGTGCCGCTTTTATCTATATCATGCCCTGTGTTTGTGGGCAAAGGGTTGAGCGCGGCCAACCTAAAATAAACTGTGCAAAGTGTAATGACTTTTTTTCATTTGAATTGCACCAATGTCCTGCCAACTGACATGGACTATATGCTAAGTTCCGGCACCCCATATCATTGCAAAGATTGTGCGACCATGCGCCGAGCTTCTATTCGTTCGCCTCCCCTGCCAGCTTGTAATAACGTAGAAGCTACCAACGCCAAAAACAACATCAATGCCGCAACCTCGCTCGAAGAACATTTAAAGCTTCAAACGCAGAAAATCCAGCAGCAAAATCAACCAAACACTTCAACTCAGCGACAACAACAGCAACAACAGCAAGCAATAATCAATTCTGATGGCAATAAAAAAATAACTTTGCCACCTGCTTATAATAACGTGGATGCTACTAATGACAACAATAACATCAACGCTGCAACTTCGCCTGAAAAACACCTTCAAATGCAAAAACAGCAAAATCAAGCAAACACTCCAACTCAGCAACAACAACAGCAAGCGATAATCAAACCGGTTGATGTTCAACAAATAACTTTGCAAACAGTACTTAATGAGGTCAGTGCTCTAAGATCTGAGAATGCCCGCGCTATCACATTAATATGCTCGCTACAAGACGATAAAGTGTTTTTAATGCAGAAAATAGAAAACTTGCAATTAGATCTAAACTTCATCAAACAAAAATTGATAGATAGCAATGTTGCCCCTGTAGTGTCTTCTCTCGCCAATGAGTTCAAAGAGCTGCGTGGCAATATTAATAATACTTTAATTGCTAAGGTAAATAAATTGGATAGAAATGAAGCCAAGCTCCGTCAAAGCAGTGGCAACCAACCACTCATTGCTAAGCCGAAGAGTAAATCCGCCGCCCGTTTGTTGAATGCTAACACTACTACAATTTTAAGCTCTTCTTCATCATCATCTAACATTGGAACTCTTTCTGCTGACATTGCTGCTTCAGGTGTTCTCTCCGCTTCTGAACCAACTACTCCAGTTATACGCGCTCCGAGCTTTTCTGAAGTTGTCTCAAATTCCTATTCTCTCACTTCTGCTAATGTTCATCATGATGTTATTGCTCTAGAAAATAACACAGCTTCTTGCCCTTTCACTGCGGAATGGAGAACTGTGAATAAAAAGAAACCAAGAATTAAGAGTACAAATGTTGTTATGGGAAATAATGACAGCACAGAGCTTGATGTGGTACTAAATAAAAAGTGGGTGCATCTCTCCTCTTTCAAGCCTAATGTTACGAGTGAACAGATAATAAATTATGTTCAAAAAAATGCTAATATTGATGTCCATGAACTGGAGTGCCATAGTCTGGTAAAAAAAGGAACTGAAATTGAGAAACTGAAACGTATTAACTTCAAGCTGGGTACAGTTTCCAGCCTTTATGATAAGCTACTTGACCCCACATTGTGGCCAGTAAATATAAAAGTTCGTCCGTTTGAATTTTTTCAAAAACAAATAGCTGCAAATCTTTTAACCTAACAGAAAATCTAAATGTGTCCCTACCATTGGCTCAACAGCGGACAGTGCAAACACATACATCGCACCAAATTGAATTGGACTCTTTATCAAACAATGCCTCTTCTCTTTCTCCAACATCGCCTATGCTCTCTACTTTCTCACCGCCCACTGCAGCCACTTTTCAACTTAACGCTCCGAGCGTAGGCGTTTACGCGAATGTAGCAGCGAAATTCCAGCGAACTCAAAGTTTTTACTCTATGTATTATCAAAATGTTGGTGGAATTCGAACGAAAACAACTGAAATCTACCTTGCTATGTCTCTCCATGAGTATGACATTATATTACTGACTGAGTCTTGGCTTCATGATGGAATATCGTCGGCTGAGTTTTTTGACGATTTCTACTGTGTTTATCGTTTTGATCGTTGTCCGCTTGCTTCGGGACTCGCAAGAGGGGAGGGGTATTGATTGCAGTGAGATCAGATCTTTCTAGTAAAATTATCCAGCTACCTGAACATGATGGCTGCGTCGAGCAACTTTGTGTACAAATTAGCTTTTATAATAACTATTCAATATTTGTTTTTGCATCTTATGTTCCACCTAATAGTACATTAGATTTATATAATAAGCATTTACAAAATATTAGCTCTGTAACAAACCATTTAGATACGAATTGTCATTGCTTTGTACTAGGTGATTTTAATATGGGAAATGTTACTTGGGCGCTAGATAAAAATAGTTTATTACCTTTTAATATCACAACTGAGGTTGAATCAACTGCAATTGATTATTTTCTGTGTAATGATTTTCAACAATTAAATTTCATAAAAAATGATTTGAATAGAATATTAGATCTAATATTTGTAACAAATGGGTTAAGAGCGACTTGTGATGAAAACTTGGCGCCGATTTCAAAAAATAGTATACATCATAAGGCTTTAGCAATTAATTTTGAATTTTATGAATTTGACAAATCCAGTAATATCTTTTTTGAAGAGTTCAACTTTGCGAAGGGAAATTTTATTGGAATTAATGATGTTTTAAGAAATGTAGATTGGTCTGTAGTAACTTCTTTATTGGATCCTAACGACGTATATGATCTTATTTGCGCTAAATTTTCAAATGCTATAAGCCTGTTTGTTCCTAAAAAAAGAATAAATATTAAATTGAGCGATAAACCTCCATGGTTCAATTCTCAATTAGCACATCTTAAAAATCTAAAGAACAAATGGTTTAAAAAATTTAAAAATAATAATTCACTATTTAATCAATTAAAATTTATACAAGCTCGAAACGAATTCGATAATTTACATAGCATTTTGTATAATAACTACATTTCAAAAATTGAATCAAATTTGAAAAGGAATCCATCATCTTTTTGGCAATACCTAAATTCAAAACGTAAAACTAATGGTTTCCCATCAAGCATGGAGTTGGATGGCGTAAAATCGAATAACACACGTGAGTCTTGCAATCTATTTACCGATTTCTTTCAAAAAGTATTTGAAAACTATATTAACCTAGCAAATTATGATAACGCACTAAACTTTGTCGGCCCGAATCTGACTAACATCAGCAATATTGAAGTCTCTGCCGAGAACGTTTTCTTAGCTATTTCAAATCTTAAATCAAGTTTTAAATTTGAACATGGTGGTTTTCCACCAATGTTTTTCAAACTTTGTACAGATAATATTTCTAAACCAATTGCTGATCTATTCAATATCTGTCTTAAAACTGGGATTTTCTTAAATTCCTGGAAAATATGTTTCGTAACTCCAATATTTAAATCTGGAGATCGAAGGAACATTAATAACTACAGAGCTATTGTAAAACAATGCGCTTTTGTAAAACTTTTCGATCATATAATTAAAATTAAACTTCTTAATCATGTTAAAAGTGTAATAAGTGATTATCAGCATGGTTTTATGCCTGGTAGATCAACTTGTTCAAATTTGGCACTTATTTCGGCAAAAATAGTGGACGCTTTGGAATGTCGTAATCAGTTAGACGTAGTATATACTGATTTTGCGAAAGCTTTTGATAAAGTTGACCACAACATTCTACTCCTCAAATTAAAAAAATTTGGCTCAGCAGAAGGTCTTATAAAATTTTTTAGTAGTTTTTTAAAGGATAGAAAACTTTTTGTTAAGATCGGCGAAATATCTTCGGATACTCCTATAAAAGCTTATTCGGGTATCCCCAAGGTACCCATTGCGGTCCATTATTGTTTTTAATTTTTATAAATGATTTGCCTCAGTGCTTCGAATATTCCAAATGCTTAATGTTCGCAGATGATGTTAAGCATTTTCATAAAATATCACATTATTCTGATTGTTTTAAACTTCAATGTGATCTGATACGTTTCCATAATTGGTGTACTATTAATAACCTAAATTTGAATACATATAAGCAAATGCTGTGTGGTTACCTATGCCAAAAACATGAACCCAATCAGTAATATTTATTCCATAAATAATATAGTTTTGACACGAAGATTCGAGATAAAGGACTTGGGTGTAATATTCAATTCCAAATTCAGCTTTAACTCTCACTATGACTTTATCGTAGCAAAATCAAACTCCATGGTTGGTTTCATTAAACGGAACACCCAAAACTTCAGAGATCCGCACACAATCAAAGCACTTTATGTGCCACTTGTGCGCAGTATTATTGAATTTTGTTCTATTATTTGGAACCCTTTCTATGTCGAACATTCAAATCGCATTGAAAAAATCCAAAGAAATATAACAAGGTATGCGCTCAAAAAGATGCAATGGTCAGATGGTCTTCCATCTTACATTATTCGACGTAAGCTTCTTGGGCTACAATCTTTAATGGATAGAAGGTTATGTTCTTCACTTTTATTCGTTTACAACATTTTAGTCGGTAAAACTTCATCTATCGAATTATCGAATTATTTCATCCTGTATGCTCCTCCAAGAAATCTTAGAAATACAAGATTATTAGAGTCGAGATTTCATAGAACTAATTACGCTCAAAATGAACCTATTAACAGGTGTATTAGTTTATGTAATAGCTTTATTCATATACTAGATTTTAATTTACCTGAAAATCGCTTTAAACTTAATCTACTTATGTTGTTTAACTAATGTATTTTACTATGTGTATTAAATATTGTTTTTGATAATTGTATAGTCTGTAAGATTTCAATATCAGTAGACTGAAATAAATAAATAAATAAATAAATAAAATACAATTTAAATTATATAACCTCTACGTTGGTTGACTTGCCGAAAATGCATTGTCAGCATTTTTGGCACTAGGCGCACATAAGTAAATTGTTGGTTTTATTTTATTGTCTTTAAAATAGCGCTTGCTATGAAAGCTGATCGCCAAACTGGCGTCAGTGTTTACTTTAATTGCTTCTGTTTTGAAGGTGCCGACCTTGGCATTGAATTAAATTAAAGCGCTGCAATGCAATGAAAGCTGATCGCCCGAGTTGTGGTAGATCAGTTCTCATTGCAGGCACTTGACCATTTATAAACAGATAACATTTTGGGGAAGCCGCGTTGTGAGTCACAACAACCTAATGCTGACGTAATCATGATCGAAAACGGCGTATTGAATAAAAATATTCCTGAAACAATAATAACTGTTAGCAATTCCAGTTTTACGTTAAAATTATTTTCGAATGTTTGTAAAAGATTGGTGTTTAGAGATTTCCAGATTACAAAGGACCGAAGACTATCGGAAAGTTCTTTGAAAAACGAAAGCTCACATTTCATTAGGGAGCATATAGCAGAATACTTGTTAAAGTCAGAAAGAAAGATTCTAAGTTGGGAACAAGGGTTAAAAGAAGCAACAATTTTATATAATAGTTAAATACAGACGTCAACACGGAAGAATTATTTTCATAGCACATAGCACAGAAAAACGATAAAAATATAGTGGTTCTTACAGACAGAAAGGATATTGTTGGAATCGCTGCTATTTTTATCGCCAAATTGCTCCGGTCATAGGGGGCGGGAGCAATTTAGCGCGTAAAAATAACACGCGCGAGTTATAAAGTCCTTTTTAATAAAAGAAACTTTATGTTTTTTAAAACACAACTTCTTTTATTCAGATCAAAACTAAAACTAAACTTTCTTACAACTAACAGAATAAATGTTACTTAAAATATACCAATAGTTTATCAATACAAACATATCAATGTATGAGAATTTCTTCTTTTCTTCTTTCTTCGTTGCAGTACAACGAAGATTACAAAATGTTTATGAAGTTACAAAACACTTAAGTGGGTCTCTGGGTTTGTTGGTGCAGTTAAAAAAAGAGTAACATGATATTTGGAGTTGCTTAGCTGCATATTTTGAATTGACAAATATGTTTGGCAATTAATGAATTTGAATTTAAGTGTTAAATGATTTGGGTTGTTGCAATGAGGCAATAAATATTCAGTTTTTATTGTTTCCATATTTTGAAACAATTTCTTGTAATTTAATATTAATTGCCTCGTTTGTAACTCCTCCCCCATTTGATCTGAGATTCTCCTGGATCTCATTAGTTATAATTTTTTGTTTGTTTACAAATTTAACTTTATTTTTCTTAAACATTATAAACATAAATATTGCAGCAAGTATAATTAAAACTAATGTTACATTTATTCCATAAGAGATGTTCTTATGATAATTTAGTTCTTCGATTTTTCTTATATTATTATAATGTTCTGTAATGATATTTTGTATTTTCGTTCGAGTAAAAGTATCTGTCTTGGATTATTTCTATGTGGTTCTCGTAGTTTTCCTCCCCCATTTGTATTTTACAGTTACTAAATGTTACTAAATTATTTTTTGTAAGAGTAATGTTTCTATTATCGCAATTTTGTATTATTTCGAGGTTGTATGCATTCGTTACTAGTATTGTTTGTTCGTCCAATAGTTGTGTGTCTGTTTTGTTATTAAATTTCTATTCGCAATTATTTGTTAAAATACAATTTTTACTTTTCTTTAAATGTTTTAGCGTTACATTTACTTCGAAAGTAAATGTTTGATTATTGTAATTTATAACGAATTCTTGATTTTGAATTATTTGCATGAACTTCGAATTCGGAATCGGTGTTATTATGTTAAGGTCTGTCCTTATAAATGATTGTGGTATCTGTATAGCAATAATAACACTATTGTCTTTATAGTCCATTATTCCTACCTTGAGAAGTTTCAGTTTATAAAAATCTATATTAAATGTTTCTATTTCTGACGAAGTCAATATACTTGGGTGGACTATGTTATTTTTTGCTGCTACTATATTATCTTGAATTTGGTCTATTTTTCTTTCTAGGTGTTTAAGTTTCAACAGCTGGTCGGTGTAAAGCAATTTTCTTAAAATTTCGTTATTTTGCGATTTTATATTTAGAACAGTTGATTTCATTTTTATTCTGTCCTCTTCTATAGCTGTTTGTAAAATATTGAACGTATCATTAAAATGTGAGTTTAATTGTATTTGTTCGTTAATTGTTTCTATTGCGTTGTGCGAGTTTTTATTTGATATTTCTAAGCGTTCCAGAATTTCCTCCCTATCGTCATTGTCCATAGTGCCAAAAAGCCATTTGTGAGCTGAACCCACGAAATTAAGTAATCCTCTCTTTGTTCTGGTTTTGTTTGGAATAATTGTAGGAATTTTTGATTTTATTAAATCTATTTCATTTTGCAAAAGTTGTTTACTATTTTCATTAAAATGGTCAATGTTAAGTTGTATTTTATTTAAAATATCAATAATTGTGTTTGTGTTTATAATGTGTATTACAGTGGTTGTTTGGTTTACTATTTCTACCTGGTTTAGTTTAATTTTAACGTATCCAGATGTTTCATAAATCGGGCTGATTTGCATTCCCATTACTGTTGTTGTCGTTGTTAGCAATATTATTATTGTTGCGAACCCCAAGGTTGGTATCTGCAAATTTAAACGGTCGTTTAATGTTACTTTCATGAACATTTCGTAGTAAATAATTTCTGTATTTTGGTTGTTCTTTATGTCTCAGATTTGTGTAGTTTTTTATGAACCCTCGCTCTCTATTTTCTGTGTAGTCTTCTCTTTTTTCGTTACGTTTTGTTATGGCTTTAGTCTTTTGTTTTGTAGTATTTGTTTTTATTGTCTGCTTACTAACTTTTTCATTTTCTACGTCAAACGGTGTACATTTTATAGTTGAATGGTACGAAGCATTATAGTATTCGATTGCTTTTGCCATTTGTTCTTTAATTGGTAGCTTGTTTTCAAGGTTAAGTGCCCTAAGTCTTTCTGTAAGTGTGTTATTTAAGCGTTCAACGTCTGAGTTTCCTGTATGACTCTTTGGTTTTGCGAAATGTATTTCTATTTCTTCTTCTCTACAAAAGTTTTTTACATTTATGCTGTTAAATTCGTTGTCACTTATGATTTTATTCATTTTTCCTTTAATTGAGATGTAGAGTCTTATTTTTTCGATCAAGGTTTGATTATTCCTATCTTCTAAATAGAGACTAACAGCGTGTTTTGAAAATTTATCAATAAAGTTGATAAATGAATGTTTGCTGTTGACATATGTATCTATGTGAATTATTTGGTTAACATCAGTTGGTGTTTCTGTTCTTGCAAATTTCTTTTTTATTGGGTTTCTGTCATATTTTGCTCCAGTACAAATATTGCAGTTATTAATTACTTTTGTTATGAAGATCTTTAAGTTTGGGAAAAATATTTTTCTTTTTATTCCTTCGTAAGTTGCTTCTATGCCTGAATGACCAGATTCTTTAGTATGATATAAAGAAATTTGTTTTAGTGTTTCGTGTTCGTCCCTCATATCTTTAGCAAGGTGACTACATTTAACAAATTTTATTCTATGGTATTGAGAATACATTTCAATTATTTTTAATTGTACCTGATGGTAAAATCTATCATTTAAATATGAGTAGATTCCCGTTTTTCCATCTTTAATATGTCTTCTTAGTATGTCGGAAATATCGTGTGGTATTTCTTCCTGTTAAATATATATGCGTTTCTTGCCATCTATAATTTCAAATTCTTGAGTTTTATGTTCTACGAGAATTATTTGTGTCTTAAATCTGTTCACAACGGTATCTAAAATGGGTATATGATCTAATGCTTCTTCCTCTTGAGAGTGAACTGTTTGAACTTCCAAAGAATCATTATCATCATTTTCTAGGTAATTTATCTCATGGCTTCCTGTATCAATTCTACTAAGAAAATCTGCTATTTTATTATCTTTTCCTTTAATATAATCGATTTTAGCATCATATTCTCCAAGTTGTATTAGCCAACGTTGGAGTCTTGGATTTATATCCTTTCCTGAGTGTTTGGCTTGTAACCACTTCAGTGGTTGGTGATCAGTATGAAGAATAAACTCTTTACCAAACAAATATGGCCTAAAGTACTGCACTCCCCAAACTACAGCAAGAAGTTCTTTTTCTACCGTTGCATAATTCTTTTCGTGGTCATTAAGTGTTCTAGACGCATAGGAGATAAGATGACCGTCCTGCATCAAAACAGCGCCTAAAGCAAAATTACTTGCATCGGTGACGAGTTTAAACTGTTTATTGAAATTTGGGTATCTTAGGATGGGGTAATCAGTAATGATTGTTTTTAATTTTTCAAATGCTGAAATATAGTTTGGATCATTTTTATTTACTTTTAAATCCTTTTTAAGATATTTTATTATTGGGTATGCTACTTTAGCACAATCTTTGATGAATTTCCTGTAGTAGCCTGTAATTCCTAAAAACGATTTTATTTGTTTTTGGGTTTGTGGTAATTTCAGGTCTTTTATTGCGCTTATTTTATCCGGATTTGGTTTTATACCTTCCGATGTTAAAATGTGTCCTAAATATTGTGTTTCTTTACACATAAAATTACATTTGTCTATTTGGATTTTTAAACCGGCCTTACGTAGTGTGTTAAATACTTGTCTGATATTCTCTAAGTGTTCTTCTAAGCTTGTGCTGAAGATGAGGATATCGTCTAAATATACTACGCAGATTTTGTTAATGTGCTTTCTCAGGACTGAATACATCAATCTTTGAAATGTTGCAGGTGCATTTTTTAATCCAAAAGGCATCCTGGTAAATTCAAAGTGTCCGAAAGGAGTAGAGAAAGCTGTTTTTTTTCTATCTTCGGGTTTCACTAAAATTTGGTGAAACCCTTTGGCCAAGTCTAATGTAGTAAAATACTGTGCCCTGCCCAATTTATCTAAAATTGATTCGATATTTGGAATTGGAAATTTATCACAAAGTGTGATTTCATTTAATTTCCTGTAATCGATTACGATTCTCCACTTTTTTGTACCCGAATTGTCCAGTTTTTTGGGGACAATCCAAAGAGGGCTATTGAAAGGTGAGTTGCTTTCAACTATTATGCCTTGTTTTAGCATTTCCGAGATTTGTTTTTCAATTTCGACTTCGTGAACTCGTGGATATCTATATATTTTTGAGTAAATAGGCTGACAGTTTTTAGTTATTATTTCATGTTGGATTTCATGGGTAAAAGACAAATTATCGTTTTCAAAGTAAAATAAATCTTCAAATTGTTGTAAAAGATTCTGTAACTTTAATCTTTCTTCTGAATTAATATGATCTAAATTTATATTTTCCATTAAGCGGTTACTAATGGGTTCTAACGTTTGTATACTTTCGATATCGAATGGGTACGGACTATCTAAAAAAATATTTTATTCCCTTTTATCTCTAGAAACCTGTTTTCCAGATCAATTCTTGCTTGTAAAGTTGTTAATACATTTTGCCCTATAATAGCATCATAATTTCGATTATGAAGATTAACCACTTTCCAAGATATGGTTCCTGCTTTTTGAAATTCTCTTGGTATTGGAGTAATTTTTTCGTTGGTAATTTTGTTTAAACCATTAATTGTCGAAAATATTTTTGGTTCTTTTAGTTTTTGTAGTGGAAAATTAATTAATACGTTAGGTTGTATAATGCTTGTAGTTGAGCCTGTATCAACTAAGCATTTTATATTCTCGTTACCAATGTGAATTTTTATTATTGGCAGTTTACATTCCGAGGCTCGTTTTGAAAATTTATGTCGTCCTCCTGAATGTTTTCAATTTCAATTCTTTGGTTCTGCAGATTTTGTCTGGGTTGTTGAGAGTTATAGTTTTGTCTGTATTGTCTTGAATTATTATTTTGAATATATCGACCAGAATTATTATTTTGTGGATATCGTCCAGAATTATTATTTTGTGGATATCGTCCAGAATTATTATTTTGAATATAGCGTCCAGAATTATTATTATTTTGTTTTTTGTGCCTATAGTCTATTGTCCTTGGGTCATCCAGTATTCTTAGTAAAGTGAATTTATTTATTATATCGTTAAGTGAATTGCAATTGTCGATGTTTGCCCTAAATTGTCCGTCAATTTTGTTTAACAAAATATCCGCTAAGTCTCTGTCAACGTGATTTGCACTATAAATATTTGGTTTCACAATGTCGTATTCGAATATTTCGTTTATTTCGTATTTTGCACTGCTAAATATTTCAAATAATTCTCTTAAATTTGATACCTTAATATTCCTACAATAATTGAATACCTCTGAGTAAGTTTTTCTTGGTTGAAATTGTTGTCTCAGCTTTTCCTTGACTTCATCCCATGTTGCGTTGTCTCCTAGTGTCCTGACGCAATTCCCAGCTTCTCCTAAAAGTTTTTCGTTGATGATGATCTGCAATCCAAAATTGTACAAATCCTGGTTTTGACCACATAGTTGCATCACTTTTTCCACTGATTTGATGAAAGAAGTAAGAACATGTCCTTTTCCAAATGGTTTGACTGCTCTGAATTGATCGAGAATTGTTGCTGGAGTTAGTTGTAGCATTGACAATGTCGATTGTTGATGTGTTTGTAGCTGTTGTGCAAATTGTTGCTCTTGTTGCTGCTGCTGTTGTATTATATTTTGTTGTTGGAGAATCTGCTCCTGTTGTTTTTTTATGACCTCTTCTAGGTTGTTCATAGTGGTAAGAAGTTGTTCCGAATTCATTTTGGACGCTTTTTAATTTAGTCAAAAACTTTAGATAATTTTTCTTTAATAAAGTTCTTCTCAATAATTCTTCGGAATTATTTGTAGCCAGTTCTAAAGTTCTTTTTAATAATTCTTCGGAATTATATCCTACCGACTGCGCCAGTTATAAAGTCCTTTTTAATAAAAGACACTTTATGTTTTTTAAAACACAACTTCTTTTATTCAGATCAAAACTAAAACTAAACTTTCTTACAACTAACAGAATAAATGTTACTTAAAATATACCAATAGTTTATCAATACAAACCTATCAATGTATGAGAATTTCTTCTTTTCTTCTTTCTTCTTTCTTCGTTGCAGTACAACGAAGATTACAAAATGTTTATGAAGTTACAAAACACTTAAGTGGGTCTCTGGGTTTGTTGGTGCAGTTAAAAAAAGAGTAACATGATATTTAGAGTTGCTTAGCTGCATATTTTGAATTGACAAATATGTTTGGCAATTAATGAATTTGAATTTAAGTGTTAAATGATTTGGGTTGTTGCAATGAGGCAATAAATATTCAGTTTTTATTGTTTCCATATTTTGAAACAATTTCTTGTAATTTAATATTCATTGCCTCGTTTGTAACTCGCGCGCGATGCTAGGCTTTCGGTAGCCTACCATCTTGAGGTTAGAGTTAAGAGCTAAAATATGAGGAAAATAAGTTGTGCTCCTCATTAACCACCAAAGGTTGTAGGGATCTCTGTTAAATGAAGAGTATCATTTAACAGAAATAACTCCACAAAATTTGGTTATTAATTAGGGGGTAATTAATAAAAACTTAAGTAGTGCGTTTTGAACGTGTTTTTTATTACCTTTTTGGCTGGCGGTTGAAATGAGAAGAAGGAAAATTAACAAAAAAATATGTACATTGCGTTTAAGCTTAAGGCCCAGCTTTTAAGCTGGGTTTAGTTTACAGTATTTTAAGTTCAATAATTTAAACTTTTAATTAAGCCGCAGGCTTGAGCTGCGTTTAGTTACAAAGTAAATTTAAGAATAAAAGTAAAAGAGTAAATTCATAAACTTCATTTATATGAAAAATAACCATTTGTATGCGTTTTTGATTCGCATGCAGCATCGAGTGGTGGAGATCCTTGCACACATTGCACACGGCTTTGGACGTACATCTTCCGGCGGTATGGGAGCGAGCGAGGCAGTTCGAACAATAGCCATGTCGAACCACGGCCTGGCGACGGTGCAGGACAGACATGGCCTTAAATTTTTTGCAGAATCGGATGGAATGTCACCGCTGGCACAGTTGACATTCATAAAGCCTAGAGAAAGAAACCGAAAAGTTTATTAGTGCATGGCATAATTGTAGAGAGAACTATGTTAGCTGGGTTATGTAGTAACTAGGGATAAGACATGTACGAGTGAGAAGTGAGAGTATAGTGTAGCATTGATGGAGTGAGAGCTAGAATAAACATGAGATATATGAGTAACTAAAAAATGTAACTAGACGGTGAGCTGATGTTTGAGTTGATTGTACTTTATTGAGAGGGGAGAACGCATAGCGTGACGATGGGCTGAGTGACAATTCCAGTTTGCGTCCGTATGTCAGCGACTCGGGCGCGTCTATCTGGGCCTAGGTAGGTGTTAACAATGCGGCCAAGTCGCCAATCCGCGGGAGGGAGCAATTCATCTTTTATTACAACCAAATCTTCCACTTGAAGATCTCGTGCTGGATATTTCCACTTGTATCGTTTGTGCAATTTGACCAAGTATTCCTCTTTCCATCGCCGACTGAACTGGTGATGGAGGATTTTAACTTTCTCCCACCGATTGATTTATGATAGATTCCCCTTATCGAGTTCAGGTATAGACATCAATGGGGCACCTCGAAGAAAATGTCCAGGGGTTAAGGGCAGGAGTTGACTGGGATCATCACTAATGGGAGAAAGAGGGCGCGAGTTCAGCACCGCTTCGATGCGGATTAGGAGAGTTGACACTTCTTCAAACGTAAATCTATGATTGAGAGTGATTTTTTTGAAGTGTGTCTTGAAGCTTTTTACAGCAGCTTCCCATAACCCACCCATATGTAGGGCACTGGGGGGTATGAAGGTCCATTTAAAACCGTGAGCACTATATTTTTGAGCAATATCGTGGGCGGAGCTTTGAATAAAATGCTCGTATTCCTTTAACAGAGTTCGGTTGGCGCCTACGAAGTTGCGACCATTGTCAGAAAGCATTTTCTTAGGCAAGCCGCGCCGGCCGACGAATCTTGCAAACGCAGCACAGAAAGCTTTTGACGTGAGGTCAGAGACTGCTTCGAGGTGAATGGCTTTCGTCGCGAAACAAACGAAAACGCCTATATAGCCTTTGAGAATTGGCGCTTTTCGCAACAAAGATGATTTTAATTCTACGGGACCTGCAAAGTCGACACCGGTCACCGTGAATGGGGGGGAAAAGTCGACCCGTTCAGGAGGCAGAGCAGCCATGATCTGCGTCTGCATCTTCTGTTTGTATATTGTGCACACTTTGCACTGGTTGATGCAATGTTTAATTTTGTTTTTGAGTTTTGGGATATAAAACTCTTGACGCACCATTCTAAGCATGAGTCGGTGCTCCGCGTGAAGCAGAGTTTCATGCGAGAATTTGAGGAGCAGGGAACATAGTCGTGACTTTTCAGAAGCAATAATGGGATGTCTTTCATTATAGCTGAGTGATGCGTTCGCTAGACGACCATTCACTCGTACGACAGAATCTTTGTCGAGGAAGGGATTCAAAGCTAAAAGGAAACTTTTCTTTGAAACAGGCTTTGCATTTTGAAGATCTTTATACTCTTCGGGGTAGCATAAGATATGTGACTGTTTCACGAGGCGTATTTTAACGAAATTTAATTCGTCTTGAGTTAACTCTCACGAGTTTTTTGTGAACTCATTACTCGTATTATGCAGACAATTGTGAGTAAATCTGAAGACATAGGCTATTACTCGTAGAGCTCGAGGGTATGATGAAAACCTATTCAGAATGTCTTCTTCAGGTATGGACGAATGGAGCACTTCTACCTTTCTGGTTTCAGGTACGACCAGTGGGACAGGGTGCGCTTGGGGCCACTTATCCTGAGTATAAAGTAGCCACTGAGGGCCGTGCCACCATAAATTGTTTTTTTCGAGATCTTGGGGCGCGCAGCCACGAGTTCCAAGATCAGCCGGGTTTTCACCTGATGGAACATGCTTCCACGTTGCATTGCTTACATTTTTTCGAATTTCAGAGATTCTATTCGCAACGTAAGTTTTCCAAGAGTATGGAGGTTTTTCGAGCCATGCCAAAACTATTGACGAGTCTGACCAGAGGAACAGCTCATGGGGTGGTAGATCGAGTTGAGTAACCACGATTTTTACCAGTTTCGATAGGAGAACTGCTGCGCATAGTTCAAGCCGTGGTATACTTATTGTTTGTATGGGCGCCACTTTGCTTTAAGCGACAAGCAGATAGGCAGAACATTTAGAGTGGGGATTTTCATTGCGTATGTACAGAGTAGCACAATACGCTTTCTCAGAAGAGTCGCAAAAACTGTGCATTTGAACACTGTTTTTCAGAGAAAAACCACTCCATCGTGGGACCTGTATTTGCGAAAAAGACGGCAAATTGCTGAGAAATGTGTTCCATTTCGCCAAAGACAATGGCTTTACGCATTCATCCCAGTCAACACCTTCCAGCCAGAGTTGCTGGAGAAGAGTCTTCGCTTGGATTATGATGGGTGCCAACCAACCCGCTGGGTCAAAAAGAGCTGCGATCGCAGAGAGAATTTGCCTTTTTGTTGCCGAAGTGGTTTGAGACATGGGTTTCACGTTTTATGAAAATGAATCACTCCGTGCATTCCATCTGATGCCTAGAGTTTTGGTACAACTTGTATCATAAAACCTTAGAAAATCTTCATCCAGAAGATCGCCTGGTGGCAAATGTTCAAGAAGGTCTGGGTGATTGGCCGTAAATTTTTTAAGTGGCAGTCTGGCTGCCTTCAACACATCGATGAGCTGATTTTGAGCATTCAGAGCAGAATGTATGTCGTGTCCTCCTGAGAGAACGTCATCAACATAAGTCTCTCGTTTGAGAATTTTGTATGCTTCGGGGTGCGTATTTTTGTTGTCTTCTGCGAGCTGATGCAGCGTGCGGATTGCCAAGTATGGCGCACAATTCACCCCGAAGGTTAGAGTACTCAGCGCGAAATCTTCAACAGGGTTATTAGGAGTTGTTAGAAATAAAATTCTTTGGAATTCACGATCGTCTTCATGCACGAGAATTTGCCGATACATTTTTTCGATATCACCGTTGAAAACGAATCTATAGAGACGCCAATTGAGAATGACGTTCATTAAATCTGACTGTAAAGTGGGTCCGATGCAGAGCACATCATTTAAAGAGAGCTCATTTTGGGAAGATCTAGAAGCGTTAAATACTACTCTGACTTTTGTGGAAGAGCTATCGGGTTTTACTGCAGCGTGATGAGGCAAATAAAATGAGAAATAGTTGCCCTCGCGTACAATTTCTCGAGAAAAGGTTTTCTGCATATGGGATAATGTTAAATATTCTTCAAGAACAGTATGATACTGCTTCTGCAGATCGGGTTTTTTGCCTAAGTTGGCTTCCATTTGTTTGAATTGCTTGAGTGCAATATATCGGGAGTTTCCAAGGGTTAGCTGAGAGGGGAACTGTTTCTTGAACGGAAGTCTGACCACATAGCGTCCGTCAGACTGACGAGTTGTTGTCCGTTGGAACAGATCTTCGCAGTATTGATCTTCTTCAGAAACAGTTCGATCGTTAGACACTTCTTCTGTTTCCCAAAATTTCTGCAGAATCTCGTTAAGCGAGGGCTCATCGTGGTGTGAGACTTGGGCTGAGAACGAGCACGTTTGGGCTGTGAGAGGTCCGCTAAGATACCACCCAAAAACAGCTACCATCATGCTACCAAAGACATTTAATTTTAATCCTTCGAGCATGATCTTTGGGAGAATATCGCTACCTATGATCATGTCTATTTGAGCTGGGACGTAGAAGTTGGGATCAGCGAGCTCAATGTCTTCTATTTCCTTCAAGTTTGGGCGCACAAGAGGAAAGGTAGGCAAGAAATTCGTCAATTTAGGGAGCACTATCGCTTCTACTTCGAGTTGAAATTGGAGACATTTCGTTACGAGATTCAACGAACAAATTTTTTGTGAGCGACCAACAATGCCACCACCTATTCCGGAGATATTGGTGTGAAGTTTTCTTGTTGGCAGTACCAGACGACTCTGAACCTTTTCTGAAAGAAAAGTTCTTTGTGATCCTCGATCGATAAGCGCTCTTAGGGTAAATAGGTCACCCAGATGGTGAATGTGAACCAGAGCGGTTGGTAAAACGACTCTGTCCTCATTCGCTGTGAAGTGAAAGTACACTTCTGCCACATTTTCTGAGGCGGAGCCAGATTGTTCTTGGCTTGAGTCGGAATTAGGGCTAAATGCTTGGGTATGCATTAAGTTGATAGGGCAATTCCTTGAGGTAGAAGGAATATTGTCACTATCACGGCCCTGATCTGGATTGAGAACGTGGAGCATTGAGTGATGCTGCTTCTTGCAATGAAGACAAGCAAAAACACTTTTACATTGGGATTTGAGATGTGAAGTTGCCAAACAGTTGGAGCAGAACTTGTTTCTTTTAACAAATTCAAATCTTTCTATCCAGGGTGAAAGTGCTTTGAATTTTGGGCACACTCTTAGGGGTTGATTTTGCTTGCAGATCAAGCATGAAGAGTAATTAGGGGTCGCCTTGTTTTCCACGTGATAATTTTGCACGTTCGACCTCTCTTGAAAGTTCTGTGGGGGCCTGTTCTGGGTCAATTGAACTTGGGGCCTATTTTGAGCATATGCATTGTGAGCTCGATTATTGGGATAAACCTGAGAGTTCCTGTTCTGAGGACTGGGCTGAGGTGGTTTTGGCTTAGCACCTCTAATACTATTCACCTTTTCGACTACTTCATAGCGAGACGTGAGAAACTCGTCCATTTGTAGCCAAGTTGGAAATTCTTTTCTGGAGGTAAGCAAATGATATAGCTTTTGTGCTGGGGTGAGTTTTGGGTGACTCTTGTAGACTGTCGTGAACATATCCCGGAAGGATGGCCAGTCTTCATAGCTCCCGTAAAAAATTTCCGTATCGCAAGGCAGGACCTTGACACAGCCGATAGCATTATCTTGTGAGATTGACTGGTTTCGAGTTGAGCTTGGGTAGCTTTCACCATGTCATTTTCAAACATTTTTGCAAGACCCATCATCTGGGCTCTGCATCGATGATATGCCTCTACGCAAGAGTTAAATTTTTTTGTCGTTGAGGTTTTGAACTCCGCCTCTGCTATCGAGTCCTCTGATGTCATCACTGCCGCGTGGGCGTCGTTGAGCCTTGCCCACCTCTGATCCAGATCGAGCACCTGGACATGCACACTCGAGTCCGTGTGATCCTCTACCGGAACGTCTCCGAAATTGGAGCAGAACTGGATCAGCTGATCTGACGCGAAGATGAATTTTGCCTTAACGCTCATCTTGGAAAAAGACCTGAGGACGCGCGTAGATTCAGTATCCAATTTGTCTCAAAAGAACTTTTCTTAGAGGTTACGCAAGAGTGATTTATAGTGGGACCAAAAATTCAACAACTTTGAGGAAATACTCTGATAATATTCAGAAGTTGCGTGGGGTGGCAGCTCTGAATATTCGCGAGAAGAGTTTAAAACAATTTTGTATAAAAAAAATATTGAGAATTTTTTTATTTTTTCCAGATTCAATGCTTTTGCGAAAAACAATTGGGGTATTCAGCGTTGCACGGAGTTGGCAACTCTGAATTTTGTAAAAAATATTGAGAAATTTTTATAGCAAAGAATGTAGTGAAAAAATTTTTTTCAGATTCAATGCTTTTGAGAAAAACAATTAGGGTATTCAGCGTTGCACGGAGTTGGCAACTCTGAATTTTGTAAAAAATATTGAGAATTTTAAACTAGAGAATGTAATAAAATTGTAAAAATATTGAGAATTTTTAACCAGAGAATGTAATAAAAATCGTAAAAATATTGAGAATTTTTAACCAGAGAATGTAATAAAAAATTTTCCTTCAGCTGCAGGGCTTACGAAAAATTAGCGATGTTCAGCGTTGCTCGGGGTTGGCAACTCTGAATTTCGTAAAAAATGTCGGAAAAATTTTTAAACGAAAATATAATAAAATATTTTTTCATCAGCTTCAGTGATTTCGAAAAAAAATTTAGATACTCAGTGTTGCTCGGAGTTGGCAACTCTGAATATCGTAAAAAATATCGGAAAAATTTTTAGAGACAAGTAGGGAAAATTCTTTTGCTGCCGAGTGTACCAACTATTGTTCGGTATTATATATGTGCGGCAATGGAGCTTTTTTTCTTTCTACATGCATGTGAGGTTGTGTGTATTTACAATGACTAGTGCATGCAAATCGCTCGACTGTGATATGAGTGTATGTGTGTGTGTGTGTGTGTTTGAATTTGCTGTTCTTTGCTGGAGTGCAAAAGTACAGCCATGCAGGGAAAATTAATGGCATAAACTACCTTACGCCCTTGGGACTCCCAACAAGGGTCACTCCAGGTTGCTACGAAATGCAGCTAGGTCTGCTGCTGCAACGCAATTCTGTGCTTTGTACAGCCGTTGATAGCACCACCGAAGAAAATGGAAATCGTGGGCACTGTTGGGAGCTTAGCTTTTTGAGGTTAGATGGTGCTTTTCAATAATATTAATAAAATGTTTCTTGAATATTGCACTCGGATCGTCTCGGAAATGCACCGTGGATCGTTTGTTATTTTATTTTTTCTGTTTGGATATGGTTTAATACTTTTTGACTTTTAAAAATAATGCTGGTTTTACCCCTTGTTTAATTCACACATTTAGTACAGAAAAACATGTTTTCGTTGTCACTCACAGATGCATAATAATATTTTACTATTATTATAGCTTAGGTATCAAAAAAATTTTATAAATTTTTAAATTCAATTTGAATTAGTTTAATTTTTTAATTTGGTTTTTTAAATTTCTTAATTTTGCACACGTTGCAAACGTTTGTTCACTATTCTCGATGACTTCATTTTATAAAAAGAGAAATGTATAGAGACAATTAAGAAGTTCCAAAAAAGCTAAACGACAAAAAACGACTAGTTTTTTATTATTTTATCAATATGCTTTGTTTTGTTGTTGTTTTTGTCCATTCAACACTTGCAACTAATTGAACTTTTTTGTTTTATTAAATATTCACTTCTTTTAACAATTTTATATTTTTTAACAATTTCTTGCAGCACATAAATATATATTGCTCGTTTTAATTTGCTAACTTGCCAAACTTAGCCGCTGCCACTGTTGTGCACACAAAGAGATTGGCGCTGTTTTTTTTCCTTTTGTTCTTTGTTGTCTCTGCAACAAGAAAGAAAAGAAACAAGAAAACGACTAGTTTTTTATTATTCTATCAATATGCTTCGTTTTGTTGTTGTTTTTGTCCGTTCAACACTTGCAACTAATTGAACTTTTTGTTTTATTAAATATTCACTTCTTTCAACAATTTTATATTTTTTAACAATTTCTTGCGGCACATAAATATATATTGCTCGTTTTAATTTGCTAACTGGTCAAACTTAGCAGCTGCCACTGTTGGGCACACAAAACGACTGGCGCTGTTTTTTTTTCTTTTTGTTCTTTGTTGTCTCAGTTGCTTTGCACAATTAAAAAAAAATTTATTGAATTCTGTGTTGCTGCCTTTTTTTTACGATATTCTTTTGATGCTAGTTTTTTAGCACACACACAAACTCAAAGCTATGACTTTTAATTTTTTTTTCACAATCATTGTAGAAGGCACTTAATTTTATTGAATATCTTTAATAAATCCACTGTTTGTGTTTTATTTAGAAGTTTTCTTGAGTTTCAGCAACTTTATTTTTTGAGGTATTAAACGAATGAAATTATAAACGCAAACAGTTTATCGAGCAGAGAGGAAAAAAACGCTATTCCGAAATAAATGAAACGCAATGCACGACGGTTGGGAAGAGAATGTGCGATTTCTATGATTTTCTTTTGATGCTTGTTTTTTAGCACACACACAAACTCAAAGTTATGACTTTTAATTTTTTTTTTTCACAATCACTTATTGGCACTTAATTTTATTGAATTTATTTAAATCTGCTGTTTGTGTTTTATTTAGAAGTTTTCTTGAGTTTCAGCAATTTTATTTGTTGAGGTATTAAAACCAATGAAATTATGAACGCCAATAGTTTATCGAGCTAAAATAAAACGCAATGCACGACGGTTGGAAAGAGAATGTGCGATTTCTATGATTTTCTTTTGATGCTTGTTTTTTAGCACACACACAAACTCAAAGTTATGACTTTTAATTTTTTTCCACAATCACTTATTGGCACTTAATTTTATTGAATTTATTTAATAAATCCGCTGTTTGTGTTTTATTTAGAAGTTTTCTTGAGTTTCAGCAATTTTATTTTTTGAGGTATTAAAACCAATGAAATTATAAACGCCAATAGTTTATCGAGCTAAATGAAACGCAATGCACGACGGTTGGAAAGAGAATGTGCGAATTTGTTGCCGGTTTGCGCTTGACCACGACACTTATTTCTTCGATTCTACTTTCTTCTCTCATAGAGAGAATGACTCTTTACTGCGATTGCTGTTGAAAAAGATTTGTGGCGAGTTGCATGCAGCCTGCCACCGACCCCACACTCTCACAACTCAACACCATCAAAAAAACAAAACAATTGGCAGCTTTCCGCTCACCTCTTTCCTTTCCCTGTGGTTGGTATACTTTGTAGTTGATTGATGTGTAGGAACCAAATGTTGCCTCTGTTTGTGGATGATTCTGAAATTGTAGAGCTTAATTATTTATTTAGTGTTAATAAATTTTATGGGTTTTGAATGGATACACCAGTGGAGTATGTAATCCATTGCGGTTCTGGGTGAACTCGAAGGACCATGTAAAAATAACACGCGCGCGCGATGCTAGGCTTTCGGTAGCCTACCATCTTGAGGTTAGAGTTAAGAGCTAAAATATGAGGAAAAGAAGTTGTGCTCCTCATTAACCACCAAAGGTTGTAGGGATCTCTGTTAAATGAAGAGTATCATTTAACAGAAATAACTCCACAAAATTTGGTTATTAATTAGGGGGTAATTAATAAAAACTTAAGTAGTGCGTTTTGAACGTGTTTTTTATTACCTTTTTGTCTGGCGGTTGAAATGAGAAGAAGGAAAATTAACAAAAAAATATGTACATTGCGTTTAAGCTTAAGGCCCAGCTTTTAAGCTGGGTTTAGTTTACAGTATTTTAAGTTCAATAATTTAAACTTTTAATTAAAGCCGTAGGCTTGAGCTGCGTTTAGTTACAAAGAAAATTTAAGAATAAAAGTAAAAGAGTAAATTCATAAACTTCATTTATATGAAAAATAACCATTTGGATACGCATCGGGGCGTAGACAGATATAGAAAGAATATTAAAGGATTTTCATAATTTGCCATAAGGAGGTCATCAAGGAGCACGAAGAACGTTCTTTAGAATAAGACAACAATGCAAATGGAAGGGAATGCAGAAAGAAATTAAAGAAGATCATGCCATAAATGTCAAGTAAATAAAAGTTCTAGACTCACCAAAATGCCTATGGTATTGACGGACACACCAAAAAACTTCCATTTGATAAAGTTTTTATGGATATAGTTGGCATATTGCCAGAGACTGTGTCTGGTAATAAATACATTTTAACATTCAAGATGATTTTTCGAAGTATGTGTTGCCGAAGCAAGCACGATATCGAAAGCATTTTTCAACAAAATTATAACTCGCCACAATACACCAAGGGTGTTAATTACAGACAACGGCTCAAATTTTACTACACGCGTGTTTTAAGATGTATGTTAAATGTTAGGTATTAAAAAGTTACATATTACACCGCAAGCGAATGGTTCCCTAGAGAGAAGTCATAGGCCTTTGCCAGAATATTTGAGAGGTTTTGCAAAAGAAGACGGGTCAAATTGGGATTAGTGGCTAACGTCCGCTATGCACGTTCACAATAACGCACCGCATATGGCAACAAAGCAAACACCATTCAAAACATTATATGGGTTTGACTCAGAAATACCAACTAATTTAAGGCGAAAGTGTAGTCCGGTGTATAATGCCGAGGATACTTCAAAAGTTATGAAATATCAAATTCAGAGAGCACACGAACTAGTAAGATAGAATCAGGAGCATTCAAAAGAAGTATCTAAAAAAAATGATAATACTTTAAATGCAGTAGAATTTAAAATTGGCGACAGGGTGCTAATGAAGAATCAAACAAAGAAGAACAAATTTTCACCAATATAGATAGGACCGTATGAAGTTTTAGCAATAAAAACCCCAGTAACTACCAAGATTTCGATAAAGGGGAAAGCAAAGAAAATTCATAACAATTTCCTAAAATTTTTAATGGGAATTAGAAATAGAAAAAGACAGTTAAGGTGTTGGAATTTTAAACAAAACGGAAAGTAATGTGAAAAAGTAAGTAGTATAGGATACATATTAGGAGTACAACTATGAGGATAAAAAAAGTGTTGTACTATAGAAGATTTATTAAAAGTATAAAAAAGAAATGATTCATAAAAAACAGAATTAAAAAAAAAATAAAAAATGTTACAAAGAAAGAAAATGAGGAAAGTAGTGAATAAGAAAGAATATTTGTGGCCAGAATACGGCGATGTGAAATAAATGGAGTAGAGGAAACTACTTACTGAAGGAACAGTTAAGAAAAGGTTATGTAATCAGGATACAGTAAAGGAATATAAAGAAATATTCTATGAAAGGAATATAAATGGAAGAAAAAAAAAATAAAACTTATTCAAATGAAACAGTTATAGAGCCAAGATATGGCAGGAGGAAAAATAAGAAACAGAGAAAGCCTAAAGTTACAGGCAAATGTGTTGGCATCTTCAAAGTGAATGACGTTGTTACAGAAATCCCTCGCAAGGATTATAATTCTAGTACAGTGCATTCTACTTGTAGATCCCAAAATAGTGCCATTTAATTTAAAATAATTCTGTAAATTATGTTTTGGATTTAAAATAGTCGTTGAAGTAATTAAATGTTATTAAAAAAAAGAAAATAAAGAAATTTGAAAACGTCCAATAAAGGCGCAGTATAACATAATAAGTAAAATGATACAGAAAGTAAAGGAAAAAAATAATGAAAGAGACAAACTATTTTTACTTAAAGAAACAATGATAAAAGGAAAAATAATTTTACAAAGATTTTACAAAGAATTTTAAAATTGGAGCAGTAAATATAAGAACAAAAGAATAAAATAAAGAAATAATAAAACTTAAAGGAAACGAAATTCTAACTACGGGAAAACATTAAGTAAAGTTATAAATTAAAGATATTGAATTGGAGAAATAAAAATGAAAAAATTAATGTTTTAAAGAACAAAGAAAAAGAAAAACCTATATATAGAAATTTTGGTACATACTGTTTATTTTATTAAGGGTAAATGCGCTTACGCATAAAAACATTGACAAGAAAAATGAAGATTCGCATAAAAATATGAAAACAATAAAAATTAAATTGTATTGAATTATATCAAAATTGGAAAATACAATGATATGTTAATATCAAATACAATTGATTCATTGAAAATATGTATGTTAAAAAATTGTATAAATAGAAAGAAAAATAAAAATCAATTTAAAGAGAATTAACGAAGATAGAAAATTAAAAGAAATTGAAATCCTTGAAGTTGTATGTTGAGTTGATAACAAGGTAAATGTGAAGTAAAGTTAAGATTAAGACAATATCAATAATGAATAAATTTGATAGTAGGAAAATGTATTAAGAAATAAATGTATATTGAATTTGAGATATGTGTTAGAATATAAATCTTTGATTAACTGTGGAAATAAAAATATACAATATCAAGGGTCTTGTATGCATCGACATAGCAGAAACACAAGAAGCGGAGGTTGAAGCAGGAACATTCACGAGGTATTCAAGTGAAGGAAGTAACGAAGACTTTTAATTATGTCTGAACCAGTAGAGGGAAATCCGTTAGCGAACGTTATTTGAAGTACAGCAAATTGAAGATGTGTAGAAAGCGCAGACATGGAAACGTTGCATCGCAAATAATAATTTCATAACTGGCCGCAGCTTATTAATTTTCATCAGATGATTTTCGCAGAAACAAAAGTGTGCAAATATGTTACATACTTCGGAACAGTTTGAAATTTTGTCATTTTTAACATTTTTCTTAAATTTATGCTGGCAATTTTTCTTGTGGAGCATATGGCGAAGGAAGAGAATAATAGCCTTTACGATAACTATTGGCCGCATCATTCAACAAAATTAATTATAATGAAGTCTATAACACAACGAGGTTGTTCAACAATAGATTGGGTGAATTAGGATATTTTGTTTATACATCCGATATCAATAGAGTAGCTGAAAGATTTGTTGAACCTGACAGGCTACAACGCAAAAAGTTCGGAGCTTGCATAAGAAAACAAAAAGTTAAAGACTGTTTACACAACTTGGTACCATGAAATTAGAAAAGACAACTATTGAGTCACCATTGAGTCAGTAGCACCAGAAGCGGAACAAAGATAAAAGATACCTGGAGGACCAGAAGCAGAACGGATCGACGAGGACAAGATTTCACCGGATGTATACAAGACATAGGGAACTAGTAAAATTTGATTGGTTTTCAAATGAGATTTTACATTTAACAATTATTTAAGATATCAAAAGTAAAACGAAAATATAAACATTTCCAAGAACTGTACAGGAAAAAATGTATTCATAACAAATAAAAATTTAAGTTAGTCGGATTTAGAACTGATAATGTATTGTCATGTAATGTAATTTAATGTAATGTTATGTACAAAAGCACTGAATTAGAAAAAATTTATTTATAGTCAGTTTCACAGAAGAAAAAAAAGTAATTAAAAACGTTATATATTAAGCATACAAACATAGTCGATACGCAAAGAGCAAAGTCATCGAAAATTTCAACCACTTCAAGGTAAAAATTTGATTGGTCAAAGGGGGGAGGAATGTTGTTACTAATTAGTCACAAACGTTTATATTTACTTAAAACAGTTATGATTGCAATAAACACTGATCTTGGTCAAAGGAGGGAGGAATGTTGTGACTAGTCACAAACGTTTATATTTACTTAAAACAGTTATGATTGCAATGAACACTGATCTGCCTCAATAGAAAGTGAGTAATCAGCATGCATTGCAATGCAAAAGTCAATCTCATGGTTAATAAACGACTAAATAGTTGAGTAAAGAATATGCGTATAAAGTAAACCAGCTTTTAGCTGCGTTACTGTTAACATGACTTGACTACTGTTTTACAAAAGTGCGGCCGTTGCATTTTTGGACTTTGGCTCATTAAGCGCGAGGTAAATATTTAAATTGATATTTTATTGTTGTAACCAACTTGGTTATGAAACCTGAGCCAAAGTTCCCATGGCTGGGCGGTCGAGTATGAGTGTCTGTATGTTTGCTTAAGAAGAGTAGCGGCAGCATTAAATATGTATGTGCATGCAAATAAGCATGAATAATTGTTTTGTTTTCAAGAATAAGAATACTATTTTGAATATCTCAAATAATAACAGTGAGATTGTCTAGGTTAAGAATTTTACTCTAAGGTTGTTTATATTTTAAGGTTAAGTTATTGAGCCAAATAAAATCTCGGCCAAGAATGGAAAATTGTAACTTAGAGTTAAGAAAATGAAGAAGAAGAAAGAGAGATCACATTTGTTGTAAATATCTGATCTCTGCTAATGAAGAAGAGAGTTGTTAAAAAGATTATGCAGTTACGAGAGTGGCTCGAGAAAAAATAAAAGTGAGTCTTCACACTAGAAAACAATAACTCAAAATATTTTCATTTGAAGGTACAGGAAAAAATGGACAACTATGGTAAGTATGCTTTCGGATTAGGACCCGTTCAAAACCCCCATTAATATAAACCTATCTTGGCAATCTCACGGCTGCCTACTGAATGGCATAAGCCGCCATGCCTCCGTGGTTAATTTTATAACAGAAATTAGGGAGAGTGTCGCTCGGCGACGAATAGGACTTACGCGTATCCTCAGCGGAGGATACAAAAATACAAATGCGGCGACATCTATCTGTGAATTTAATGCACAGATCAAAACTAATGAAATAATTGTGCTGACCAGATGTGCATATGTTTTATTATTTCGCCATATAGCTGAAACTGTTTACATGAAAATATTAACTTTTACAGCATTCTTATTCATAGTTATCTTTTCGATAAAATGGTGATAAATAAACAACATTTAAAGTTCCATTGATAAAGAACTGAGTGACAACGATGACACAAAAGTGAGAAAAATAGAGCCATCACAACAAAACAAATTTAACATGAGGGGACGGGGGTGGGGAGGCTTAATAAAGTAAGTAGATTACGATAATTAAGATTTTATATAAACCAAAATGTTCGTAATTACTCTAGACACACAACTGCATTCTTAGAGATAAATGGGCACACTCAAATTATATAGAGAATTTTAAAACAAAGGTTAGGTTAGGTTAGGTTAAAGTGGCTGCCTCAAATTGAGACGCACTTAGGCCAATAAGGCCCATTGTGGTACCACAGGGGTTGATCTCCCTTCTCTATTCAAACCAGCTTGAGCTGTTCACAAAGCTTAGGATTCGGTATATCGATATTTCCGAGAGTTCTTCGAGGTCTCTGAAAAACCAGTTGTTTAGGTGAAGAAAACGTTTTTGAGCCAACGCTGGGCAGGTGCAGAGAAGGTGTTCTGTAGATTCCACCTCCTCCTCATCTCTACAGCTTCTGCAGAAGTCGTTGTGGGGTATGTTTAATCTTTGAGCGTGCCTGCCCATAAGGCAGTGCCCTGTCAGGATCCCTATCATGGTGCCAATGTGATCTCTACTAAGAGATATGAGTTCTTTTGAACGCTTCAGATTGAGTTTGGGCCAGATTTGCCGTGTTATATTACAAGTGTTACCTGCTGACCATCTTTTGTTGGTGTTAATACAGGATAACTCATGTGTAAGGAGTTTACATGTGGTGAGAGGAATACCAAGGTTTGTCTTGTCTGAAGATAGTTGTTTGGTAGTACCTGTGCGAGCGAGTTCATCTGCTCTGCAGTTACCTAGAAAATCCCTATGTCCAGGAATCCAGCATAGGATAATTTTGAGCTGCTCTGCCAACTCGTTTAGAGATCTGCGGCAGTTGAAAACTGTTTCAGATGTTATTTCAACAGTTCCTAGGGCTTTCAGAGCGGCTTGACTGTCAGAAAGTATGCATATATCCATGGAAGATATATCATTTTTCTGAAGCGAAGTTAACGCTTCATGTATAGCAGCGATTTCAGCTTGAAATACACTGCAATGGTCAGGGAGCCTGAAGGCTATATTGATGCTTAATGTTTCTGAGTAGACTCCTCCACCTACTTTGCCATCTAGTTTTGATCCATATAGCAATAAAGATCTCAATGACATTGTGAGGTGAACGGTTTTCTTGTTCCCACTCTTCTCGAGAGGGAATGGATACATCGAACTTCCTCTCAAAGAGTAGTTTTTGTGTGATGTAGTCAATGGACCTAGGTAAAGGAGGGAGAAATTTTCTGATACAAGAATGTCCTAGTGTACCTTCTTTCCACTGGGAGGTGGCTACTAGGTGGCTACTAGGATGGCTGTATTAGCGGCCATCTGTTTAGCTAGGATATCAAGTGGTGTAAGATGGAGCATTGTGTCTAATGCGTCTGTCGGAGTGGTTCTTAGGGCCCCGCTAATGCACAGTTCAGCTGATCTTTGAACTTTACGGAGAAGGTTATGGTGAGTCTGTTTTTCGAGTGCATGCCACCAGACAATAGCACCATATAGCAATATTGGCCTTACAACTGCTGTATAAAGCCAGTGAGTAACACTTGGCTGTAAACCCCATTTGCTACCCACCGCCTTTTTGCAAGAGTATAGGGCAATGTTCGCTTTTTTGGCTCTTTCGAGCAGATTGGGCTTCCAGTTTAGTTTCCTATCTAGTATAAGGCCCAGGTATTTTGCTTGATCTGAGAAGATAAGACTTGTATTTCCCAGTTTTGGAGGGCTAATTTGAGGTACATTGTGTTTTCTTGTGAAAACTACTAACTCAGTCTTATTAGGATTAACGCTGAGCCCACAGCTGATAGTCCAGTTGACAAGAGTATTTAGGCAGTTTTGCATAATGTCTCGGAGAGTAGATATATATTTTCCAGAGGTAACAATAGCAACGTCATCGGCATAAGCTATCACCCTGCACCCCTCTAGTTCTAGTTTGCCTAGCAGTTCATTCACTGCTAAATTCCAGAGTAGAGGCGATAGAACCCCTCCCTGAGGGGTTCCTCTTGGTACAGATCTTAGCGTGGATGCCGCTCCAAATTTTGCACTTATAATCCTGCCAACTAGCATTTGGTTTATGAGTGCTATCAGCGCGGCATCCACCCCAAGCTCCGTCAGCGCACTGATGATGGCCCCTGCCTCGACGTTATTAAAGGCTCCTTCTATATCAATAAAAGCTATCATTGTATATTCCTTCAGATAGAGGGATTTTTCAATGATGGAGATTATGGAGTGGAGAGCTGTTTCCACTGATTTGCCTTTGGTGTAAGCATGTTGAGCCAGAGATAATGGCTTCTTATCTATCATGGATCTCAAGTGAATATCAATTAATCTCTCGAGGATTTTTAGAAGAAAAGATGAGAGACTAATTGGTCGAAGGTCTTTTGGGTTTACGTGTGAGCTTTTACCTGCCTTAGGTATAAAGATAACCTTCACATTACGCCATCGCTGGGGAATGTGGTTTAGGTCAAGGCAGCTTTGGTAGATCAACAAAAGCCGCTCCTTAATGATGTCATACGACTTTTGGATTTCAATGGGGGCTATACCATCTGGTCCTGGTGACTTAAATGGTTTGAAGCTACTGATTGCCCATTCGAGCTTTGTTCGCGAGAGTATTTCTAGAGATCTGTTCACAGGTGGTAACTGATATACCTGGATTCGTTGTATATCTCTGAACATCCCGGAAAGTGGGTTTCTACTAAAACGTTCAGAGATTCTTCACTGCTTGTGGTCCAAGTACCATCTTCTTTTTTCATGAAGCTTGGATTGGAGGGAGCCTTGGCTAGAATTTTCCTGAGCCTTGACGCCTCAGAGGTCTGTGATATATTTTCACAGAAGGTTCTCCAGGACTGTCTTTGTGCTTTTCGTATTTCATTTTTATATTCCTTGAGGGCTATTTTATAATATGACCACGTATCTGTAGATCTTGTGGTCTTTGCCCTGTTGAAAAGTTTTCTGGTCTTTTTCCGGAGCTCTTCTAGTCCCTTATTCCACCAAGGAGGTTTTGCTTCCCCCTCAATGTTTTTAGAGGACAAGCAGTATCTAGAGCTTTATTTAGCGATTTAGTGAGACTATTAACTAAGTTGTCTAAAGATTGTTTATTGGAAGGACGATTTGTTGGTCCAATTGAGAGATCTGTATTTAATGAATTTATATAAAGATCCCAATTGGTTTGTTTAAGATTGCGAAATTCGCATGATCTCGAGTCAAAGTTATCAACATCAAAGAGGATATATCTATGGTCTGAGAAGGAGTGTTCATTAGAAACTCTCCAGTTTTTTACCCTATTAGATATATGGACAGAGGCAAGGGTAATATCCAGAACCTCCTGTCTATTACTTATAATGAAGGTGGGTTCATTACCTATATTGCATATATTAAGATTAGTTGTGAGGATGAAGTCAAATAGAAACTCACCCCGTTTGTTAGTGTCTGAGCTACCCCAGATCACATGATGAGCATTTGCATCGCACCCGATAATTAAGCTCTTTGCTTTTGATGCTGCTTTGGAGACTAAATTTTTAAGGTTGTCTTCTGGGATGACTTCGTGGTCGTGCGCGAGGTATGCTGAGACGAGCCACAAGCTGTTATGGCCCATCTCGACGCTTATAGCCACGGTGTCTTTGTTACTGAAATTAGAGAGAGTAAATACACTCAGGTTTTTCTTAATTAAAATACACGCTCTTGGATTACCTTGTGATTTAGTATACACAAGCGTGTATGCTGGAGTCCTGAGTCCGCATACCAGGCCACAGACTACCCATGGCTCCTGGATCAGGACGATGTCATCTCCATCTTTGCTGAGACGGATTATCAGGCTGGCGGACGCAGCCTTGGAGTGGTGTAGGTTAATTTGTACTACCTTCAGCATTTGAGCTTCTAGTAGCTAAATCAACCTCCACCACAGTTGTGTCAGAGTCCTCGTCTGATTTAAGAAGGCTATCCTCCAATGAGGATAGCCGAAATGTGCGTGCCAGTTCCATCACGGAGCTTACGCCCTCCGGTTCTAGCACAGGGGGGCAGGTTTGAGAGGATGGTGCGTTTTTAATTACTTTGGAAGCCTGCTCTTCCTCCAATAACGCCTCATCTTTTTTGTAGACCCTCAGTTCTATGGATGAGAAACCATAGTCTACCACGAAACCTTTGGATGACAAGAGAGCCAGGGACTCCTGGTTGATAACAAATGTTACCGACCTAAAGTCCCCCTTCGGCTCATCAACCCGTGTCACCTTCCAGTTTGCTGTTGGTAGGCCCTGATTTCCCAGCCTTATTGTCTCAAGGATTATTTGAGGGTCAGAGTGTTCGGCTGGGACCCGGGAACGCGCCCTTGGTCTGTTTGGGATCAGATCCCTATCAATGACCGCGAGATTCGCGCCCGGCCATACCTCACCAATCCTTGAGATTGCGATCTTATACAGATCTAGAGACGTTTGGTCAGCACATGCGATCAGCTTCACATGGCCTTGATGCCATCCACTGTCGCGACAAGAAGGGCCTCTGCCGGGAAACACCTTCATAATCGGAATGAAGATAGTGGCCAGTTTTCCCACTACCTTCCTCCATTTTTCAGGCGAGATGCTGCCGTCTGGGTCGCTTCTGTCAATCACCGCAATGGTAATTTGTCCAGCCGCGATTTCGCTGAAGAGTTTTGGAGTGGCTGTGTTACCACAAATTTTCTTAGCGCCCAGCATTGGGACCTCCTCTAGAGATCGCTGACGCTTAGTAGGCACCGGTTTGGGTTGTGTAGAAGCTTGTGACTCCTCCAAGGTGCCTACCGCCCACTTCCAGGACTTCCACTGAGCCTCGGTACGCTGGTTCTCGGGAATTTTCGCAATGCGATCCCTTACCCTTAGCGCTGATTTCCGAGAATCACGGCCTGTCCTTTTGGTGGATGGCGTCTTTGTAGCCGGGCCCTTGTTGCTACTTCCACATGTGCCAGGTTTGGTAACCACTGCACTAGCGTCCGCAGCAGAAGCATTTAGAGACTGCGCGTCTGCAGGCTGTTGGCCAAAAGGAGCGTTTAAAGACCGCGTGTCTGGTGTAGCTGTAGGCTCCACTTGGTTGGCATTTAAAGATTGCCCATATGTTTGTTTTTTTTCGTTTATTTTATTCATCTTGGTCGTGCGACCACCCCCTCCCCACCAAGATGAAGAGAGTTAAACCGACAGGCTCTGAGACCACTCCTCGAACGGGATCGGGCCCGCATTCAGGGAATGAAAGATCCCCGTGTGCAGCCCCGATCCAACCCGAGATTTGGCTCAGAGTCTGTCAGTAGAGTGATCAAAAAATAGAGAGGGGAAAAAGATGTCGACCGCGCCCTAACCCCAATGCTGCGGTAAGGCCACAGTTACACTCTGAGGCGGCCAGGTATCAGAGAGGCTCCGTTAAAGACTGAACTTTATTACATGGGCTTCCAGCCTAGCAAATCCTCAGCACGGGTCGCATTACACCTTGATTCAGCCCACACCCCTACCGATGGGGAGGATTCTTACCATGCCATACGAGACTATTGAAGAGTCAGAATACGGTAGGAAGAACCCCCCCCCCCTCTGCTAACCGCCGTCTTAGGATTAAGAACACTGTAGCGGTTATTACCAGCCGGCACCCACATGGAGGGTTAGGTAGAGGATTTTTGCCAGCCAAAACAAAACTCACTTTTATTAATAGTCTGGTATGAAAAAAATAGATTTTTAGCCATAGCTTTTGATTGGAAAGTGATATTGGGGTAATTTTTCACATAAATTATTTTTGAGACTTGACTTTTTTGTAAAAAATATAAAAACAACTTTTCGAAAAAATAAATTTCGCGAAAAATATCAAAGAGTTGATGACAAAAACAGTAAAATAATTTTTGCGCTTAGCTGGAAGAATTTTTGCAAATAAATGCTATGTCACATGAAAGGTAGCTAGATGTGCAATTTTTAATTGATTTAATTTGTACAACAAAAACAATTTTTGAGCCATGTTTTGAGTAAAAAGTCAATAACCTTTTTCGACATAATTATAAAACATAGTTTCGCTGACTTAACGGTACGGTTTAAACTATTTTTGTAAATTGACTTTATTGAACTTTTGAACAAAAAAAAAATTGAATGAAATATATTAATGAACAGCGAAGATATTTGCATCAAAAGACCAAACTTTGATTTTCATGTCGTTTTTTCTCATTTTAGGAAAATATGTTATATGAAAAAAACGTTGTACTGAAAATTTCTATAATTTTAAATATTTTTTTGATGGCAAAATAACAGAATTTTTTTTTTAATTAAATACACAAAAAACTCCAACACTAAAAAGTATTATAATAATAAAATTACCCTTTAGTTGAAAAATTTCGGAGGGGGCGAGGCAAAAACTAAGTATGCAACATTTTAAATTGGGATGCACCCAATATGTATACATAGTTTGAACGAAATCCGTTGAGCCATTTAGATTTGCATAAAGGCCAAAGAAGCAAACAAACAAAAAATGTGTTTTATTACTATAGACTAGCTGATATACCCGGTGTTACTCAAGAGACATTTATATTAACATTTTAACATACACTTCTCGATTAAATGTTTTTTAAATTCTGGAATAATGAAAAACCTGTTGAATCTTATTTTTAAGCTACCGTTAGAAAGGTAATTGAACGACCTTTAATCCAAAAAAGTTTTGGAAAATTTTTGTTGTTGGTGGTTCCATCTCTTGCGGTGAGCTAATTGAATCCAAAGAAGGGGTCAAAAAACATATTTAAAAATTAAAAAATTTTTTTTTTATACTTAATCTTAAAGCTAGCAAAATTACCTTTTCAACATTATAAAAATTATGGTAAGACTCAATGCATCCTTGAGATATGGACATTTTAACATCTAAACAAAGATTGATATTAAAAAATATATTGAACTTTTTAACAAAAAAATTTTTAATGAAATATATTAAAAACAGCGGAGATATTGGCATTAAAAGTAAAAACTTAGATTTTCATATAATTTTTTTCTCATTATTGCTATCAATGTTTTATGAAAAATTCGTTGTACTAAAAATGATTGTACTAAAATTTATATTAGCTGTGTTTTTTTCATGGGAGATCAGGATCATATCATCGCATTTGCAAGCAAAGCAAAAACAACAAAAAATCCAGCAAGTGTGGTGGATATTTAAATTGATCCAATTCTATGTTGAAAAACATAGAATTTTAGAACACATTTAATTTTAGATCCCTTTCAATTCTATTGAAAGCGCAACTGTAAAAGTAAACAACACTAAGCCGTTATTGACTGCTATATGACACTGCTACCAAAAAAACTGGCAGTTCTGCATTTTTTGCCATTTTAAAAGTTTGGTAGCAATAGCATTTTCGCCAAAAATTTCGCAACACTTATCTGTAAGCTACATAAGAACATCAGATATTCTTCTGTAAGCAGAAAATAGCGCCACCTGTCTGTAATCCCAAACGTGAGGGGTTAAATTTGAAGAAACTTTTGGTAGACATCATTCGGCTATTCACCGCAAGGTATATTGTTTGTACCCACAATACATACAAATGCGGCGCCATCTATCTGTGAATTTAATGCATAGATCAAAACAAATGAAATAATTGTGCTGACCAGATATGCATATGTTTTATTATATCGCCATATAGCTGAAACTGATTACATGAAAATATTAACTTTTATAGCAGTCTTATTCATAGTCATCTTTTAACTTCGTGTTGTTATCTTCGGACAATTCGTGTTGTTAGAATTAGTGATTTGCGTATGTTAATTTTGAATCATACTTCTTGTAGTAGCCAGAACGTTTCTGTTAGTCCGTTTAATATAATATTTTTTTTTGTCTTGTTAAAAATCAAAATTGTTTTGCAGTGTTAATGTAATGTGCAAAAACATTAGTGAAATATTGCAAAAAGTTAAAATATATAGAGATATATTTTTATTTCCTTATGTAAAAAAACGAATTTTCTGTGTGGGTTTAAAAAAATAAAGGATAAATAGAAAAAAAATATATTCATATTAAATTTAATTTTTCTTTCAATAAAATATATAATATGAAAATTCAATACAAAAAATTTTGCGAAAAAATTTATAATTTTTTAAAAAGTATATGTTGCTTATTTGAAAAAATCACTTATAATTTCAATATTTAGAAAATTCAATATAAAAATAGTATATAATTTTTTGAAAATTAAAAAAAAGTTTTTTTTTTATGAAGGGGCCCAAATTCAAGCCTTTTGTTTGACGAAGGATGATCATCAGGTAACATTTTAATTTAAAAGAGCCGGATCCAGCACTGCCGCCTGTTGGGACGTACTCCGGTATGCTTTGATTTGCCGTCGGCAAATGAAAATGATGCGCAGTTTGCAGGATCGCCATGTAATATATTTTGGGACATGGCAGGATCGCCATGTAATTCTTTTATTTGGTGATATCGCTGGATCATTTTCTGATATTGCATTTTTTTAAAAAAAAAGAATAAAAATTAATCGCGTTTTTATAAAAAAAAGTTCTAGGACCTTCCTAATTGGTTGCCGGCGATGTTCGCCACTGGCGCTATTTTAAATATCCTTTTTTTTATGCCGTTCACTAAAAAAAAATGCAGAGGCTAAAAAGGGTTTAAGTCGGCAGCTAATAAAGCTCAAGACTTATTTAAAATGAACTAGAAGGCAGCTTGTTAGAAGCTCAAAACTAATTGACTTTATTTGAATTTTGTTCATCCTTTTATAGTATGTACAACGGTATTTTGTCTTAAAACTAGTTAACAATTGTTGCAATTGTTGCAATATGAGTACATGTGTTCAAATGAAATAGTAGTGCTTACTATGAACATATGTTCTTATTGTAAGAATATTATCTTAGTATGAACATGAAATAAATGAAATAGATAGTAATGCTTAGTATGAACATATGTTCTTATTGTTAGAATATTATCTTAGTATAATATAGTAAAATAGAATAGTACGTATCACCTTAACGTACCGTAAAGGAGTGTATCTTTTTAAATAGGTTTTATAGTTGTTTGTTTTGATGTGATTTATAAGTTGTTTATAATGTAAAGGTGTGAACATTACAGTTCCATCTCTTGCGGTGAGCTAATTGAATTCAAAGAAGGGGTCGAAAAACATATTTTAAAAATTAAAAATAATTTTTTTTTATACTTAATCTTACAGCAAAATGACCTTTTCAACAATATAAAAATTATGTTAAGACTCAATGCGTCCTTGAGATATGGACATTTTAACATCTAAACAAAGATTGATATTAAAAAATATATTGAACTTTTTAACAAAAAAATTTTAATGAAATATATTGAAAACGGCGGAGATATTGGCATTAAAAGTAAAAACTTTGATATTCATATAATTTTTTTCTCATTATTGCTATCAATGTTTTATGAAAAATTCGTTGTACTAAAAATGATTGTACTAAAATTTATATTAGCTGCGTTTTTTTCATTGGAGATCAGGATCATATCATCGCATTTGCAAGCAAAGCAAAAACAACAAAAAATCCAGCAAGTGAGCTGGACATTAAAATTGATCCAATTCTATGTTTTTAAGTGTTGAAAGCGCAACTGTAAAAGTAAACAACACAAAGCCGTTATTGACTGCTAGATGACACTGCGACTAAAAAAACTGGCAGTTCTGCATTTTTTGCTATTTTAAAAGTTTGGTAGCAATAGCATTTTCGCAAAACTTATCTGCTAGCTACATAAGAACATCAGATATTCTTTTGTAAGCAGAAAAATAGCGCCACCTGTCTGTAATCCCAAACGTGTGGGGTTAAATTTGAAGAAACTTTTCGTAGACATCATTCGGCTATTCACCGCAAGGTATATTGTTTGTATCCACAGTACATACAAATGCGGCGCCATCTATCTGTGAATTTAATGCACAGATCAAAACTAATGAAATAATTGTGCTGAACAGATGTGCATATGTTTTATTATATCGCCATATAGCTGAAATTGATTACATGAAAATATTAACTTTTACAGCATTCTTATTCATAGTCATCTTTTCGATAAAATGGTGATATATATACAACATTTAAAGTACCATTGCTAAAGGATTGTGTGACAACGATGACACAAAAGTGAGAAAAATAGAGCCATCACAACAAAACAAAATTAACAGGAGGAGGACGGGGAGGCTCAATAAAGTAAGTAGATTACTATAAGGTCGATTTTAAATAAACCAAAATGTTCGTAATTACTCTAGACACACAACTGCATTCTTAGAGATAAAAGGGCACGCTCAAATTATATAGAGAATTTTAAAACAAAACTCATTTGTATTAATAGTCGGTATGAAAAAAGACATTTTTAGCCATAACTTTTGATTTGAAGGAGATATTGGGGTAATTTTTTCACATAAACTATTTTTGAGACTTGACTTTTTTTAAAAAAATGTAAAAACCACATTGTAGAAAAATAAATTTCGCGTAAAAATCAAAGTGGGTTTTGATGACAAAAACAGGAAAATAATTTTTGCGCTTTGCTGGAAGAATTTTTGCAAATAAATGCTATGTCATATCAAAGGTAGCCAGATGTGGAATTTTTAATTGATTTCATTTTTACAACAAAAACAATTTTTGATTCATTTTTTGAGTAGAAAGTCAATATTTTTGACTTTTTTTGACATAATTATAAAACATAGTTACACTGATTTAACGTTACAGTTCAACCTATTTTTGTAAAGTGAATATATTGGTCCTTTAACCAAAAAAAATTTGAATGAAATATATTAATGGACAGCGAGATATTTGCATCGAAAGACCAAACTTTGATTTACATGTCGTTTTTTCTCATTCTTATATAACAATGTTTTATGAAAAAGTCGGTGTACTGAAAATTTCTATATTTTTGAATATACAGTAGTGGTCACGAACTTAACACACTTAAAAAAGTAAAGTGAATACTTATATTTTCCATTTATTCGTTGTAAATTTTTAATTTACTTTTTTTAGTGTAAACATTATGTCTTCTTTATTTCTTTTATACATTTTTTTATTTCAAAACTTTTTTTATAGGACTTAACATCAAATAAAAATTAAAAATAAGCATTTCGACTTGGTCATGAATGTAGGAATTTGTTAGGAGGTGGCAACCCTTTTTCTTGGCTGGTCCTGCTGTCACCGGGAGAGTTTTGACGAAAGTAAGAGTCAGTGTTAGTTGAGCTGTCGTGGAGCGTTTATTAAGTAGCGTTAAGCAACCATTTTCTTAAATATTAAAGTATTAAAATTAAAGTGAGAATTGAACACAAACTTGAAAGATCTAAATAAATACTAAAGTTATTAAAGTTAAACTGAAAACTTATACACAAACTTGAACGTTTTAAGCAAATATAAAAGTTATTAAAATTAAACTGAATATTAAACATGAACTTGAACATTGTTAATAAACATACAAGTTGTTAAAATTAACCTGAAAAATTGAATAAAAACTAAACATTGAATATATCTAAAACCAGAAAATTTGTTGAACCCACAAATTTTGGGGGCTCGTCCGGGATTTCCAGTTCGACAAATTCGAGTGGCGTTGACGTGCAGCTCGTATTGCTTGGTGAAGTTTTGCGGTGCCTGTACCGCATCTTTCTTCATTCCCAATCATCAAATTGTTGCCACGGTAAAGTTGTGACAAGAATTTTGCAAAGGCTTTGTAGCCGTCAAACAGCAGCCCAGGCCAACAACAACAATATACGATTTTTCGAGAACAATATAATGCACGCATCATAGTGTTGGTTGAATGCAAAGAAGACGTGGAAAAATTCTACATGAAAGCAGATGGCAAAAATCAGTTTGAATTGCGCGTAGCAAGCGAGAAAGCAGCGCAATCACAAACCATATTTGAAACCAGAAAGCATCAAACGAGAACGCAGCGCAGCCGCTTATTATATGAAAAACGAAGCGCAAAATCGATTACAAATTGAGAAGAGAGTAGGAGAAGCAGGAGAAATTGAGAAGAATTCATTGCAACAGCCGTTTTGAGCAGTGAATCAAACATCTTGTTGAGTAGAACCAGTTACTACAGAGGATAGCTGAGTGAATTGAAGCTGCAGTTGAGAGAGTAGAGCATCAGAAGAGGTTAAAGCTGGCGTAAGAGGGAAAAACGAAGAGTTGAGTAAAAATTTAAAGTTGAGCAGATTTCATATAAATAAAAGTTAAAATCAGAGTTTTTACAACTGACGTTTGAGAGGTTGCTTTAAAAAATTTTTATTTATCTGTTTATCATAACAAACTAATTTCTGTCAATTAATCAAAATAAATAGAAAATTTATGGAGTTTAAGACAACATAGTTTATGAATGGTTTCGAAAAAGAAAGACCACTTATTTTAAGAAAATTGAGCACAAAAATTTATCTGGTGTAAACGTACTTAAGTTTTATAAGTTTATTTTATAAGTTCTACATCTTGTATACTTTTATTGTATTTTAACTGGGAAAAGCAAAACGATGGAGGCTCAGGAGATAATGCTTGCTAAAGTTGATGAGCTGAGGGACAAGCTTCGAGAATTGGGGCTTGCCACTACTGGTAGGAAAACTGAACTTCAGAATAGACTGTTAGTACATTTTGAGCTAGTTGAACAAGAAGAAGATGAGGCGGAAACAGTTTATGAGGACGTGCAGAACGTTCAAGAAAAGTGTTTCTTTACTTTGAAAGATGTTGAAGAGAGTTTTACGAGTTTTTCAGGAGATGATCATGTAGATGTTAGGCAGTGGTTACAAAGCTTCGAAGAAAATGCTTTAACTTTTAACTGGAGCGATATGCAAAAATACGTATACAGCAAACAATTGCTTAAAGGAGCGGCAAAGCTTTTTGTTCGTAGCCAAGGAAGCATTAAAAATTGGAGCTCGTTGAAGGGTTCTCTGACCAATGAATTTGAAATAAGAATTTCAGATGCAGAAGTGCATCAGCGTTTACGAAATCGTCGTCATAGAGCAGGAGAAACTTTGCGTGAGTATCTTTATAGCTTGCAGGAGATTTGTTGCACTACAGGTGTCGATGACCAGAGTTTGATTTCGTATTTCATAAATGGTATTAGTGACAGTCGATCCAATAAAGCAACGCTGTATCAGGCAACATCGGTTTCTCACCTGAAGCGATTGATTCCAATTTATGAAAAAGTTCGAGGACCCATTACGCCAGGTCGCAATATGTCCGATAACAGCAAAACTACGAAGAAATTTAGTGACGATCAAAAGAAATCTTGCACTGATACACGCAAATGTTTTAAGTGCGGAGAATTGAACCATTTAGCTAGGGAGTGTACGATGAAAGATATTAAATGTTTTAAGTGTGGTGGCCAGGGTCATAGATCGTTTGAATGTAAAATTAAAACTGAAAAGGCTGATTCGGCAGTGAAAGACAAGGTTCACCTCGTAGACAATATGGAATCCAAAAATGAGCAGCTCGTAAATAATAAAAAATGTAAAGTCGTACATGTAAATGGTGTTCCAATGGTTGCGTTGATAGATAATGGCAGTGATGTATGCTTGCTACGTGAAGATATCTTGCTGAAGGTAGGCATATCAGAATTGGATGTTGAAGCTAAGAGATTACAGGGCGTAGGGGGGAATGCTATTTTCACTTTGGGCAGCGTTAAAGCAGAAATTTCTGCTGATAATTTCAAGTTGACTAAAAAGTTCCATGTTATCAAGACTGATGACATACACTATTCAGTGGTAATCGGTAACGACATTCTAGAATTTATTGATATTCATCTCTCTAAAAAAGGTTCTAAATTTGTGCAGACGGAAGAGAAGGACGCAGAGCACGATGTAAGTGCGGATATAAATAGTGACGTAGGTAAGGAGTTTCAATTATTGTGTATGATGTCAGTAGAGGTTACACCGGATGACATTGTTGACTCAAAATTATCTCATTTGTCATATGATATGAGAAACGAAGTTAAAAAATTAGTTAAGGGGTACAAGTCCATTCGTCCAGAGAGTCATCCTGTTTCAATGAAAATAATTTTGAGTGATGAAATTCCTGTTTATGAAAGGGCGAGGCGCATTTCATATGAAGATCAAGCTAATGTTGACGAACAGGTTAGCTGTTGGCTAGAAGAAGGAATTATCAAGCCGAGCTCCTCTGAATACGCAGCACCCATTGTTCTCACTCCAAAAAAGGATGGTACAAAGCGCCTTTGTTGCGACTACCGTAGGCTGAATAAGAAGATACTGAGAGACCATTTTCCTATGCCACTAATGGACGATGTGCTAGATAGGTTGCAAAAGGCTACTGTTTTTACTACACTTGATCTAAAGAATGGATTCTTCCATGTGCCCGTTGACCCAGACTCTCAAAAATATACTGCTTTTATCACGCATAGAGGGCAGTATGAGTTTTGTTACGTTCCATTCGGTATTTCAAACTCCCCTGCAGTTTTCGGTCGTTATATTCAGGCAGTTTTCAGTGATTTAATTCGAGGTGGTATAATAATTATTTACGTTGATGACATTGTCATTCCTTCACTTGATGTTGTTGAGGGTTTAGAAAAGTTAAAGTTAGTTTTGAGCGTTGCTTCTAAGCAAGGTGTTCAGATTAAGTTTTCTAAATCTCAATTTCTCCAAACGAAGATAACCTTTTTGGGTTATGTTGTCGAAAATCATGCTATCCATCCGTCAAGAGAGAAAATTTTAGCAATTGAAAAGTTTCCAATACCAACTGATAAGAAGGCAGTACAACGCTGGATTGGTTTGACGTCTTATTTTAGGAAATTTATAAGAGAGTACGCCGTAATAGCCAGACCACTTACGAATCTGTTGCGGAATTCTGTTTTATTTAAATTTGAGGAGGAGGAAGCCGCGTCTTTTTATGAGTTAAAGTCAGCATTAGTAAACGCACCAGTGCTTAAATTGTATGATCCATTGGCGGAAACGGAGGTGCATACAGACGCTAGCATGTGGGGTTACGGAGGTGTTTTGCTTCAGCGGGATTCGGAAGATAGAAAGTTTCACCCAGTTCAATATTTTAGCCGTAAAACGACGCCGGCTGAAGAGAAGTATCACTCCTATGAACTTGAGGTGCTCGCAATCATTGAGGCTGTAAAGAAGTGGAGAGTCTATTTAATTGGGAAGCGTTTTACAATGGTAACTGATTGCAGTGCTTTTACAAAAACGTTAGGTAAGAGGGAAGTCCCCTTGAGAGTGTCACGATGGGCTATGTACCTGCAAGACTTTGATTACAAAATCGAGCACCGTTCTGGTGCCCGCATGAAGCATGTTGACGCCTTAAGCCGGGTTCACTGTTTGCTGATTGAGGATACGTTTAAGCATAGGTTGAAAGAAGCACAGACTAATGACTGCTGGATTCAGGCGGTCAAAAAACTCCTCGAAAGCAACGAGTATGAAGATTATTTTCTGAAGAGTGGCATCTTACATAAAGGCAGTAACAAGCATTTGATTGTGATTCCTAGTCAAATGGAAGAAGAAATTATAGGGATTGCCCATAAGCAGGGACATTTTTCCGTTAAAAAGACTCGCGAACTTGTTGAAAGAGATTATTATATACCAAAGTTGAATTCAAAGGTAGAGAAAGTAGTTCAGGGTTGTGTTCAGTGTCTGGTGATATCCGCGAAATCTGGCAAGAAAGAAGGATTTCTTAACCCGATAGATAAAGACGATCGACCCTTGTTGACATATCACTTAGATCACGTTGGTCCCTTGGAACCTACCAAAAAGAGATACAACCATATTTTAGTCATCGTGGATGCTTTTTCTAAATTTGTGTGGCTTTATCCCACAAAAAGCACGAACGCCGAGGCAGTTGTTGATGTGTTAAGGCGACAGTCGTCTGTTTTCGGGAATCCTGAAAGGATTATTACAGACCGTGGAACGGCATTCACGGCAAAAGTTTTTGAGGAATACTGTCTTGAAAACGATGTGCGGCATTTGGTAACAGCGACTGGGGTGCCTCGTGGGAACGGACAGGTAGAACGTGTGCACAAAATTGTAATTCCTTTGTTGTCGAAATTGTGTCAAGAGAACCCTGGATTATGGTATAAGCATGTAGACCGCGTTCAACAATTAATAAATCGTATACCATCGCGTAGTACAAAGTATGCCCCATTCCGAATACTCACAGGTCTCGAAATGAGGGCTCCAACTCAGGGTGATCTGAAAAATTTACTGGATGAAGAGCTTATAAAGGAAATAGATGCAGAGAGAGATGAGATACGCCAGGAAGCAAGGGACAATATAAAAATCATTCAGGAAGAGAATAGGAAGTGTTATAATGCCAAAAGAAAAGAGGAAGTATGTTACGAGGTCGGGGACTTGGTGGCCATAAAACGCACCCAGTATGGTGTGGGACTAAAGTTGAGACCAAAATTCTTTGGCCCTTACAAGGTAACTCAAGTTTTCACTCGCGGTAGATATGAAGTGGAAAAGTTGGGTGACCACGAAGGACCTATTTGTACTGTAACTGTCGCAGAGTACATGAAACGTTGGGAGTCGCGATCCAGCTAAATGTTTTCGGGGCGAAAATTAGTCAGGATAGCCGAGAATGTAGGAATTTGTTAGGAGGTGGCAACCCTTTTTCTTGGCTGGTCCTGCTGTCACCGGGAGAGTTTTGACGAAAGTAAGAGTCAGTGTTAGTTGAGCTGTCGCCGAGAGCCATCGTGGAGCGTTTATTAAGTAGCGTTAAGCAACCATTTTCTTAAATATTAAAGTATTAAAATTAAAGTGAGAATTGAACACAAACTTGAAAGATCTAAATAAATACTAAAGTTATTAAAGTTAAACTGAAAACTTATACACAAACTTGAACGTTTTAAGCAAATATAAAAGTTATTAAAATTAAACTGAATATTAAACATGAACTTGAACATTGTTAATAAACATACAAGTTGTTAAAATTAACCTGAAAAATTGAATAAAAACTAAACATTGAATATATCTAAAACCAGAAAATTTGTTGAACCCACATGAATTAAGCACACGAGCGAAAAAATGTCTAGGATGAAAAATATAATCAAAATTGATTGCAATATTTCAATATTTCGTAAGAAATCCCTTATTCTTAATTACTGCATCTCATATCCTTGGTAAACTTTCGACCAAAGCCTCACAACGGTACTTTAGAATAATATACCGAATTCTTTGGATTTCCCTCCACAAATCTGACAAATTTTTGAATTTTACTGTTAGTATTTGCTGCTCGACATCCCTCCACAGATTCTCAATTGGGTTTAAGTCCGATGATTGCGATGGCCACTTCAAAATAACAATATGTTTGTCTTTTAAGCAACTCTTAACTATGTGAGCACTGTGCTTTGGATCATTATCCTGCATAAAACGCCATTAAAGTGGGAAATTATCCTTTTGAAATGGTATCATGGTATTGACAAGTACGTTTGTGTAAGCGTGCTGCTCCATTTTTTGGTAAATTTCAACAATCGGACAAACTCCGTGCCAAGAAAACGCCGCCCATACCATAAAATTTCAGCCACCCTGTTTAATCGTCTTGAGCGTGTACTTTGGATTGTGCTGCATGTTTTGAGGACGCCACACATATTGTTTGCTGTCAGATGCGAACCGGCAAAACTTTGATTTATCCCTCCAAAGCACATTTTTCCAAAAATTCGTTGACTTTTTAAATATTCTTTTGCAAACGCAAGATTGCATTAAATATTTTTTTACGACACATGTGGTGTATGTTGGGCTATAAAGCTACGGAAATTGTTTTCATTCAAGCGTCTTCTTATGCCTTTTGAGGATACATTTATGCCATATTTTGGTGAAATTTCATTTTAAATTTTATTTATTGTCTTAAAAGGATCACTAAGTGAAGCTCTATAAATCAAATGGCCCTCTCTTGCTATTGTTTTTCGCGCTCTAGTTCGCTATTTTACATTTTTAATGCTCTAATACTGCTTTTAATGTTGTAATGCGTTATATAATCTTTCATGAACATCTAAGAAGCAGAGCAATCTCTGAAACTGTGCTTCCACCATTTTTCATTTGCTGAATCAAATGCCGCTGAGCCTCTGAACATCAGTAGCCTTTCGCCATATCTTTCTGCAATTTTTTGTTAGCACTCAAATAGAAACTTAATAAATTTAGTATTCTTACTAGTAAAGTTTAATTAAAGAAAATAAAATACGATATGGAACAGTAATTCTAACCTGTGCTAAATTCGTGTCCAGCATTTAAACCACATTGATATATACTACTTGAAATATGTCAAAAAATTTAAGAATAACTAAGAAACCAACTTAACGGTACATAAAGTTAACTTCATAAACAATACTCAACAAAAAATATTTGATTACAATCCTTAAGCTAAGATGTAAAAAAATTCAAATTAGAGTTACTAACACAATGTGTGCTAATTCGTGACCACCACTGTATCTGAATGTTTTTGATGTAAAAATAACAGAAATTTTTTTAAATTAAATACACAAAAAACTCCGATCCTAAAAAGTATTATAATAACAAAATTACTGTTAATTGAAAAAATTCGGAGGGGGCGTGGCAAAAACTAAGTGTTTAACATTTTAAGTTGAGATACACTTAATATGTAATATGTAAAACCTAGTTTGAGTGAAATCCGTTGAGCCGTTTAGATTTGTATAAAAGCCAAACAAACAAACAGAAAATGAGTTTTATTGCTATAGATCAGTGTCGGGCAGCTTTGCACTCTTGAGATTATATTTGTTCAGTAAAATATGTATTCATCTCACCAACAGAAACATCAAAGCTACAGTGTTTAAGCGAATGCTTGCGTGTTCCTTGAATATATTATATCTGTGTCGATAAGCAATAATAACTTAAGTCGATTTAAGACAGAACTGAGTAATTGATATAGTTGTGTTCTACGTATATATTCTTATGAACACACAAAATTTCGAACTTCTAGCATGACCTTAGCAGGGGCGTACCGAGGCAATTTTGATTAGGGGGTATCAATGTATTTCGGCCGACTGGATACCCTTAAGTCCCGACTTTTTTTAAATACAACATAGTTGAATTATGTAAAGTTACTCATCCGTTCGATCAATATAAATAAATCTTAAGGGGTCTTTTTCATTTTTACTAAAACTTTTTTAATAATGAAAAAAAATACATATCAAAATACATATAATTAAGTATGTTTTCAATTTGTTTTGGTTTGGCCTTTAAACTGCTCTCTTAAGTTTTTCGCAATTTGGACATCATTTTTCGAATCCAAAAAGGTGGCAACGATTTTTCAGCTTTTACAACAGGTAACTGAAAATTTTTTAGTTCATCTAAACGATAATATTTGAATCTATAAGATTACGTTTAATCAGCCATCTAAACCTCATACCTGGTGCCATTTTCAAAACAAAATTAATTTAAAAGCATTTAAAATTAATTTTTGTTTTTGGTTTAAAAGTTCATAGTTTATATGTGTTAAAAAATAAACAGGGCTTTAAATTTCTTTAACATTTTTTCTTTTAATTTTTTAAATTAATTAAAAAAATAGTGTTTTAAATAAAAAATACAAACTTAATTTTTAAATATAACATTAAAATATTAATTCTTCTTTTTTTTAAGGTAGCCCATTGCTGCGCAATGTTATTTAAGCTAATGAGATCAACTATGTCTTTTCCGATGAAAGTATTAATAAGTCATTAAGACGTGACTCACTTTGCGTGGTTCCTAAATATTTTTTAACTAATTTTAATTTGCTAAACATTCTCTCATTTCCTGAAACAGTAACAGTTACTATGCACAGCAAACGCGACATTTTGTTAACTGCAGGAAGAGATTTTTATTGCATTCTGAAACATAAGCTGTACCCGATAGAGCTTCTACGCCTTCGCATAGATAATAGAATACTTCAAATTTCGCTTTCAATTGAAGTGAATCCAACAAACAATTTTTTGTAACAATTTTATTGATTCTAGAATTCGCTTTTCGGTCAAGTTAGTAGAAGATAGAATTGGATTAAAGAGTTATTACAGAGGCTTTATTGTTTCTAAGCAACTGCTTAATTTATCTCGCATCAGTAAGGTTATCTTATCCAATACAAGTTTAAATTCTCTTCTATAAAAACAGGGGCCGAACTACAACACCCGTGATCAAGCAAAATTGTACAAGATTGATAGGCACTTGTCTCGTCGTGCCCTTCGTTATTGTGCTCGATCACGAATGCTGTAATTCGGCCCCTGTTCATCAAAAAATAAACCACGTTGGCATTGTTATCATTCAAACGATTTGGCGCAAGACGACGGCGATGGCGAATTGAGAATTCCTATTCAGCATCAACATTAAAAGATTTTAACAACGCGACAGCACTACTAATTAGGTTATTCGTACCTTCAGAGGCCGAATTTATTTTTTCTAATGATTTAAGGGTACAAGGAATAAATTTTTAAGCATCCAAATTATTCAGTTAAACGGCTTCAAGAGATTCAGTCAGGAGTTTCATATTTACTTGCACATTTTTCATAAAAACGAGACTTATAATAAAGTCCACAGAAATGAGTTGGTTTAATAGCGAATATGCAGCATTTCGAGTTCACTTGTCAATTTTCTTAGAGCTTTAGGAAATTTCGTTTAGAACATCAACAATGACATAAAGCGATGCTTTTATAATAAATAAATTTTGAATGCAGATTTAAAAATGGTGTTCTTTTTGCCAACATCTCGGGCTTAAAGGTTAAAACGGATCTTTTTTTAATAGTTTGACTAAATCCTATAAATTCACTATTTATTTATTTATTATAATTGTATCTAAATTAAAATGTTAAGTCTATGAAATTAAATATTTTACATCAGAGTTCTTGAGCTAAGAAAATTTCTTTAAATATGTTGGCCGATTTTGATCATTAAATTTTTTATTACAAATGTTGGGTGTTTTTGGATAACAGTTTCAATCTCAGAAAGTTCTACAAAAATGTATTAATAAGGTTTTAAAAATTGGAATATGTGTGGTGACTGAGTATGCCTTTGTTCGTTTGGTCTTGTTTTATTCCACTTATTTTCTTAACTTTTTGACGAGGTATTTGTATCAGGGACTGTTATCATTAAACTATTTCCAAAAACTTAACCATTAATCATTATTTTATGATTTTCAAGTTTTTCCTCAGATATAAAAATAGTAATCTGATTTAATCTTTTAAATCTTAAATAAAAATCATTAATATTTTTTTGGTCAAATAAAAATACCATTTTCGGTTTTTATTTTTGGTCAAGGACACGGTTGCACAATTTTACTAAAAATGGTCCATTTTTCCAGTTGGTCCGCTGCTCTCTTTTACATTACTATGCATTTCTATTGCCGTACTTTTTTAACAAATTTTATACAACTTTTCTGAACTTGTTCTGCATTTTGTCACAAAGGAACACTGTATTCGTTAACAACAATTCAACAAGTTGAATAAAATGAGTTGGCCGACTGAAGTTTGTTTAAGGTACGACTGAAAGTGAGTTGGCCGACTGAAGTTTGTTTAAGGTACGACTGAAAGTGAGTTGGCCGACTGAAGTTTGTTTAAAGTACGGTTGAAAGTGAGTTGGCCGACTGAAGTTCGTTTAAGGTACGACTAACAGTGAATTGGCCAACTGAAGATAGTTTTGGGTATGAATTAAAATGAAATAGCCGACTAAAGTTGGTTTTTGTTATGAAAATGGCAATAAAAGGTACGACTGGCTTTGATGCATTCTTAATTATTGTTTATAAAAATCAATATTTTAAAAAATTTTAGTAAAAAATAACAATTAGGCCGACTCTAAAAATGTAGGGAGGGTAGTCTACCCCCTTACTCCCCGCTAGTTGTGCCACTGGACCTTAACCAAAGATATGACGCAAAAACAGAAGACCCTTTCATATAACTTATATGGCGATTGAAAACTTTGAAACAAGATTTCTAGAAACTTTGAAATAAGACTTAAGCTGTTATTGCTCATCGACACAGATATACCGTAAGATTACACTATATAAAATTTTATGAATGCAAAATTTTTGGAAGTATGTATGTAAAAATTTCAAGCATCAAAGAGGTAAAATTTAAAAAATTATGCATTACAAGGCATTACGTTAATTTGCGTGGCTAATATAAGGTATTTGTGGGGCATGCGATGGAGAAATTAATTAATTATTTAAAAGCGGCATGTCCACATATCATATCATATAGTGATGAGTTGCAAGTACGTATAATGAAAGCATCTTACGCTGTCAGTTTGTTTTTTACTATTAGCCTGCCTTTTCACATTTCCATTTGCTTATCTGTATTTCACATTATCTGTCTGTCCGTCTGTTTGCTTTTGACATTCCGTCCACTACTTATTTATTTAATTTCGCAATACAAATCCGAGCAAAAAATATCCCATAATGCCTAGTGAGATTTCTGCAAAAAGCTCTTTACCACTACTTTGTTTTCAGTGTAAGCTTTAAAGCGCTAAAATTAATACATACTCAAGATAAGAAAGTATAGGTGTGCAAAGCTGCCCGACACTGCTATAGATAGTCAATTGTATAAAAAAAATAGATTTTTAGCCATAACTTTTGATTGAAAAGAGATATTGGGGTAATGTGATCACATAAATTATTTTTGAGACTTGACTTTTTTGTAATAAATATAAAAACATCATTTTGGAAAAAATAAATTTCGCGAAAAAAATCAAAGGGGGTTTTGATGTCAAAAACAGTAAAATAGATTTTGCGCTTAGCTGGAATAATTTCTGCAAATAAATTCTGTCATATGAAAGGTAGCCTAGTGGGTAGAGTGTGTGGCCCCTAAGCTAAAGAACTGCGGTAGCCCGGGTTCAATTCCAGCTCAGACAGAAAGTTTTTTCAATTGAATTAATTTTTCTGTTCGGCCGTCACCTCTCTGCAGACCATGGCAAACCTCAGAGAGTAAAAATTGCCATGTAAAGCTTCTTGAGAACATATGCCGTTCGGAGTCGGCATAAAACACGTAGGTCCAGTTCTCGATCATTTGTGAGCAAACATTTAAAACACGCACAACACCATTGATCAATAGAAGTTAGGTCAAAGTCCTTACAAGGGCTGAAATGGCCAGTTCATTTTCTTTATATCAAAGGTAGCCAGATGTACAATTTTTAATTGATTTAATTTTTACAACAAAAACAATTTTTGAGCCATTTTTTGAGTAAAAAGTCAATATTTTTGACCTTTCTGGACATAATTATAAAACATAGTTACACTGACTTAACGGTACAATTCGATTTTTGTAAAGTGATTTTATTGAACTTTTGAACAAAAAAAATTTGAATGAAATATATTAATGGACCGCGGAGATATTTGCATCGAAAGACCAAACTTTGATTTTCATGTCGTTTTTTCTCATTCCTAGGTAAATATGTTTTATGAAAAAGTCGTTGTACTGAAAATTTCTACAATTTTGAATATATTTGAATGTTCTTGATGTCAAAATAATAGAAATCTTTTTAAATTAAATACACAAACAACTCAAATACTAAAAATTACTATAATATAAAATTACCGTTAGTTGAAAAATTTCGGAGGGGGCGTGGCAAAAACTAAGTATGCAACATTTTAAATTGGGATGCACCCAATATGTATACCTAGTTTGAACGAAATCCGTTGAGCCGTTTAGATTTGTATAAAGGCCAAACAAACCAACAAACAAACAAGCAGAAAAATAGTTTAATTACTATAGACCAGCTGATATGCCCGGTGTTACTCGAGAGTCATATATATTAACATTTTAACATACACTTCCCGATTAAATGTTTTTTAAATTCTGGAATAATGAAAAACCTGCTGAATTTTATTTTTAAGCTACCGTTGGAAAGGTAATTGAACGAACATTAATCCAAAAAGTTTTTGAAAATTTTTGTTGTTAGTGGTTCCATCTCTTGCGGTGAGCTAATTGAATTCAAAGAAGGGGTACGAAAAACATATTTTAAGAATAAAAAACAATTTTTTTACATACTTACTTACTTAGTTGGCGCTACAACCGTATGTCGGTCTTGGCCTCATCTAAGAATTTGCGCCAGCCATTTCTGTCTTTCGCTTGCTGGCGCCAGTTGGAAATTCCAAGCTTCGTCAGGTTGTCCTCTACTTGGTCTTTCCAACGAAGATGCGGTCGTCCTCTTCTGCGTTGACCGCCGCTGGGTACCGAATCGAATGTTTTCTTCACTGGAGCATCGTCTTTCATGCGCTGAACATGACCAAGCCAGCGAAGCCGCTTGATTTTAATGCGCTTGACTATGTCGATGTCAGCGTACAGCTCATACAGTTCATCATTCCACCGTATTCGGTACTCGCCATTGACGCAGATTGGTCCGTAGATCCAGGTTTGTGATGCGTAAAGTAGGACGGGCATGATGAGCGATTTATAGAGCGTGATTTTCGTTCGTCGAGAGAGGGCTCTGCTTCTCAATTGCCTACTGAGCCAAAAGTAACACCTGTTGGCAAGAGTTATTCTTCGTTGGATCTCAATGCTGATGTCGTTGGTTGAATTAATGATGGATCCCAGATAAAAGAAGTTCTTCACAACCTCGAAGGAGGTATTGTCAACGGTAACGTGGGTTCCAAGACGCTGGGACTGTTTGTTTGTTGAAACTAAATATTTCGTCTTATCTGCATTCACTGCCAGACCCATTCGACTTGACTCTTTTTCTAATCTGGAAAATGCTGCACTGATTTCGCGCGTATTATGGCTAATGATATCGATGTCATCAGCATACGCAAGCAGCATAACACTCTTGTAGAATATTGTGCCACTACGTCTCAGATCAGCAGCTCGGATGATATTTTCCATCATTAGGTTGAAAAATTCGCACGATAAGGAATCGCCTTGTCTGAAACCTCGTTTGGTAATAAATGGTGGGGAGAGGTCCTTCCCGATTTTAACTGCGCTGTTGGTGTTGCTCAGTGTCATCCTGCAAAGTCGTATTAGTTTTGCAGGAATACCAAATTCAGACATGGTGGAGTACAGGTGCTTCCTTATTGGGCTGTCGAAGGCGGCTTTGTAGTCGACAAAAAGATGGTGGGTGTCGTCTTGTTTTTCTTGAGTCTTCTCCAAGATTTGTCGTAGCGTGAAAATCTGGTCGATGGTGGACTTTCCAGGTCTGAAGCCACACTGATAAGGTCCGATCAGTTCGTTTACAATGGGCTTCAATCTTTCACATAAAACGCTCGACAGGACCTTATATGCGATATTAAGAAGGCTTATCCCACGGTAATTGGCACAGATAGTGGGATCGCCTTTCTTGTGGATTGGGCAGAGCACACTGAGATTCCAATCGTTCGGAATGCATTCTTCCGACCATATTCTGCATAGAAGCTCGTGAATGCATTTAAGTAGAGCTTCGCCTCCGTTCTTAAACAGCTCAGCAGGTAAGCCATCAGCTCCCGCAGCTTTGTTATTTTTAGGCCGAGCTATAGCTGTCAGAACTTTATCATAGCCGGGCTGCGGAACCTCAACGCTGTCATCCAAAATTGGGGTTTCCGGAATATCATCTCTATTGGCGGGATTGTAGTCAGCGTCGCCATTTAGAAGCTTAGAGAAGTGTTCCCTCCATAACGTCAGTGTACTCTGGATATCTGTCACTAGATTCTCGTTTTCATCCTTGCAGGAAGAGGCCCCGGTTTTAAAACCATCGGCAAGGCGTCTTATTTTTTCGAAAAATTTCCGGGCCTCATTCCTGTCACAATACATATCAATTTTCTCTTGCTCGCGCTTTTCTGCCTCTCTTTTTTTCCGCCTGAAAATATGTCTCTCTTCCCTCCTCTTTTCTTTGTATCGCTCCTTAGCAGCGCGCGTTACAACCGACTGCAGGGTGGCTTTGTAGGCGGCGTCTTTCTCTGCAGTGGCGTCGCGACACTCCTGGTCGTACCACTGCTTTCGGTGAGGGCGTTGGTAGCCAATCACCTCTTCAGCAGCCGCACGCATGGAGTTGGAAATGTGTGTCCACTGCGCGCATATATCATTGATTGGAGGAGGGCTTTGAAGCAGGACTGAGAGTCGAGTGGCGAGAGCATCGGCTGTCTGTTTCGATTGCAGCTTGTCGACGTCTAGCTTTATCTGTGTAGGGTTGCGTGTATTCTTAGCTGCACACAGACGTGTACGGATCTTGGCTGCAACAAGATAGTGATCCGAGTCAATGTTTGCACCACGGATCGTGCGTACATCCAATACACTGGAAGAGTGCCTTCCGTCGATCAAAACGTGATCAATTTGATTTTTTGTTTTTTGATCAGGGGACATCCAGGTGGCTTTATGAATATTGAGATGCTTGAATCTAGTGCTACTTACGACCATGTTTCGTGCTGCGGCGAAGTCAATCAGCCTCATTCCGTTATCGGAGGTGTTGTCGTGGAGGCTGAACTTTCCGACTGTTGGACCAAAAATATTTTCCTTGCCCACCTTAGCGTTGAAGTCACCAAGCACGATTTTTGCGTCGTGGCGGGGGCATCACTCGTAAGCATTTTCAAGGCACTCGTAGAAAATTTCCTTGATCTCATCGTCCTTGTCTTCTGTCGGAGCGTGCGCACATATTAGGCTTATATTGAAAAATCTAACCTTGATGCGGATTATGGCAAGTCGTTCGTTCACAGGTGTGAATCGCAGGACGTGGGGCCGTAGTCTCTTGCCAACTACAAATCCGCATCCAAACTCGTGCTTCTCCGCATGGCCGCTGTAGTAGATATCACAGGGTGCATGCCGAATGCAACCCTGTCCCTTCCATTGCATTTCTTGGATAGCAGTGAAATCAGCTTTGTATCTTTCCAAGACATCAGTTAGTTGGATAGAGGCACCTTCCCAATTAAGGGTTCGGACATTCCAGGTGCGTATCCGTAAATCATTATCAGTTTTTCGTTTGCGGTAGTCGTCATCAGATTTGGGGATCATTTTTTTCTTTTCTTATTTGTTTTTATTGAAATTGGTTTTTACGGGTGGGCTTCAAACCCAACGCACAACCTATTTTAAGCCTAGGGAGGCCCGCCGCTCAGATTAGCCGCCAAACTAACGGTTGTCAGTTTTGACGTTGCCCAGGAAACACCACTTGGAGGTTTGAGTCGACTTGAAGCGATTTCACAAAGATTATGCTGGCCTCGCCAGGTTGAGACAGTCAGACATGTTACATTGTTACATCGCCCCCAGATTCCCAATTTTTTATATACTTAATCTTAAAGCTAGCAAAATGACCTTTTCAACAGTATAAAAATTATGGTAAGACTCAATGCGTCCTTGAGATATGGACATTTTAACATCTTAATAAAGATTGATATTAAAAAATATATTGATCTTTTTAACAAAAAAAATTTTATTGAAATATATTAAAAACAGCGGAGATATTGGCATTAAAAGTAAAAACTTTGATTTTCATATAATTTTTTCTCATTATTGCTATCAATGTTTTATGAAAAAATTATTGTACTAACATTTATTTTAGCTGCGTTTTTTCATGGGAGATCAGAATTATATCATCGCATTTGCAAGAAAAGCAAAAACAACAAAAAATCCAGCAAGTGAGCTGGACATTAAAATTGATCCAATTCTATGTTTTTAAGTGTTGAAAGCGCAACTGTAAAAGTAAACAACACTAAGCCGTTATTGACGGCTAGATGACACTGAGACTAAAAAAACTGGCAGTACTACATTTTTTGCCATTTAAAAGTTTGGTAGCAATAGCATTTTCGCAAAACTTATCTGCTAGCTACATAAGAACATCAGATATTCGTCTGTAAGCAGAAAATAGCGCCACCTGTCTGTAATCCCAAACGTGTGGGTTTAGATTTGAAAAAACTTTTGGTAGACATCATTCGGCTATTCACCGCAAGGTATATTGTTTGTACCCACAGTACATACAAATGCGGCACCATTTAATGCACAGATCAAAACTAATGAAATAATTGTGCTGACCAGATGTGCATATGTTTTATTATATCGCCATATAGCTGAAACTGATTACAAGTAGATTACTATAAGGAAGTTTTTACATAAACCAAAATGTTCGTAATTACTCTAGACACACAACTGCGTTCTTAGAGATAAAAGGGCACGCTCAAATTATATCGAGAATTTTAAAACAAAACTCAGTTGAATTAATAGTCTGGTATGAAAAAAGAGATTTTTAGCCATAACTTTTGATTGGAAAGAGATATTGGGGTAATTTTTTCACATAAATTATTGACTTTTTAGTAAAATATATAAAAACAACATTTTCGAAAAAATAAATTTCGCGAAAAAATCAAAGTGGGTTGTGATGACAAAAACAATAAAATAATTTTTTGGCTTAGCTGGAAGAATTTTTGCAAATAAATGTTATGTCATATGAAAGGTATCCAGATGTGCAATTTTATATTAATTTAATTATTACAACAAAAACAATTTTTGATTCATTTTTTGAGTCAAAAATCAATATTTTGGACCTTTTTTGACATAATTATACAACATAAATACACTGACTTTTGAAAAAAAAAAAAAATTTGAATGAATGTTAACTTATCTAGCGGTGAAATAAAAACGACGTCTAACTGCTTTAAGATGTATAACATGAGTGATTTATTAAAAAGAATGGCCTGTTCAAAAACAAAAGAGCATGAACAAATATATGTATGTAACAACTGTAATATCTATACTATTATATAAAAGGAGACTCACGAAATTGATCCAGAATAAGCTCGGTAACCGCTGAACCGATTTTGATAATTCTTTTTTATTCGATTCCTATGATAATATAGATTGTTATAGCTTACCATGGTTTTCGAACAATTTATTCTTTAATTATTACAAAATCACGCATTTTATTTGATGCCTTCATTCAACCTGCAGCACAATATAACAGCAAACAAAGCTTTTCTCTCTTTGTCGCGAGAGCTTCTCTCAATATAACACGGCAGCCATGTTGTGTAGTTAAGATGGATTTACTGATAACCTTCAGAATGTTTTTGTGTGATTTAAAATAATGTTAATCAAGTTAAGCGCGCGCAGAAATTTTCCTCTCTGAGCGAAAACTTCATATAAAAAAAAAATTGCAAAACATGCTGAAGGTAGTCAGTGAATCTAGCTTTACTTTCAGGGAGATTCTTGCTTTCATAGTTGATTAATTTTCTTTGCAAATGTTTTGAAGGGAGTTGCCAGAATTTAGTTATAAGCATTAAGTATGTTTTGCAGCCTTGCCAGCCAGCTTTTCCAAACTTGAGATTGTGTTAGTCTATCTATACAAATATATAAAAGCGTTGTGACACTGCACGGATGTTTGACAATCACGCAAGAACCACTCAACCGATTAACACGATATAGGTATCAAACGATTTGTTATTTCAACTTTATCGTAATATCCTATGTTAGATTTGCCGCGTCTACTTTTCATACCCACTTTTTGCAAAAAATGCTATATTTCAGACAATTTTGGTCGTATGAGACTAGAATTTGGTAATCTACGTTGTGTTACGTTCGCTAACTTTACTAAAAATGGGCATGACCCACTTTAGTTAAGTCCACTTTTCGGGGGATAAGCTTGGAGTTAAGCGCACTAGGTTTAAGCTCAATTGGGCTGAAATTCTGGCATTCTATTGTTTCGAGTATGAGATGGTTTAAGTGAACAAATTTAGCCACACCCCCATAACCGCCCAGAATTAAACGAAAATGGTATATTTCGAACGGTTTTAGTCGTATTAGACTAAAATTTGATAATTTAGTTCATACGGCTACTTTCGGCAACTGTACTAAAAATGGCGAATATATAAATTTTTTTCCGAACAGCATGAAAATTCGTATATAGTAGGTAAGTAAGGTCTGCCGGGCAATACTATACGTCAATAAGAATGCTGTATATATCAGAAAATTCTGATCGTCATGCATTGACGTTTCAAACGGAAACGTATAGCATGTGTTTTGTTCGAAGGTCAATTTACACTTTTACAAATTCACAAAACGATCATAAAAATTTCATTGAATTGGGTCAGGACAAAGTCTACTATAACTATAACGTTAACTATGAATATATAGATAAGGAAAAAGATTAAAACATAGATTTATGTATATAACTTTAGAATAGCTTGAAATATTTGAAATATTTTTCACAGAATTATTTTTTAAGCTTTATTTAAAAATGTTTTTCACATAAATTAGTCTTTAAGCTGTAGAACATTGCAAAAAATATAACAAAAGCATTTAAGCCAAATTATTTTTCATCAAAAAATCATAGAGGGGATAGGTGGCCAATGATTTTTAATGATAGACACTGTTTGTGTCAAAAAAGATTAATTTTTGCAGATAAATTATGTTATATGAAAGAATAAGAAAAATTAAAATTAAAAAAAAAAATTAAAATTAAAAAAAAAATATGTACAACAAAAGTAACTCTTGGCCCATTTTTGAGTACAAGTTGGATATTTAGAGGTTCTTTGAAAACAACATAAAACATTGTATTGGTGAGGTAACAGTAAACCTTTTCCCATTTTCCCAATTTACTTAATTGAACTTTCAAACAAAGAAAATTTGATGAAAATCAATTTGAAAATGGCGAAAATGTTTGCTTGCTAAGTCAAAACATGAAATTTCACTCGTTTTTTTCTCATTCTGAGGCTTAAGAAAATGATTTATACTGAGAAAATCTATAGTTTTGAGATATCGCAATGATTTTAATGTCATAATAACAGGTTTTTTAAAAACATACCTAATATCCGTACAAAATATTTCCGAAAAGAAAAGATTTTCATTTTTACCGTTAATTTCATTAATTAACGACTGTCCATACAAAAATGCATTGTTGTGCATTGAGAAAGTCTATAGTTTTTGAGATATCGCCATAGTTGGATGTCATTATAACGGTCTTTTTTTAAATTTAAGAATATATTTATTTTCAGAATATATGTAAAAAATTACAAAAAAAAAAGAAATCCAGGTAAATTTATGTCATCATAACTATTACAGTTTAAATAAAATATTCAAATTAAATATAAATGTGTTTTGATGTGTTCAACTGAGTAGACGTTTTTTTTGATCGCTCGTCGTTAGTAAGCATATCTAAGTTTTAACTAGACCGCTTTGAACTAAAACGTGAAAAAGCTAATAGTATTGCTCGTTACTGTTGTGCATAAACTATTATTTCATCAAAGCTGTATTCAAACATTTTAAGCAATTTTTATTGCTGATTAAAAATAAAATCTAAGCCCAAGTGAATTTCCCACCAAAACATACACACTCACTATCAGCAAGCGCTATGACAACTAGAGCTAAGACATTGCACTCCAAGAATCTGCTTTCAACACCAACGCAGTCTGGCTCCTCGATGACTAGCGGCTCAATTCTTACTGTTGATCAATTGAATGAGCGGTTAAATAAACAAACCGATCAGCTGGACTTGCGCCAAAAACAACAGACTGAACTGCTCATTAGCAGCATACAAAATGAATTAGGCAAACTTAGCGATGAGTTTAATGCAAAAATAGAAGAGCTCGAGAATAAATGGAAGGAGAAGATAAACAGTGTGGATGCCGTAATTGCTGATGTCATTGTATGCGTTGAAAATATTGAGTGTGATGCTGGAACAACGGGAGTAGCTGCTTTGAGAGAGGAGATGGTCGTATTGAAAAAAGTGGTCGATGATCTTGAGCGTAAAGAGGTCGCTGCGGATGCTGTGCTGTTTGGGATCCCTGTGAGCGATGACGAGAACTTGTCGGTATTGTTTAATAAACTATGCTTTACCATCGGCTGCCGCTTAAGAGCATGTTTAGCGTTAAGAGTTATGAACGCAGAGTGAGAAACGCTCCTATAGTCATAAAGTTTTCGAGTTCATACGAGAGGGATATTGTTTTTCGATCTGCAGCTTTCTATAGGAAAAACAACCACAGAGATCTTGCTCTTAGTGATTTGGGACTCAATTCCCACTCGAATATCTACCTAAAGGAGAGCTTAACTAAGCACTGTCGTCAACTTTTACAGAGTGCGATTAAGTTCAGACGAAGTAAACAGCTGTTTTCCGCTAATGCTAGGAGAGGGCATATTATTGTTAAGAAACATGAAAATGGTGAAAGCTTCTTAGTAAATGACTCTAACCAACTTGCTGCTATCGTCGAGGGTGAGCTGATAAACAACGATGAGAATAATAATACATAGTGCTGTTTTAATTTATTTTCCTCTTATTATAGCTATACTTCTTCTCTTCTTTCCTATTGATTTTTCTTTTACTCCTATTTATATATTGATTAATTTTTATATAAACTTATCTGTTTCACTTATTCACTTACTTTAACTTATTCAATAACTTTATTAACTATTTTTGTAAAGTAATCTGGTTCTTAGTTTCAATTATTAGTAATGAGTTTAATATTTTTAAATTTCATTAATTTGTTTTTTTCATTATGTCTAAAGGTTCTGTGCTTTATTTTTACTCTAATGATTGGTCGTAACAATTTATGTAATGGTACTAATGAGACTTGTAAGGTTCTTGTGAATGTTCTTTGTAGGCAATTCTCCGGTCTTAAAATTGCTCACTTTAACGCTCGAAGTTTAAACTCTGGTAAAGTTGATTATTTAAAATATGTGTTTGAAGACTCGTCTATTGATGTGATTTGTGTATCTGAAACGTGGTTTTGTCCTGAAGTTAACGATTCTGCTTATGCGTTAAATAATTTAACTTATTTAGGAATGATAGAAGAGACAAAAGAGGGGGTGGAGTAGCGATTTACTGCCACAAAAGCTTGAGTGCGAAAGTGATAAAAAAATCTTCTAATAGTCCTGTTGAATATTTGAATCTTTATGCAACTGATAATCATGTTAAAATTTGTCTATCTTGTGTTCACAACCCTAGTAAATTAAATAATCTGAACTCTTATTTTTCAGAACTTTCTGTTCTCAATTGATTTTAACTACTTTGTTATTTGTGGTGACTTTAATATTAATTTATTGTGTCATGATAATTCAACTAAATCTATCTATGACAATATTTCGTCTGTCGGTCTGTCAATTGTAAATGAAACTATGCCCACACGATTTTCTCATAATGATACTCCAAGCCTTCTTGATTATTTTATTGTCTCTGATGTATCGATTTTATTGTCTGTTCTATTGTTTGGACAAATTTATTTTCTTTCCGATCATGACTTAATTTTTTGTACACTTGATATACCGCTGTCTAGGATTAATACGTCTAAAACCATTACCTACAAAGACTTTAAATGTATTGATCTTCCGGCTTTAAGCAATGGTGCCTGTTCTATTCCATGGAATGATATTTGGTTCTTTTCAAATGTAAGTGATAAAGTAGATGCCTTAACTCAACATATTAGTCATCTCCTTGAAACTCATGTTCCGATGCGTACTATTGTAATAAAAAATGTGTCTTGTCAATGGTACACGTCCAGTGTGCAGAATGCGATAAGAAACTGCAATAAAATGCATAAGCGGTGGAAAAGAAACCCGTTGTCGGAAAATTGGTAAGAGTACAGAGTGGCAAGGAATGCTTCAATTCTTATTTGCAGGCAATTGAAGTTAAAATTTTATTCTAATAAACTGAAGACATCGCTTCCTTCTAAAGAGCTATGGAAAAATCTAAGAAACATTGGAATTGGCAACAAGCCTACTGTTGGCTGCTGTATTAACCCTGATGCTATGAATGATTTTTTCATAAATAATAATGTTAGCCATGGTTATCTTGAAGAGTTCACAGATGTCCTTGTTGAACCCAACTTTCAGTTTGCTGGGGAATGTGAAAATGAGGTTGTAAAACATATAATGAAAATTAAATCGAATGCGGTTGGTGAGGATGGAATTCCGATTAAATTTATAAAACTCATTTTACCTTTCATAGTTAGCCCACTAACGCATATTATCAATCATTGTTTCACTTCCTCCTCTTTTCCTTATTCCTGGAAAGTTGCAAGGGTCATACCGGTAGCCAAAAAATCCCAAGCAAGTGAGCCCAGTGATTTCAGGCCTATTAGCATTTTGTCTTGCTTGTCAAAGGTGTGTGAATCTATTATGGCTGATCAAATGTCGAATTTTCTCTTACATAGCAATTTTTGTCCCCATTTCAATCTGGATTTCGTGGTGGCCACAGTTGTGCAACTGCCACTCTTAAGGTACTGGACGATATTCGATCACCTCATGATGAAGGCCTTCTAACCCTACTCTGCTTAATTGATTTCTCTAAGGCATTTGACACTGTAAATCATTCCTTACTTTGTCAAAAATTGAAAAATTATTATGGGTTTTGTGCTAATGCTGTTATTCTTGTAAGTAGCTACTTATCGAACAGAGTTCAGAGAGTAAATGTTGCAAATAAGTGCTCTCAATACAAGTATGTTTGCAGTGGAGTGCCTCAAGGATCTGTGCTTGGGCCTCTTTTGTTTTCAATATTTATAAATGATATCTTTTCCGTATGTAAACATTCCTCTATGCATGCCTATGCGGATGATGTGCAGCTTTATATTTCCCGCAGAACGGGTCTTTTAGAAGATTTAAGTTACACGTTGAACGAAGATCTCGATAGTGTTCATAAATGGGCCATTAGAAATGGTCTTCAACTTAATGCGCTAAAAACATATGTGTTGCATATTGCCAAAAATAAAATCTGCTTAGAAGATATTCCGGATTTGTATATAGGGAACAGGAAGCTAAAAGTAGTAAGCAACGTGAAGAGTCTTGGTTTTCATATTAATTCGTCATTAAGTTGTACCGATCATATCAACAGTGTAGTCCGAAACATTTACTATACCCTGCGAAATTTAAGAATGTCGGCGCAGTTTACACCTGTTGATACTAGGCGAAAATTAGTGTTACAAATGATAATCCCTATAATAACTTATTCTGAAATTATTTATAGTAAACTAGATTCACGTTCTGAGCACAAACTGCGAGTTGCGTTTAATCATGCCACGCGATACGTCTATAATATTCATAGGTTTGATCAAATCTCACCTCAAGAATAGCATACTTGGTTGTAATATAATAAGCTATCTTAATGCTCGTAATTGAATATTCCTTTATAAATTGATTCACTTTAAAGTGCCATTGTATCTTTTTCCAAAATTACAATTTTGTCAGTCAAGCAGGAGTTATATGATGATAATACCTAACTTTAATTCCCTGAACTCTACCAGACTATTTTTCGTGTCGGGTATGACGAACCCGCAGATCCTGAGTCATTGCTCTTTTTTTTATGAAAAATGTAATTGTTATGAATAAGCATGAATAATAAATATTAATAATTATAATAAATCTATTAATAAAATTTATTGACTATGTTATAATTTCATAATCGTTGAATCTGAATATAATATTATTGTTAGTTTACTACCTTTGTATTTTAAAAGAACATGTTCTTATAATACTAATATTGAATATCAAATAAATAAAATAAATGAAATAAAGTAGTTTTTTAATATTTATACCAATTTTTTCATAATCAAACAAAACAAACAATAATTTTTATATTTAGAATTTGATTCAATATAACTAAATACTTAAATTTAAAGATTTAAATTTTTACATGGTAGTTAATATTTTTATCGCTAGCGAAGCAGCGGGTATTTGCTAGTGTATATATAAAAGGAATGTATTTGTATGCACGAGTAACTAAATAAGCTGAGCAATAAACTATGTAAAGCGTATGTACGCTAACACTTCCGCTTTTATTAATCAGTTTATTCACATTTAAGTATTGAATAAATGCTTAAGAGAGACTTCAAATAATTGAAACTATGTTTCTTTAAGGGTTTTGTTAAAATGTCCGCCAGCTGCTCACTTGATGGCACGTACTTCAATGTAAACGCGTTGTTTTCAAAAACCTCTCTAATTAAATGGTACTTTACTACGATTTGCTTGGTTCTCTTGTGAAATTGTGGATTTTTTACCAATTTAATAGCGCTATGATTGTCCAAGCAAAGTTCTGGCACAACAAAATCACCAGATAGTTCACCTAACAACCGACGAACCCAAATTAGCTCCTTTACGGCTTCACACGCTGCCATGTATTCTGCCTCTGTCCTTGAAAGAGCTACTGTTGGTTGAATCTTTGATGACCATTAAATAGTCCCACTGCAGATAATAATTACGTAGCCACCAGTTGAGCGTCTGGTTTCAACATCGCCAGCAAAATCCGAATCACTATAGCAAATCAAAGATAAATCATTAGTTTTATTAAACCAAATACCTTCATTAGTAGGCAAACGCAAATATTTGAAAATATTTGCTTAGCCATAGTGACATTTTCGCTATGATATGTGTCCAAAAACCGACTTACATAAGATACTGCAAAGGCAAGGTCCGGCCGTGTGATCATAGACAAGTATATCAATGACCCTACCGCCTCACGATATGGATAATGCGGCCGCTGACCGTTATCTGCAACAACTAACTGCACGCCTTCCGCTGGTGTTGTCACCGGCTTGGCGTCCAACATACCGAATCGTTTCAACACGTTTTTCTGTATAAGCTTCTTGTTGAATTAAGATTTTGTCCGGCCGCTTGATAACCTTCATATCCAGGTAGAATATGGACTCAAATACATTTACGTCAAATTCAGTTTTAAGATAGCTGACTATCTCGTCAAGCGCTTCTGCCGACTGCGCTGCTATAATGCCGTCATCGATGTAGATCGCAAGTATTATCTTTATCCCTTTTACATTCCCAACAAAAACGCATGGGACTGCTGTGCTGGCCTTAAGATTAAAGCCCTCTAACATCTGTGTGAATTTACGGTTCCAACACCTTGATGCTTGCTTAAGACCATAAAGACTTTTCTTCAGCTTACACACATTGTTGCTACCTTCTTCATTCCCAGTAGGTTGATGCATATTAATTTCCTCATCGAGTGTGCCATATAAAAACGCCGTTTTCACACCAAACTGCTTTATCGCTAAATCAAGCGCATTGGACATCACCAAAATCATGCGAATCGACGTAAACTTGGCAACCGGGCTAAAAGTTTTCTCATAGTCAGCTCCGAATTTTTGAGTAAAGCTACGTGCAACTAAGCGTGCCTTAAACCTCTCGATCTCACCATTTTCCTTACGCCTGACTTTATATACCCATTTATTTGAAATGACTGTTTCATTTCTTGGTAAACTCACCAAATTTCATGTGTTGTTGCTGATTAAAGACTGAAACTCTTCATCCATTGCGTGCTTCCATTGCATATTAAAATCGCTGGACAATGCCTTTTTATAATTTGTAGGAGTTTCAGTATTGACCAAATATGCACAATGCAATGTTGCTGCTTCCAACTCCTTGCTTTTTGAATGAGCAACTATACCACGCACTGCTAGATTGTCCGTACTTACACCATTGACAACATCTTCAAAAACACAATTTTGGTTTTTTCCTTAATACTGATTTTAGAAGTTTCTTCTGATACTACAGCCTTTGTTGGCGCAGCTGCAACTGCATCTTGCTCTTGCACAAAAACAACGTCGTTGCGAACTTCGTTGATGATGACATTCCTTGAAATCTCAATTTTTCTTTTTTGTGGTATCCAGATTCTGTAACCTTTACAATGCTCTTCGTACCCAAAGAAAATGCCTTTTTTAAGATTTCGCATTTAGCTTTCTTTACTTCTCTTGTGGAACATGAACATATGCATCTGATCCAAAGACTCGAAGCACATATAAATCTGATTTCTGCCCAAACCATAACTCAAATGGCGTCTTTCCATCGGATTGACTTCTACCAGTCCGGTTCAAGGTGAAAACGACATTTTGTACTGCCTCGCCCCAATATTTCATGCTTAGACCTTTTGCGTGAATCATTGATCTTGCTGCTTCAATTAAAGTTCGCATGTCCTTTTCGGTGCGCCCGCTATGTTCTGGCGTACAAGGTGTAGACCTTTGATGAACAATTTTACGCTTACGTAGAATTTCAGTCACATCTTTGTTGACGTATTCTAGTCCATTATCTGACCTGATCCGCTTTGACCGCTGACCTGTTTAGGCCGCAACCCTAAAGTCTAATGTAATAGATTTTAAACTTACTGCGTTATCGACACGTTCCAGTGTCGAGGCTCGATGCACGAGCGACCCGCTCGATCGGCCTCTCCGACGAGGTCTGTTGGCGGTCAATTTTATTCACGTATTGAAAGTCATCCTTCTAAGTTAGAATTCAGCCATTTGTAAAATTAATACTGCTTCACCTATTGAAAATAAAATAAAAAACGTAAGTTTCAATAAATACTCATTTGCAATAATATAATATACTTATCTGTGTTCTTTTTATTCTGGTTGTTTTTTTCTTCCATATCCGTGTGCATATATTTCGAGCACAAATTGCCTTAAATTTATATGCAGCCAGCTTGACGGTCAAATCTTTACAGCTCAAATAGCCAGCGCTCTGCTAGTGAAACAAATTCACGGAACAAATATATGCTAATTTGTTTATGGTCCTTTCGAAGCCGTTTTTAGGAACATTTGGAGTCAACCTAAATCCTAATAAATTTTGAGGAAAAATCAGAGAAATCATCTTTAAAAGCACAGTATTAATTCACTACTTACCAGCGTCCAGCAGCAAAAAAGGTTAGTTGATTGATTCATTTTAGTCTCAAATATTTATGTGCAAGAGCTGAAAATAAAGTAAAGGTTTAAAATAAAAGATTAATTTAAAGAAAAAGTGTGATTGTGCGCGATTTATACGGCAAACAATATTTTAAAATTCAAGAATAATAGCTATAATTTGTAACAAAGTGCGCCATTTGCTTTCCACGAAGCGCGAAATTTTAATTCGATTCAAAGTGATTTTAATGATTTCTTAACACATTTTTGTACAACTTCTTGAGTTAAAATCAGTAATTAACGAAGGTGATAGAAACTTTGTGGTAAAGTATAATTGCTTTTTTAGTAACATTTTCGTTTGCCGCAGTTTATGAAAACGAAAGAAACACACGCACACACACACTCACTTAAGTATCCGATTCGTTTCGCGAAGTTTTTGGCATTTTTTAATAGTTTTTGTTTTGGAAAAATATTGTGTCCGTCCGGCACTTTTAGTTTTTTACAACCATAGTAAGAAACTCGCGAAATAGTGCAAGAATTTTTATTGCCACTGGTTTGATTGAGTTTATAATTTAACGATTAAACCATAAATTTCGTAAACACAAAGAGACACATACACACACGCACACTTATTTATTTGGCCAGCTTTGTTGTGCTTGCCGTTTTTTTATTCGTCGCGTTTTTTATTGTTTATTTTATATTAAATACATTATTGGTATATTTTATACAGTCATTTTTCAGACTTTAATTAAGACAAATTAAAACTAAAAGCAAACAAAATAAAGCGACTTGGTGGTGACAATTGTGACGAAGGAACGAGTTAGAATCGGAACGTTTTTAGTAAGACGAAAAAGTGTTGCCAGTTAGCAAAAAATTTACCGTACATAGTACGATTTTAAATATTGGTACTTTTTCCGGTTTTTTAACTATTTTCAGTTAAAGGCAGTATTTTTAACACCAAGTCGTCTTCGGAAAATAGTTTCAAGGATTTTTATCATTTTTTTTGAGAATTTTGATTTTTTTTGGGAGTTATTGTAAAATTTTTTTGTACTTAATTTTTAGGCAATAGTGTATAAAAGTAACACATTGTCATAATAAAAAAAAAAAAAAAGTTTATACGTATTAGGAACTACGCACAAAATAAATTTTAATAAATTGTTAACTCCCAATTTCATACAATTTTTTAGGTTTCTACTAATTAGAGACCAATTCAAGGAAAAAAAGTATTTGATTGCATTTTTCACGCGGTTGTTTGTTTGGGGATTTTTGAAAATTTTATTATTTTGTATACAAAAATGTAACCACTTATGTTTCTTTGTGAAGTTTCTACGTATTAGAAACGAGTAAAAAGTATTTTTAACAATTTTTTATTAAAAAAAAAAAATTTTCTTTGCTAGCGGAAGTTTCTACTTATTAGAAACAAAAGAAAAATATTTTAAGCATTTTTGAGCTTGAATTTTATTCACAAACGGAAGTTTCTACTTATTAGAAACAAATTAAAAATCGTTTGGAGCAGCTTCAGCTTTAATTTTCTTTTCTGGTTTTTTCGATTTGTTGCGTCTTCAGCAAGTTATAAAAAAAAAAAAAAATACAAAAAAAACAAGTTTTCCGTGCAAAGTTTTGTATTAATTTATTTATTAAACAAATTATAAAAGTTTTTTTTTCATTCGTTTTCGGGTTTTTCCAAAAAGTCTTTTTTTCCAACAAATAAATCATGGCTAAGATGAACTCGTTCATGAGGCACACCGACACTATTTTCGATTTGGAGAAAGATTTTGATGATATTCCTCAAAAAGAGCATACTCTTTTTGCTCTAAAAGTTCAAGAGGATGAGTTAAAATCTCAATGGACAAAAGCAAAGGCGTCCTACGAACCCTGCCTTCAAAAATTAGCGTCAACGAGTAACGACGATGATGAAAATGTTTCCGTCGTGAAAGTTAGATATCGCTCATGCTATCAGGCATACGTTCGTTGTCTCGCTACAATGAACGAACTCACAGACAAGCTGTCCACAGCCAAGAAAAGTCATGAGGAACTGGATGTTACGAGGATGGAAATTCCGATGTCGGGCCATAACATAAACTTGCCGCCATGTGATACCGAGCTGTTTCACGGGGATTATTTGACATGGCCGTCCTTTAGGGACATGTTTTCCGCCATCTATATATCAAATAATCGGCTGACACCTGTGGAGAAATTGTTTCATCTCAATCAGAAGACCCGTGGAGAGGCAAAGGAGATTGTACAAAAATCTCCTCTGGCACATGAAGGATTTGCAACAGCCTGGCAAAATTTAACTGATCGTTATGAAAACAAGCGAATTTTGGTGAACAGCCAGCTAAAGGTTTTATTTAATCTGCCAGCTGTAACTAACGAGTCTGGAAGTGCCATAAAAAGCTACAGAGAGATATAAATAATTGTATATCAGCTCTTACTATGCACAAGGTAGATATAAGCAATTGGGATGCGATATTTACATATTTATGTTCAACGAGGTTGCCAGAAACTACGCTCTCCTTATGGGAGCAATCGATTGAGGACAAGGCGGAAATCCCCAAATGCGCCGACCTTGATAAGTTTCTAACTAGTCGATTTCAGACATTAGAAACGGTGAGTGACTTTAGAGGCGCGGTGCCAAAAGGGCAAAAACCAAGCGCACCTTTACCGAATGTGAAGAGAGTCAGCACATATCAAGCAAATGTGACGAACAATAATTGCAAGCTGTGTAAAAATCAGCAACATGCGTTAAAGTTCTGTCCAAAGTTTCTGGCCATGAGCATAAATGACAGATCGTCAGCTGTGAGGCGTTTGCATTGCTGCCTCAATTGCCTGTCAACGGGCCACAATTCTAAGAATTGTAAAAGCGGGTACAACTGCTCGTCGTGTGGACAACGACATCACTCGTTGTTACACAAAGATTTTAAAGGTGCAAATAGTCATCAAAATGCGGGAGGTTCAAGCACGAGTGCAATACAGTCCACTCAACCATTGGCAGTGCAATCGCAACCAATTGCAAGCACTAGCCGTAACGTTCAATCGTGTTTTGCCTCAAGCAGCAAAGGTATTTTGCTGGGAACCGCGATGATAAATATTTGCCATCGAGGATCTATTTTTTCAGCCAGAGCACTTATTGATTCTGGCTCCGAAGGCTCCTTCATTTCTGAGAGGCTGCAGCGACTTATTCAGCTGCCTACTCAACGAACTTGCGCCCAAGTCTCAGGACTTAATAACGTGGTATCTGCTAGAGTGCAAAAGGCATGCACGATGGTAATAGGTTCACCTATTGATCCAACCGTTCAATTAACCACACGTGCGCTGATACTACCCAAAATCACGGGCAATCTTCCTACTTGCTCAGTTGATCCCTTGTTGCAGCAAGCTTTTCCGGAGCTTGTACTAGCCGATAAGCGTTTTTATTGCAGCGATCAAGTCGATGTATTATTAGGTGGGGACTTATACCCACAAATCCTTCTTGATGGTATCCGTCGAAATGTTCTTGGGTCACTTATTGCTCAAGAGACCATCTTCGGCTGGATTTTAACCGGTTCTATCCCAACCACGTCCCAAAAACCTCCCTCTTCAGCGGTCGTTTCATATTTTAGTGAAGTTTCACTTGACCGGCAGTTAGCGTCTTTTTGGGAGCTTGAAGAGGTACCGCAAAAGGCTGCATCCAATCTCACAGACAAATTTTGTGAGGACAATTATGTCAAAACGACCAGGCGTCTCTCGGATGGTCGATACGTGGTGACCTTGCCTTTCAAGGAAAACTTTCCAAAACATGTCCGCTTAGGTGATTCACGCTATATTGCGGTACGTCAATTCCTGCGCAATGAGGTGAGATTGGCCAAAAATATAGCCTCTAAGAACGAATACGATGGTGTTCTAAAAGAGTACCTTCTGCTGGGCCACATGAGAGAAATATCTTCTGGTCTCAATCAGCGACCATCTTCAGGATACTACCTGCCTCATCACGCTGTCTTGAAGCCTGACAGCACCAGTACAAAGGTTCGCGTGGTCTTTAACGCGACTAGCTGTACATCCAATGGTGTTAGTCTTAATGATGTCCTACATGCAGGTCCAGTTCTGCAAAGTGATTTAACTTTGCTTATACTGAAGTGATTCTGATTCACCAGGGAATCAGCTGCAAGATTTCCAGCTTAAAACCGTCACTTTTGGTGTTAACTGTGCTCCGTTTCTAGCCATTAGAACCCTTTTGCAGCTTGCCGATGATGTGGAAGGCAGCTTGCCGCTAGCGTCAAAAATATTGCGTCACCATATGTACGTAGATGACGCACTGGCGGGAGGTCATGACCTGAAGTCAGCGGTGCAAGCTCGTGAAGAGTTAGAAAAAGCGGCACAATCAGCAGGTTTTTCATTACGAAAATGGACAGCCAATTCAGATGACGTACTACGAGGAATTGCGAAGAGTCATCGCCTGCGTGAAGATTTTCTGGAGCTGGAAGATACGAGCAACGTCAGGTGGAACGCCAGGTCCGACCATTTTTATTTCAATGCGCGTCCACTGGATCAAGAAGGAAGCTTTTCGAAAAGAGAAGTGCTGTCGGCCATAGCAAAACTTTTCGATCCCGCAGGATGGTTGGCCCCGGTAGTAGTCATCGCCAAAATATTGATGCAGCAGGTCTGGTTGGATGGCATCGAATGGGATGATCAATTGACCCCTTCTACTTTGCAACGTTGGCAAGCTTTTCTCGAAAATTATCCGCATATCAGCGACGTGCGAATTCCACGTTGGGTAGATTTCTCGCCAGAAAACGAGGTGCAGTTCCATGGGTTTTGCGATACTTCAGAGAAAGCATATGGTGCTGTGGCTTATATTCGTATTAAGCGTTTGGACAAGGTAAGCGTCCATCTCCTCGTAGCAAAAACGAGAGTGGCACCAGTCAAAACGGTGTCGTTGCCCAGGCTCGAGTTGTGCGGCGCGCTTCTGTTGGCAGAAATGGTTGAAGTATTCCTAAAAACGGTAGAGACTTTTAATCATCAGCTGTTCTTGTGGACAGATTCAACCATTATGCTAGCGTGGCTGCGAAAACAACCGTGTACCTGGACTACTTTCGTTGCTAATCGAGTCACAAAAATCAGTGAGAAAGTGGGTACCAAGAATTGGAGTCATGTGGACTCAGCAGATAATCCCGCAGATCTGGCCAGCAGAGGACTAGAACCACAGCACCTAAGAGATAGTTCTTTGTGGTGGCATGGGCCCTTATGGCTGCAGCAAGAGACCAGTTCGTGGCCAAAACAAAGTGACGAATGTGATACAGCGTTGGAAACAAAAACCATAAAAACTCATGTGGCTTGTGCTCAGCATATAGGCGTTTTAGAGCGTTTTTCGTCATTGCCTCGAGCCTTGCGAGTTCTATCTTATGTATTACGATTCTTTCACCAAACTCACCCGGCACATAAAAGTAGTTTTTGTTCTAAGTCCGCTACGATATCACAGCAAGAAATGCGAGAAACGACAAGGAGACTTGTGATTGCTAGTCAAAAATTGGGGTATCCATCTGAACATGCCCACTTATCAAGAAAAATGTTGATTGACTCAAAGAGTTCTATTTTAAATCTAAACCCGTTTCTAGATAACGAAAATATACTTAGAGTCGGTGGCCGGTTAGCAGGGTCCGAGCACATAGCTTATAATGAGCGACATCCTGTTATTTTACCGTATGACTGCCAATTCTCTAAGTTACTTGTGAAATTCACCCATGAAATTTCAATTCATGGTGGGAACCAGCTTGTATTACGACTTATTCGGATGCAATATTGGATTCCCAGAGTAAAGAACATGATAAAATCTATCATCCATAATTGTAAAGTCTGCGTTATCGACCGCAAGCGGTTACAGACTCAACTGATGGCTTCATTACCTCCAGAGCGAACCAAATTATCTCGCCCATTTGCAACTACTGGGGTCGATTTTACAGGTCCATATGAAATTAAGAATTACACTGGTCGCGCCTGTTTAATTACTAAAGGGTATATTTGTGTGTTTGTCTGTTTTGCTACGAAAGCTATTCACTTAGAAACTACCAGTGATCTCAGTACTGCCACATTTTTGGCAGCATTCTCGAGATTTGTTTCACGTCGAGGATGTCCAGAGAAAATGTATTCCGACAATGGAACCAATTTTGTGGGTGCCTCCCGTGTTTTTAAAGAGGATTTTAAAGCCTTTCTAAGTGATTCAAGAGAGAAGGTGGTGTCAAAGTTTGCGCACCAAAACTTTACGTGGCACTTTATTCCGGCAGGCGCTCCTCATATGGGAGGTTTGTGGGAGGCGGGTGTTAAAAGTTTTAAGTTGCACTTTCGCAAGGTAGCGTCGGATATGAAATACACGTTTGAGGAACTCTCCACCTTGCTATCGCGTATCGAAGCATGTTTGAATTCACGCCCTCTGAGCCCTATGTCATCAGATCCAAATGATCTAGCGCCGCTAACTCCAGCGCATTTTCTCGTAGGGGGTCCTTTGCTTGCTCCGATTGAACCAGACATTGTTGAAAGTCCAATATCGATTATCAATCGGTGGCAAAAACTCAAGGCATTGAACCAGAAGTTCGGCCAAGTGTGGAAAAACGACTATTTAAAAGAACTTCACAAGAGACATAAGTGGAAATTCCCCCGCGAAGACGTAAAAATTGACGACTTGGTGGTCATCAAGGAGGATAACCTTGCGGCCTGTGAGTGGCGCTTAGGTAGAGTCATGAAGACTTATGTAGGCTCCGACAATCGTGTCCGTGTCGCCGACCTGCGAACTGAACGCGGAATTATTACCCGACCGGTTGTAAAATTGATTCGTCTGCCGCCCATCTCGTAGTTAGATGTAATCGTCCGTGTTCGTAATTTTGTGCGTGTTGTCCTCCGTTCCGTTCCGAGGAAATTAACGTATTTAATTTTTTTTGTTTCTCTTAGCCACCGAAAAATGTCGAGCGTCGGAACCGTATCCGTAACCGGCAACATCGCCGATCGGTTGCGGCTGGTGCTCTTGTTTAAATACTGTTCGCGGTGTCTTTCCCCAAACCACTGCACCGACGAATGCGCCAGTGATGGGCGTTGCGGTAAATGCGATGGGTCGCATCACACCATGCTGCATCTGGGCCAGGCTAAGGACGATGCATAGTTGGCACCGACCAAGCCGCACGACGTAGTCAGGTCTAATTTTCTACAGTCTTCTCGTCAGTGCGGGACGAACGCCGAGGGAGTTTTGCCGCGCGACCTAATTTGCTGCAGGTTGAATCGAGCGTTGAGGGCGACCGGAGGTCTGAAAAAGACGATGACGAAGCAAGAATGGCGCGTTGTATCCGCAACGCAGAAGAATCGCGCGCGCTTCGACCCTCCTTGCGCGGCAACCCAAATGGAGCGTCTCGAAAGACGCGGCGCGCAGGTAGAAGATTGCGCTCAAGAAGAGACGCGCATCACAATCGGGGTCAAGGACGGACCCGGCCTAATCACCGCCGCTCCAATAGTGGCGCTCAGCGCCTGCCCTCGCCATCACCGTTGCCATGTCTGCAACAGGTGACTTCGCTCCTCCCCACGGCGCTCGTCAAGGTGATTGATAAAGGTCGCATGCATCGGATTCATGCTTTGATTGACGCTTGTTCGGAGAGCTCCATAATTTCCCAGCGTCTCGTTCGCCAACTTGGGCTGCCATCGATGCTGGTTGGCTCGCAAGAGGTTTGCTCCCTAACCCTCCGAGCGAACTATGAGTCGAACCAGTCGGTGACCGCCCAAGCGAAGGTGTTGCGTCATTTTTCGCGAGTCACGCCGCGACAAAATCTGGACACGGCGATCAAGGCACAGTTTTCGAATCTGATGCTTGCTGACCCCGACTTTTTCGTTGCGTCACCGGTCGACATGGTGTTAGGGGTAGATGTTTACCCGAAAATCATGCAACCCGGAATTATCCCTAGTGGTTTTGGAGGGGTCATAGCTCAAAATTCAATTTTTGGTTTTGTTATATCGGGCACGTTGACCCACTAATATAATTTCTTTTTTTTCATATCCACCTTTTTATATTATAATTTGTTTCCTTTTGCATATAATTAATAAATATTATAACGAGACTAACATTGAATTAATCAACTCTTTTTTTTGTTATACCTTTAAGATATATTTAAGTAGTTATCATATCTTACAGTAATACTGCAAGGGGGGCGGCATGTTTAGGCTGCAACCCTAAAGGCTAATGTAATAGATTTTAAACTTACTGCGTTATCGACACGTTCCAGTGTCGAGGCTCGATGCACGAGCGACCCGCTCGATCGGCCTCTCCAACGAGGTCTGTTGGCGGTCAATTTTATTCACGTATTGAAAGTCATCCTTCTAAGTTAGAATTCAGCCATTTGTAAAATTAATACTGCTTCACCTATTGAAAATAAAATAAAAAACGTAAGTTTCAATAAATACTCATTTGCAATAATATAATATACTTATCTGTGTTCTTTTTATTCTGGTTGTTTTTTTCTTCCATATCCGTGTGCATATATTTCGAGCACAAATTGCCTGAAATTTATATGCAGCCAGCTTGACGGTCAAATCTTTACAGCTCAAATAGCCAGCGCTCTGCTAGTGAAACAAATTCACGGAACAATATATGCTAATTTGTTTAGTACCCTTTTTCCAGTTTCAGCTTCCACTCGATCCAAAAACCATTATAGAACCGATGAAATATCTGCTTTCGTTTTTATACAATAGGCGAACCGAATAGTCGTCTCGAAATAATAGCATATAACAAGCGCCTCCAAATGACGTCTATGCATAGGTCCGCACAAGTCAGTATGTATCAGCTCATCTGACATGCTTACTCTGTTTATGCTCTGGTGAAATGTGTGAGGGTCGGCATTTTGTTTTTCTTTTTTTTTTCTTTACGCGTGGTGTAAACACCTCTTGTCATCGAAAGTGACATTTCTTTTCGTTGCAATCTTTGACATAACGTCAGAAACGACCGGTCGTTTCTGTACCACCAGGCGAATTTGAATTCAAATTCGAGTATGGCGGCCATAAATCCGTTTCAAAACCCGGGTGAAGTTTGTTCTTGCCTTTCGACAGAACACCGGAAAGCAACCTTGATTTCCGTAAGCCATGGAGAATTTGAATTTGAGTTCAAATTCAAATGCGGTTCGTTAAAAAACGAATTTATATATTTAATTTTCCTTTTGTTTTTTTTTTCTTTCTTCTCAAAACCACTGAGGTATTTTCAAGTGTGGCAACTGACAAGTTTTCCAATTTGACAGCTGACACATGTTCACGTGTGACGGCTGACAAATGTAAGAGATTTGCCAGCTGGCATTGCTTCTTTTTTGAGTTTGTTACTTTTAAAATGCTGCCATGTTCTTATTTGCCAGTTTTGTCGCTACCATTGGAATACACAACGTGTCGTAAGAACAGCAGGTTCTACCATGCGATTGCATAGTGTAAACGCACTGGAAAAAACGCACGGACAAAAACCACTTTCTGAAAAGAAAGAAAATTTGGCCGACACGTTGCAGCGAGCATTGGTTCCCGCTCTTTTGACTCAACCGTGGTGCGAGGCAGTGGCAGAAAAGGGAAAAAACCATAGAAGGAATTAAAATGCAGAAGGAAACTTTCCATCTTGATAGTTGGTGCGCTAAGAGTACATTGGTGAGTAGATTTCTGGAAAGGGGATAAGAGGGAATGATTATTTGCAGATTTTAATGATTCTTTTTCTTCTTATTCTACCCAAACCCCATAAAAACCAGCTGCAACAACGACAGAAACAGCCTCGCGCCACTCTTGTAACAGTGGGCGCAAAGACCTGCACCCCCCACAACGGCAATCTGCAAATAGTGCTCCGGTTGTGAGCGGCGACCACAGCAGCTTACCTAATCCTAGGGCGGTTCTGTCAACAACCACCGCAAAGCCACCACGTCTCAGCCAGCGTGTCCCGGACCGCTTTTGCTAGTGCAACCACCTCCAAAGTGGCACCAGTACAACGGCTACGCCAGCTGCAACGACAGCACCAGCAGAAGTAAAGCGCAACCACCACCAAAGCGCCACCAGCACAACAGCTACGCTAGCTGCAACAACAGCACCAGCAGTAGTAAAGCGCAACTACCATCAAAGCGCCACCAGCGCAACAGTTACGCTAGCTGCAACCACAACAACTCCATCAGTGGCAAAGCGACACCTCCACTACAGGGACACCAGTAGCTCGTTCTTGTAACTCGTAACGATCGCAGTTACCGATCCATGTTACCGATTTGACGTCACTCTGACGTAATTCTCACCTACACTGTTTGTGTAATAATCTGAATCGATTTCTGTTCTATTCGTTTTTTCCAAGTCGGTAGGTTGTCACATGTTCCGATTTCACTTCAATAGAATCTTTAAAAAAGTGTTTGCTTAAGAAAAGTGAATCGATAAAACTTCATGTTTTTCTCACTCCGATCTGCATAAATGACTGTAATGTTGTGTATTTATTAAATAACAAGTACTCGCAATAAATATTCTAAAACGGGTACTTTCGCTTAAGTTACATTTTTTATTGTAATACTCTGCTTATAATACTGTTTTTGTTTTAAAACGTTTTAACTTTCAAGATAATGTGATTTAAAAAGAATGCCCATTTACATAAAAGAAGGAAATTTAAGAACCAAAATATTTGTTAGAGCAAGGCAAAAGAACCCGGTTGCAAATATTTGCTAAGTTTTTATTACACATCACTTATTGTCAACTTATTTACATTCATAATAGTTGATTATTTCCGCAAACATTATAACACATATAAATAATCAAATAATCACTTTTTAATAACAAGACCATCACTTTTTTATTATAAAATTTTAGCGCACATAAAATAAAATAAATGCAAGTAGACAGCTGCTTGCCATTTAACACAATTTCGCAACGTTTCTTCTCGATTTGTGTTCTTTTTCATCACGGACCGAATTTTTACCGATTTCAACGTACACAAACATTAGTTGTCACGAAATCGGTATCCAGGGATCGATAACGCGTGACGTCACACAAATCGGTAACTTACCGATTTTGTTACAGTAACGAGGAACAGGTTTTTTGTCTTCTCGTCCTAATATAGTCTTATAAATCGCAGAATTGTTTTTTTTATTGAAATTGACCGAGGTTTTTAGAAAATCTAAAGGCTCCAAGCATAATGGGCTCGAGCTGGCTTCAGCTGGTGTCCAAACCTTATACAAAGACGTAAAAATGGGGCGTACAAACCATAATGGCTCAAGCCAACTTTTTCGTCAAGTTTCGTTATCTTGATCTGGCTGAAGTCAAAGTAATTAAAATCGAATGTTCCGTAAGGAATCAGCTGTTTTTTTTTTATTATTCAAACTAATTTTAATAAATTGAGTATTTTTCAGAACTTGAGGTAGCTTTCGTTGATTTTGGACATCAGCTGCAGCCAGCTCGAGGCTAATAGGGTTGAACCTTAAAATTTATATACTTTTTTTTTTATAAGGTAAAGTAAACGATCTTTATTTCAGAAACCAACTTAAACTGAAATTTTACTTAAAATCATCTGGACTAAATTTGTAAACCAATAAGAATTTATTATTTAACGTAAAATAATTGGAAACAAAATATATTTTGAAACAAACCTAAAAGAAAATTGATCTCAAAATAAACTGAACAAAATATAATTTGGAACCAAAACTAACTAACAATTTAACCTACATTAAACCCATTAAAATAGATATTCAAAACAAAACGAAACTACAATTTAACTTAAAAATAAATTGAATAGAACGTATGTTAGAAACGAACCAAAAATAAAACTTAACTTAAAATAAACTAATCAAAAGATCATTTGAGACAAATGGGAATAAAAATTAACTCAAAATATGCAATACCAAAATATATTTTGAAACAAAATAAAGCTATTAAATTAATTTTCAAATAAACTCAACTAAAATTATTCCTTAAACAAATGGGAGTAAAATTCAACTTAAAACATGCGAAACAAAATATATTTTGAAAAAAAACGAAACTAAAATTCGGCCTAAATTATTTTATTTATTGGCCAAGCAAGGCAATTTACTTATTCTAACAGGTTTGTTTATTTTTTTTCTTTTTTTTTTCTTTCTCCCATTTCCTTGTTTTGGTGTTCGACGATATGCAAATCAATGTGGGCGTAATCCGCCCACCTGATCGACATGAATTCAATAACACGTCAAAAAGAAAAGGAGAGAAGAAAAGAAAAAAAAAAAGAAACTTACATGCTAACATATTTTGTACATAGTAATATAGCTAAGAATTTTATTTAATAAGATTAGGAGAGATCTGAGAAGGGAATAGGGAATTGGACTGGCTATTTATTATCTTAGCATTTAATTCTTAATGTCTAAAAGGACAATAAATGAAGAGTGCAGGATTATTGGGCTTTTAGTAGGGAAAAAAGATTTGGAGAGGGCATGCTTAATTATAGATTAAGATTTCAAACCTAGTTGCTTGAAGGAAGGTATTATGACAGAAATAGGGACTTGGAAAGATTTTTCTTAAAAGTTAATTTAGACATAGGGGGTGCATAGTACTCGCTGATATTATTGAATTCTCTACAGCACCTATTTATCGTCTCATTTCTTGCGTAGACAGTGTGATGTTGATATTCATTTAATAGTCGTGTATGCCGTGTACGTCTGATCGGGTCATTAAATTGTATCTTGTTTGATATATACTCGCTATCAACAACACCGTTAATGATATCGAAGGTAAAACATGAAGTAAGTAAAGTCCTTCTTGTTGAAAGGGGCATTAAATTCAGAAGGCTAAGCCTAAAATCATAAGGTGGCAATAAATTGTACTCACGGGGGTTATACGTGTCCCTAAGCGCAAAAAGCAGAAATTGCTTTTGAATAGATTCAAGTCTTTCACTGTGTGATTCGAAAGCAGGATTCCAAATAATGCATCCATATTCAAGAATAGGGCGCACTAACGCGCAGTATAAAGCTTTCGTAACCCAAACATTTTTGAACTCTTTTGCACGCCGTTTTATAAAACCGAGTAGTTTGCTGGCCCTTGATACAATTTTATCATAATGTAAGTTGAAACGCAAATTGTTGTCCAAGTCTACACCAAGATCAACAATATGGTTGACTCTTTTAAGTTCAATGCTATTGAGGAAGTAACTGTTATTTGTTACCAAATTTTTATGGGAGAAGGTTATTACGCAGCATTTCTTAACATTAAGATGAAGTTTATTTTGATTGCACCAGTGCTCAAGAGATGACAGTTTCGACTGTAAGTAAATTACATCTGTTTCTGATTTAATAACATGGTACATTTTTAGGTCGTCTGCATACATTAGATGTGGGATATCGCAAAGAATATCAGATAGGTCTGAGATAAAAATATTAAAGAGAAGTGGACCAAGTTGACTACCTTGTGTTTCGCCGAATGTAACTAAAATATGTTTGGATAAGGTACCTTGAAATTTTACGAACTGAGACCTGTCGTGGAGATAGGACTTCAGCCAACTGAGCAAAGATCCTGAGATACCAATCTTTTCCAATTTGGAAGCCAAGATATCATGATCGACTCGATCAAAAGCTTTGCTAAAGTCGGTGTATATTGCCTCCACTTGATGTCCTTTCTCCATTTTACTTAAAACATCAGAGATCATAGTCATTAGATTTGTTGTGGTTGATCTACCTTTACGGAAATTATGTTGCTGTTCATTGAGTAAAGGATTTATAAAAGATGTTAGTTTTGCGCATATATTTTTTTCGAACAATTTTGGAATATAAATATGGCGATTCCTCTATAGTTTTCAACAGACCTTTTATCGCCATTTTTATATATTGGTGTTAGATGAGATATCTTCCAATACGATGGAAAAGATCCTTGGAGTAGAGATTTGTTAAATATTATATATAAAGGCATGATAAGTGTGTCTAAACATCGGACTAGTAAGTGCGGGGGTAACAAGTCTGGGCCGGGTCCTTTATTTGTATCAATTTCTTTAATCGCATTAGATATCTCATCACACGTTAGTTGGATATGATTAATTATAGAGCTAATTCCTGAAAAGGGAGGGGAACTATAAGTATTACTTGTGAAAACACAGAAAACTTCTTTAAAATAGTCTGCATATAAGTTGCTGATTTCATGAGGGTTGGAGGAATTGACATCACCTTTAAACATAGAAGATGGATAGCCGCTAGATTTTCGCTTTATGTTAACGAAGTCAAAAAATTTTTGTGGCTCTTGGACAATTTTCTCGCCGATAAGGTTAGTGTACAACTTATACGCTTCTTCTGACTTGATAGAGAACTCTTTAGATAGCTCGTCATATCTTAGATTCAGTTCATCGCTTACATTTTCGGTGGTTTTGAGAAGTTTGTAAATTTTGTTTCTTTAGTTTCTCAAAAATCTGAGATTTTTGTCTAGCCATGGCTCCGAAAGCTTATTCTTTTTCTTTATTTTTGGCACATAGTTTTCGATAGCAGTAAAAATGTGCTGATAAAATCTTGAGACAGCGGTGTCTAAATCTATGTTGGATAGAATATTATTCCAGTTTAGGGCATTTAGATAACATTTAATACTTTCGTAATCGGCGTTGAGGTAATTGTATGCAATAGAGTTATTATAAGACTGGGTAAAAGTAATGTCGTTAGCAGAGAAAGCAACTGTTAAAGCTGTATGGTGAACAGTGTTAGTAAATAAATTTTCTGCTTCAGTGCATGGACTAACCTTCACTTCATCGTACGAGTTTGTAAAGATAAGGTCCAACCATCTGCCATTTTTATTTTGTTCAGAAGAAACTTGTTGCAGATCGTTGCCATAAAAGGTACTAAATAATGAGAAATCTATGGCATTAGAAAGGTTAACAGGAAGAAGATACTTGTCATTTTCATCAACAACAAAAGAGATATTTGGCCGGTTGAAGTCACCAAGAATAACAACCTTATCTTCCTCTTTAAGAGTGAATGTAAAGGAGGACAGTGTTTCACATAGCTCATTGTATGTTGTTTCACTTGAGCCGGGAGGAATGTAAACGACACCTATGTACATAAAAAGACTATTTCCTGAACAGACTTTAATTATCAGGTGATCAAAAAGTTTATGGGTATGCGTATCTATTAGCTCACTTGAAAGAGAATTGTGAGTTGCTATGAGAACGCCACCTCCTCTAGAAAGACCAGTAGAGGAGTAATCCCGATCGTTTCTGAAGACAGTCCAATTACTGTCAAGAATTTCTTCATTATTGAAGGTATCATTTAACCATGTCTCAGTGAATACTAGAACATTGAAGTGACATGATTTGGCGTCAACATAGAGTTTATTTAATTTGCTTCTCATGCCGCCGCAGTTATGGTAAAATATATTTAAGAAATGGGAGTTAGGGACGATAGTATTGTTGTTGGTCTTTACGCGATTTTCGAAGAAGGGAGACATGTTTAGTCCTGACGTGAGCACCATAGGTATCAAGATCCGCCTTGACTTGATCGATCGTCACGCTGAGTTGGTCGTGAAAACGAATAAATAAGTTAAGCAAGTCATCAACATCGGTAGGCAGACCTTCTTGCTGAATTAAAACTTTAAGATTAGTTTTAGTCTTGCCTTCAATGCATGTTGAATCAGGGGCTTTGTGCATGTTATTAAATACACTAAACAAAATATATTTTGGGACAAAATGAATATAAAATAAACAGATTATGAAAATAAACTAAACAGAATATATTTTGGAATAAAATTAAACTAAAATTTAAATAAATAAATAAACCAATAAAACTGAGATTTAACTTAACTTAAAATAAACAAAATATATTTTGAAAACCAAATCGAATTATAAATTTAACTTAAATTAGAATGATCAAAATATATTTTGAAACAAAATGAAACAAAATATATTTTGAAAACCAAATAAAAATTAAAATTTAAGGAAAATAAACAAAATATTTTGGAAAATCAATAAAATTGAAATTTAACTCAAATTAGAGCAAACGAAATATATTTTGGAACAAAATAAAACTCAACTTTAACTTAAATTAAAATTAACAAAATATATTTTGGAAAATCAAGTCATAATTAAAATTTACTTAAATTAAAATAAGCAAAATATATTTGGAATACACTACGAAATCAAAATCTAACTTTACTTAAAATAAACAAAATATATTTTAAAAACCGAAGAAACCAAACTTTAACTTATATACACATATACAAAATATATATTTTTTTTATTTTTAAACAAATCTTAACCTCAATAAATTAGATAAGAGAAAGGTGCACTAAATAGAAGATGATTTGAACGGAACCGAAACTAAAATTATCTTAACATACACGAATTAAAATAGTTTTTTAAATTAATCAGAATTAAAGTTAATCAGAAACTTACGGTAAAGTTAAAAATAAAGGAAAAATGTTTTGAAACGAATCGAACTAAAAACGAAAGCTTAACTGAAGTTTAAAATAAAAATACTACATTTTAAGCTAGCAAAACTTTAAGTAAAAACTAAAATTGTTGAATTAAGCTCAGTATTGTTCGCTTTTTTTAAGTCACGAATAAGATTAATAAATTGTATTCTTATGTTAAGATGATTAACTAAAAATTCCTATCTTTTCCTCACCATCCTGGATGATGCGGCTGGGAAAATAGGCTATAGGCAGCGGCTTTTAAGAGGGCTCCTGAAAATAAATGGAAACAGGAGAAGGTTGGGCAACAACACCTCCTCGCCTCCCCGACTTTAGAATCTTTACCGACTTTAGAGTCACCAAGCCACCATCTAGTCGTCTCGCTCTATCTAGGTTTTTTTTCGGTTTGTCAAGTGTTTAAATTTTTCTTTTTTGCTTGTTTCCGTTAGAGCTGAAGTTGCTCCTTTAACCCTCTGCACCCGAAAGTTTATTTTCCTGTAACCCCCAGGCATCCCACGGTCCGAAGCAACCGAACTCCCATTTTCCCTGAGCTACGACCAATGCATAGCTAGGTGTGATGAAACCGCTTCGAGGCTGTGGGACTTGGCTATTGGGACATCTCAGCCAAGAACTGGGTAGTGGTTTGTTACAGAAAATAATTGTACCCAACCAACGTTGGATAATTGGCGCCCAATGTGGGGCAATGTTTGTTACAGAAAATAATTGGCTATGTTTTCGTAAACTGCTATGTTTCTTAAACAGCGTAAAATAATGAACTTTGAAAATTTTCGATAAATTCGTTTTACCTAAATTTTTTTTTGATAAACAGCCTTTTTGCTTCGTAACCATTTTCAATCCCCCTCCCCTCTCCTTTACCTTTCCCTAAACACACACAAACACAAGGATTTTTTTTTTGGTCAGTTTAAATCAAGACATTGGGTTTATTTATTTTTTTTTCTTTCGAATGCTTAACATTAATTCTTCAAGGAAAGCAGAGATCTGAGTCATCTTGGGTTCTGACCGGGGGAATGATTGGAAGTAATCGGTAAAACTACTTCTTAATTTTAAAAATATTTTTTTTGTCGTTAACAGTTTTCCTACGGGGTCGTGAAATTTTCTCAGTGTTTTTGATATCAACTTCTTATGGTTGATCATACCGAAAAATTTCCTGCCTCTTAATTAAAGTATTTCCTATCGCGATTCATCTTCAGTTGAGATTTTTGCCCATGAAAAGTTTTGTAGGCGAACTGGCTGAAGTGTTTCAACTTAAATAATAGTTTCCATTTAGTTTCCGTTTAAAAGGAGTGGTGACGTGTGATTCAAAGATAAGCCTAATTTTTTTTGCCTATACCATGATGCAGCATTCCAGTGATGGTGAAAAAATAAGAGAGTGATTTAACTAATTGAAATTTTTTGTCTTGCCTTTATCTTATCGATAAATTTTTTTTTTATCTTACACAGTAGGGCTATTCCCAGTTACGGGCCAATAGCTTTGCAAATGTATGCCCTACCAAATATTTGCCATCAACTGTGAGCACACTTTTTAGAACACTGTTGCAAACAAAACTCACAGCTGTTTTGCAGGGAAAAAATATAGCACGAACAGTATTTGTGGTGTTTTTCATTATTATTTATCAAAATTTAATATTTATCAGAGTGAGTTCCATATCAGAGTCTGTTAATTTTGTTTTATTAGCGGCGTTTGGTTAAAATGTGATAGCTGATTGATTGGCAAATAAGAGTTGCCTATACTCGACTGTATGCAATGCGATTTTAGTGTTGCGAATTTGACACAGTCGGGCAAATGCAAATCTATACATTTTGTTGTTGTGTTGAAAATATTTGCCATCATATTTTTCAAATGCCACGATGACACGCTATTTGCCCGTAATCGGGAATAGCCCTAGTGTGTAATTTTTTAAGTCATGGCAAAATAACCATATACGGACATCACTACGTGATAAAATAAAAAAAGACCCCTGTCTTCCAGTTTTGCCCAAAATCCTCCAAGTTTGAGATGTGGGGCCTCGGTGTCATTTTTGCAAAAAAATTATCATTTTCTCAAGCTCATATCTTGCAAACCGTTCGGAATTTTGATTTACTCTCTGAAGAAAAGTTGTACCTCTTGTCATAAAGAACAAAAATTGTGAACATATAAAATAAAAAACTTCATCTTCAAGGTCAAAATCGCAAAAAAACTTTAAAAAATTCAATTTGTTTACCTTTTTTCCCGTGTTCAGGTCCATAGGTAGCAAACCGGTCAAAATTCAAGGAAATAATCAACTACAAAAATGAACCTAAGATCTCAATAAACAACTTTTTAGAACATATAAACTTCCTAGGAATGATTCTTAACACCGTTTAGGTAGCGCTTAGGTAGCCGCTAAAGTGAAAAATTTCTCGAAAATTTTTTAATTTCATTTGTTTTTTCTTTACTTCAACATTGAGATACTATAAAGCCTTCTCCCGTAAGTGAAAAGGCATGTTGCAGGTTTCATTGTTATTTGTACTATTACTGATTTTATTAATCTTAGTTCTTAGGTGGTATGGGTTGACATTTAGAGTTAGGGTTGTAACAAAGAGTAGTAGCATAGATATTTAGTTATAATGATTCAGTGTTGTAGGGATTAGTAGTCTCAGCAGGGATGGCACTACAATACTATGCTATCTATTACAAAAATTATAAAAAAAAGTATTCGTATTATGTTGATAATGTTGATGGCTCTGGACTTGCAAATCGCACTCTCTTAAGTTGTGGATCCAAATCGTCGTCCGAATCGTCGGAATCTGACTCTGATTCGGAACTTATGGTGTCCACAGGCACGTTACTTCCAGACTGCCCTCCATCATCAGCTTTTTTCTTTAGATACTTCATTAACATCATACAGGGTGATCTTGTGACTCTACCAACATACCTGAAATGAATTAGAAAACAAATCAAAAAAGGAATGCAAAACAATGCACCAATAAAATTGATATTACCTTTGCAAGCAATTCGTCGAGTTTTTTGCCTTTGTACCGTTTTCCAGATTCGGAAGGGAGTTGTTTGATAAAATCGTCAAAGTGAAAATGAAGAAAATGCAGCTTTAATGTCACCGATTTTATCAAAATAATACAGCATTTCTTTCACCCATTCTCTTGCTTCCGGTTCCGCGTCTCGATCCCCTCCCAAGACTTTGGTGCATACACGCTGAAGGTAAATGCATGCCATTGAATGATTATAATCATGAAGCGATGATTCAAAGTTGCTCTTGAATAGTTTTCTAATGTCAGGGCCATTAAGTACGCCTGTTAAATGAAGACAAAAAATAAAGACAGAAAAGAAAACATTAACAAAGTGAAAATAGTACAATGAGGTGAACAAAAATTCGTTTTAAATTTACTACAATACCTTTTTTAATTTTGTCATCGCTATGCTTTGGGAAAACGCTTTTCAAATAGTCGAATGCGTTTGGACAATTTACAACGGTCACTTCGATGAATTCTTTAACAAATCCCAATTTTATGTGGAGCGGTGGCAGCAAGATGTCTTCAGTATTGTCTATTAAAGGTGCATTTCACAGTTTATGTTGTTTCATTTGTTCCTCCACACTTCCTCTTGGTCTCCACGAATTACATTGGTATTGATTCAGAGATGAGCGCGAATACCAATTACAAAGAAAACAAAAGAATTTTGGAAAGCCGCCCTTATCGATGATCCCTTACAAAATGTTGATGACCTTCAAATCACAGCAAAGCTTCCACTTATTTTCGTAGTATTTGATTTTTTTCCATTATATCTTTTAATGTTTCATAGCTTTCTTTCATGTTAATACCCATTGCTAGCGGAATGGAAGGTTTTCGGTTCGACACATGCAACAACACTGCTTTTAAGTTTGAAACAGAACCATCAATAAATAATCTCCACCAAAGCTTTTACATCGTTGCTGTAAGCGAACGAATTGTCATCATTTAGAGTGTAAAGGCTCTGAAATTCAGCTTGCCGTTTGCGGTACGCCGTAGAGTTCACATTATCATATGTGAGTTTTCTTTGCTTTAAAAACGCTGTCAAAAATATGGCAAGTCGCTGCGATAGTCCCAATATGGCCACAATGAAATCCATTACCATTTGTGTTATTAGTTGTGGTCCATCTCTTCCCTGTTGGGGCTAATAATCGGTATCAAATGGATCTTCATAAGTAACACCACTTGCTCTAGTCATTCCTGTACATTCTGTACTACGATCTGGAGTTGGCGGCCTTGGTGATACAAAATTTTCAGGTTTTTTGTTTTGAACTCAACTTTTTTTTAGGAAATCGCTTATTTTCTTACACTTCAATTATTTTTTTTACTAGGGCTGTTTTTTGAGAAAACCAGATTTTTATTAAAAAAGTGAAGTTAAAAAAAATTTTTTTAATTTGCCCCAATGAGTTAATAAAAATTAGCATATTTATGTACAGATATATAGCGTTTTCAAAGTTCTTTTCAACGATACCTATCTCAACCAGATCGGATAATAAATGGGTGAGATATAAGCGATAATATACTCAAGCTATAAAGGCCTATACCTCAAGAAGTTGGATCGGCCTTGTAACGGTACGTTTTACGCTGGGGTATCACTCGCCGGACCAGCAGTCCTGTCACAAAACAATTTCTATTTTGGGACCCAGAAATAAAGAAGCTGAAGCGGTTTTATTTTAAATTCAAGAACTCTTGTTTATTAAATTTAGCTTCAGTGCTTTTATCTTAGATCTATCTTTAATAAATGTAAAACGTATAGGATGGCGCTTCCTGCGCGGTAAATAAGGAAATAAAATAATGAATTTAAGTTGTCGGTGATAGCTTACTTGCGTGCTCTCGGCACGTCTTCGTTATAGCTGGGTTGCGTGCTCTCAGCACGTCTTCAATGTCGTGTGCGGCGTAGGCACGTTTTCGCCGTAACTGGGACTACGTACTCTGTAGTACGTCTCGTTGTCCTTGGGCGCTCTCTGTAGCGCGTCTCCAATATCGCGTGTGGCGTAGCACGTCTCGATACAGCTGGGTTGCGTGCGCTCAGCACGTCTTCAATGTCGTGTGCGGCGTAGGCACGTTTTCGCCGTAACTGGGACTACGTACTCTGTAGTACGTCTCGTTGTCCTTGGGCGCTCTCTGTAGCGCGTCTCCAATATCGCGTGTGGCGTAGCACGTCTCGATACAGCTGGGTTGCGTGCTCTCAGCACGCATAGCTTCGTTATAGCTGGGACTACGTACTCTGTAGCACGTCTTGTCGTCCTTGAGCGCTCTCTGTAGCGTGTCCTCAATATCGCGTGCGGCGTAGCACGTCTTCGATACAGCTGGGTTGCACCCTTGTGCGTTGCACACTCTAGCACACCTGAGTCGTGTGCTCTCTAGCCCGTCTTGGATGCTTTCGCGTTGACCAAGTGCGTTGATTTCGACGCACGTGTCGACCTCTGTCTTAGGGCGAATCTGTTGCTTCCTTAGGCGTTGAATATTCTGCGTTTTGTAGTCTGAGTTTTGGGTACGACGCACGTGTCGAACTCAGTCTTCTGGGCAACTATACTGTTTTGCCGGACGCTGGGTACTCCGTAGTCTTGCTGGTCTGAGTGCGTTGGGTATGACGCACGTGTCAAACTCAGTATTCTGGGCAAATCTGTAGTTTTGCCGGACGCTGGGTACTCCGTAGTTTTGCTGGTCTGAGTGCGTTGGTTATGACGCACGTGTCAAACTCAGTATTCTGGGCAAATCTGTAGTTTTGCCAAACGCTGGATATTCTGTAGTCTCGCTGGTCTGAGTGCGTTGGTTATGACGCACGTGTCAAACTCAGTTTTCTGGGCAAATCTGTGGTTTTTGCCGGGTGCTGGGTACTCTGCGTTGTGTTGAGCTGAGTGCGTTGGGTATGACGCACGTGTCAAACTCAGTCTTCTGGGCAAATCTGCAGTTTTGCCGGACGCTGTGTACTCTGCAGCCTGGTCGGCTTGAGCCCATGGACGCTGACCGTGGTAGCTTTACACTTCGACTCCAGGATGGACACTCTAGGGTTACTAAAATGTCCACGCCTGTACGGTAGTGTTGTCACAACAAAGAGTCGTTATACTCGGCGGCAGGGAAGGTCCAGGCCAAACCATGCGTTATCCCTGTGACCAGTGGCACTATCCAAGTTGTGACAAACGAAGCGTACGTCTGGGTAGTAAGCTAAACCGATCAGTTTCGCTGGCTGGGGCTCCTCGGTGCCGTCTTGATACTGCCGAAGTGAGACTGTGCTGGATGCTCTCGATGTTCGTAGTCGTTGGCTCTTGGGGCGTTTGACGCTAGACGTTACGTTGTCCTTATAGCGTTGAGTTCGTCGGCGCTCACTGGGCCGCAAATGTAACCTTGCGCTGACGATCTTACCCACTGTCCTCGTACTGTCTGGAACTCGTTATGCCGGAGCAACTCGTCAAGTACTCGAGCGTGTGGTCATAAATGCCGTGACTATTAGCAAATCTCTTTAGTTGTACTCTTCTCTAATAAACAAGGTCCAGGCCAAACCATGCGTTATGAATATTAGATACTTTCCAACACAGAGGACCACGTACTTACAATTGTCGGGCTTGCAGCAAACAGACCGATTTTCTGTTCTGCACTCCCTTTTATGCTTTGTCATTCTCAAAGCTTTTCGTCGTAAAAGCTCTTCGTGGCCATTTTGAAACTTTGTTATCGCTCGTTAAGATGGCTGCATTGCATGCTTGATGTCTCCTGCTTGAGCTTGATGGGTTTGAGGGTGTCGTTACACCTTACTAGTTGACCTCGCACACGCTTGGCGAGCATGTTTGACGGTTGCTCCTATGGTGTGCTCTATGATTATTGATGGCTAGTTGTGGCTATTTGTGATGGCCATAATTCCTCAACAATTATGGTCGTTACAGCCTTCTTAAAAAAACTTTGTGGTTTTAATCAGCGCTGGAAGCCCTCCAGGCCAAAGAAAATTGGCGCATTTTTCGTAAAATAAATTTTTTCGTAAAGGCGGAAAATAAAAAACTCTTTTTGGGCCATTTTTCTCTCATTTTTTAAAGTTTTTTGCGATTTTGACCTTGAAGATGAAGTTTTTTTTATATGTTCACAATTTTTGTTCTTTATGACAAGAGCTACAACTTTGCCTCAGTGAGTAAAATAAAATTCCGAACGGTTTGCAAGAGCTTGAGAAAATGATAATTTTTTTGCAAAAATGACACCGAGGCCCCACATCTTTGGGGGCCCATAAAAGAAACCTGGAGGACTTTGGGCAAAACTGGGAGACAGGGGTCTTTTTTTGTTGTACTGTGTTATCGTATCTTCTCCAGTAATTATCGTTACCTTATCGTTTTCTTATCGTTATCTTAACTTATCGTTATCTTAACTTATTATCTTAACTTATCATTATTTTATCGTGAAATTATCGAAATACTATCGTTTTATTATCGCTATCTAGATTATCGCGAAATTATCCAAATACTATCGTTATAATATCGTTATATCTTCGCTATCGTTATACTATCGCGAAATTGTCGCTATATTATAGATATCGATTACGTTATCGCTAATTTATCCTTTTATTATCGCTATCGATAAATTATCGTTAAATATTCGAGATCTTATAGTGTTATTATCGTTATCTTACCTTTTCAGATTATTGCTATATTATCGCGATATTATCGCTATATTATCTTCTTAATTTTTGCTGTAAATATCTTATCGCTAAGTAATCGTTATATTATCGCTTTATTATCGATATTATTGCTAAATTATCGTTACTATCGTATTTTAATACGGAAAATTTTTTGATTCTTTCTATTTCTACTCTGAAAAAACTTCGCATTCTACCCCAACATTTTTCTCTGGACGAAATGAACATTAACAATTATATCCAAAATATTCGTTGAACTGATTAAGTGGAATTCGAATTATCCTGGGCGATCCAGTTGAACCTGCATAAACAGTTATTGATAATTTACCCCTAAGAAGTTATTATACCTGAACCTGTAAGTTACTAAACTTAAAATTATAAAAAAAAATATATCATACATATCCCTAAATAAATCCATTTAACCTAAACTTTGCTTTCGGACTTACTCCTCTTAGGAAATTTTAGTTGGAAAATCGTGTTGTTGCTTGTTTTGGGTAGGCAAGTCTGGCTAATGCCAGCTAAAGGTTGAAGTAGTTGAGTTGGTGGCTCACTATATAAATTTTGTTTTTTTTTATTGTTTACATGATGATGGTACCACGGAGCCCGATGGGTTCTCTACATCCTAAAGGGGCAGAAGCACTGGACAATACATTTTGCGCTGTGTGTAGCGAGGAGCTTAAGAGTGTGGAGGATAGAGTCGCAACTAAATGCAACCATCGGTTTCATCGGCACTGTATTTGCACATAGTTGGAGAAGAATCCGACTTGCCCAGTTTGCAGGCAGCCTTGAGGATTTGCGGAGCTGACTACAATCGCAGAAAACATGACGTCTTCGAAGAGCCTTGTGAATACTCGTTTGCAGGGAGCCACTAGTAAGATGAGAGGTGGTGCAGTGCAAGGTCATTCGCTTACTAGAAGCGGATCACGCAACCAAACAGCTACAAACCCAGGGACACCCCAACAAGCCACGTCAAGGCCCGGTAATAGTCCAAGCCCAAGACGGTCCAAGACTACTGAAAGTCAAGTTTTTCATTTTTGAAACCAATTTCCCACAAGTCAGGAACCTTTTCCTACAAACACTGAACGCGTGTCCAACACTATTCATAATTGGCACATAAAATTTAATGGTTCCTCTGATAGTTTCTCGGTGGACGAGTTTATCTATCGTATTAACATTCTTACCAATAACCATCTCAATGGTAATTTTGCGCTTTTGTGTCGGCATGTGCATTCATTGTTTGAGGGAAAAGCCCAAACTTGGTTTTGGCGGCATCACCGTCTTGAAGACAATAAAGAGTGGTCGGAGTTGTGTCGAGCGCTACCCAGGCAGTTCAAAGATGACAGTACTGACTTTGATGTCAAAGATGATATTCACAGAAGGAAACAAAAATCTTCGGAGCCATTTGATGACTTTTTAAAAGCAATCATGAGCTTGTCTGATAGACTTAGAGAGCCTTTGACGGACTCAGAGCTGGTAGAAATGGTGGTAAGGAACCTTAAACCTGATTTACGTCACGAATTCTTGCATTTTAATTTTCTAAACATTTCTGACTTACGCCGAGAAGTGCGGAAGCACGAAAAGTTTTATTAAGGACGTTTTAAGCCATTCCTTTTGAAACAAATTACTCCACGGAGGCAAATTGCTGAAATTTCGCATGAGACGCAAGCGCCTGTTTATGAGACTGGTGAAGATCCCAGCGATCTAGAAGTTGATGTTGAAGTCAACGAGGTCAGTACCTTCTTAAAGTGTTGGAATTGTGACGAGATAGGGCATGGCTACCAACTGTGCCTCAAACCCCGGCGAGTCTTCTGCTATGGGTGTGGTACAGTGGACGTTTACAAACCAACTTGTCCAAAATGCAGTCCCAAAGTGGAAAACTCAAAGTGGGATGTTCGTCAGCAGAACGGCGTGAGTCCACAACTTCGACCTCGGAGTTAAAACCCATTTGCATTTTGCAAAATTCAACACCATCTTCACCAAATCTTTCTCCACCATCTCGCTTTTGTTCTTATCACGTTCGACTAAAAGAGTATCTTGAGGCTCAAAATAGAATTTTAAGTGAGCCAAGTCTAACAAAACTCGTTCGTCTTCACGCATAAATGCTTTTTGGAAGCGCATAACATCTCTGCGCAACATTGTTATTTCCTCAATATCTTTCAAACCATTCGTCTTTATACAAATCTTAAAATTTCAAATAATAATTATTTGGCTTTGCTCGAAATGCATTGGTCATGACTTAGCAAAAATGCTTATTTCAACTCGTAAATTTATAAAGCTGGTCATAAGCTTCAAAACAGCAGACGGACAAAATCAGCAGGCCGTGGGTTCGATTATTCTTCCAATAACGTATGAAGATATAACCAAAAACTTTGAATTTTTACTAGTGCCTTATCTACAACAAAACATTATATGTGGTTTCGATTTTTGGAATTGCTTCGGCATAAAAATTTATTTTTGCAACAAACTGGAGGAGCTTGAATTCTCCGATGATTCTAACTTAGTCAGTCTCACACCATCACAAAGACAACGGTTGGATGCGACTATCGAAGCTTTTCCTTCGTTTGAAAAGGTGGGATTGGGTCTGACTACCTTGATAGAGCATTCGATTGACACTGGAGCAGCGATACCAATCAAACAAAGATATTATCCAATATCACCGGCCAGAGAAAAATTATTGTGCCAAGAGATTGATCTCATGTTACAGCTAGGGGTCATCGAAGAGGCGGATAACTCTCCTTGGTCTTCGCCAACCGTTGTCATTCCACGTAAATATTCCAGTCCACGTAAATATTCCACATAATGGAATATTTAAAGGAACAGATTTTTTATTGCTTTGGGGTACCCGAAATCTAAGTGTCAGACAATGGTAGCCAATTCAAATGCAAAAAGTTTGAAGCGTTTCTAAAAAAATATGCGCTGATTCACACTTGCACAGCGGTTTACTCATTGCAATCAAATGCGTCCGAAAGAGTTAATCGTAGCATTAATGAAGCCCTGCGCTCATACCATGGCCCCGACCAATGTGATTGGGACCAGTACTTGAGTAGCATTAACAGCGCTCTAAGACTTAGTATGCGCTATTCAATTGCAAATTTACCCTATCCCATTGTTTTCGGTCAGAATATGATAATTCATGGCGACGAGTACAAATTGCTTCGAAATTTAGATCTTCTTACCGAGGCAAATTCCACACTGCCGCGTCAAGACCATTTCCAGTTGCTAAGAGACAACATACTTTCAAAAATGCGAGAGGCATATCAAAAAAATCAGAAAAGACATGATCTGCGTACGAGACCACGTACTTTCAAGGTGGGAGAAGAAGTGATAAGGCGAAATTTTGCCTTAAGCAATGCTTCGAAAAATTTTAATGCAAAACTGGCACCTTTGGGTTTTCCAGCTAAAATCAAGGAAAAGATTGGTTACTCGTATTACGTTATTGAGGATTTCTCTGGCAAAAATTTAGGCACGTACCATATTAAGGATCTGTGGCAGTAAACACTTATCCCCTTTTTCTGACACTTTTCTGCAGCAGGCTTGGATTAGTATCAGCTTTGTGAGGGTCGGTATTTTGTTTTTCTTTTTTTTTCTTTACGCGTGGTGTAAACACCTCCTGGCATCGAAAGTGACATCTCTTTTCGTTGCAATCTTTGACATAACATCAGAAACGACCAGTCGTTTCTGTACCACCCGGCGGCCACAAATCCGTTTCAAAACCCGTTTGAAGTTTGTTCTTGCCTTTTGACAGAACACCGGAAAGCAACCAAGATTTCCGTAAGCCAAGGCGAATTTGAATTTGAATTTAAATTCAAATGCGGTCCGTTAAAAAACGAATTTATATATATAATTTTCCTTTTGTTTTTTTTTATTTCTTCTCATTGCGTCTTGAAGGGCCACTCACGCTGTTTCAACGGTAGTAAATTTCAACGCGGCAAGTTGCTGGCGAGGCTGGTGTTTCGCGATGTAGTGCATTTGTCCTACAATTTTGTTAAAACCTTCTCAAGCGGTACCACTTATCGTGAACGAACCTTCGATAAAATCTTGTATTTTATGTCGAAAAACACAAGGTAACGTCAAATGCACAACATCGTGAACAACCATAACTCGTATATAATATTTATATATATATATGTATATATGTTCACATAAATGTGGATATGTATATGAATATTTTTTTTTAAGATTTGGCAGCTGAGGTATTTTCAAGTGTGGCAACTGACAAGTTTTCCAATTTGACAGCTGACACATGTTCACGTGTGACGGCTGACAAATGTAAGAGATTTGCCAGCTGGCATTGCTTCTTTTTTGAGTTTGTTACTTTTAAAATGCTGCCATGTTCTTATTTGCCAGTTTTGTCGCAACCATTGGGTTACACAACGTGTCGTAAGAACAGCAGGTTCTACCATGCGATTGCATAGTGTAAACGCACTGGAAAAAACGCACGGACAAAAACCACTTTCTGAAAAGAAAGAAAATTTGGCCGACACGTTGCAGCGAACATTGGTTCCCGTTCTTTTAACTCAACCGTGGTGCGAGGCAGTGGCAGAAAAGAAAAAAAAACCATAGAAGGAATTAAAATCCGGAAGGAAACTTTCCATCTTGATAGTTGGTGCGCTAAGAGTACATTGCTGAGTAGATTTCTAGAAAGGGGATAAGAGGGAATGATTATTTGCAGATTTTAATGATTCTTTTTCTTCTTATTCTACCCGAACCCCATAAAAACCAGCTGCAACGACAGAAACAGCCTCGCGCCACTCTTGTAACAGTGGGCGCAAAGACCTGCACCCCCCACAACGGCAATCTGCAAATAGTGCTCCGGTTGTGAGCGGCGACCACAGCAGCTTCCCTAATCCTAGGGCGGTGCTGTAAACAAACACCGCAAAGCCACCACGTCTCAGCCAGCGTGTCCTGGACCACTTTTACTAGTGCTCCACTGGTGGCAACGTCGGCCAAAGCAGCACCGCAACAATACCAGTTAGTGTCGTCAACAACCGGCTTCCAAACTAATACCAAAAAGTAGCAAAGCGCAACCACCTCCAAAGCGCCACCAGTACAACGGCTACGCCAGCTGCAACGACAGCACCAGCAGTAGTAAAGCGCAACCACTATCAAAGCTCCACCAGCACAACCACAACAACTCCATCAGTGGCAGAGCGACACCTCCACTACAGGGACACCAGGTTTTTAGTCTTCTCGTCCTAATATAGTCTTGTAAATCGAAGAATTGTTTTTTTTTATTAAAATTGGCCAAGGTTTTTAAAAAATCTAAAGGTTCCAAGCATAATGGGCTCGAGCTGGCTTCAGCTGGTGTCTAAATCTTATACAAAGACGTAAAAATGGAGCGTACAAACCATAATGGCTCAAGCCAGCTTTTTCGTCAAGTTTCGTTAACTTGATCTGGCTGAAGTCAAAGTAATTCAAATCGAATGTTCTGGTAAGAATCAGCAGGTTTTTTTATTATTAAAACTAATTTAAATGATTGAGTATTTGGCAGAACTTGAGGTAGCTTTCGTTGATTTTGGACATCAGCTGCAGCCAGCTCGAGGCTAATAGGGTTGAACCTTAAAATTTATATACTTTTTTTTATAAGGTAAAGTTGAACCTATCTATGGCTAAACAATCTATATTTCAGAAACGCACTTAAACTGAAATTTTACTTAAAATCATCTGGACTAAATTTGTAAACCAATAAGAATTTATAATTTAACGTAAAATAATTGGAAACAAAATTTATTTTGAAACAAACCTAAAAGAAAATTGATCTAAAAATAAACTGAACAAAATATAATTTGGAACCAAAACTAACTAACAATTTAACCTACATTAAAACTATTAAAATAGATATTTAAAACAAAACGAAACTACAATTTAACTTAAAAATAAATTGAATAGAACGTATGTTAGAAACGAACCAAAAATAAAACTTAACTTAAAATAAACTAATCAAAAGATCATTTGAGACAAATGGGAATAAAAACTAACTCAAAACATGCAATACCAAAATATATTTTGAAACAAAATAAAGCTATTAAATTAATTTTTAAATAAACTCAACTAAAATTATTCCGTAAACAAATGGGAGTAAAATTCAACTTAAACATGCGAAACAAAATATATTTTGAAACAAAACGAAACTAAAATTCGGCCTAAATTAAACTAAACAAAATATATTTTGGGACAAAATGAAACCATAACTTTGACTTAAATTAAAATAAACAGATTATATTTTGGAATAAAATTAAACTAAAATTTAATTGAAACTTAAATAAACAGAATATAGTCTGAAACACAACGAAATTAAAATAAACAAAATATATTTTGGAAACCAATAAAACTGAGATTTAACTAAAATTAAAATAAACAAAATATATTTTGAAAACCAAATCGAATTATAAATTAAACTTAAATTAGAATGATCAAAATATATTTTGAAACAAAATGAAACAAAACATATTTTGAAAACCAAATAAAAATTAAAATTTACGGAAAATAAACAAAATATTTTGGAAACTCAATAAAATTGAAATTTAACTTATATTAAAGCAAACGAAATATATTTTGGAACAAAATAAAACTAAACTTTAATTTAAATTAAAATTAACAAAATATATTCTGAAAAACCAAGTCATAATTAAAATTTACTTAAATTAAAATAAGCAAAATATATTTGGAAAACACTATGAAATCAAAATTGAACTTAACTTAAAATAAACAAAATATATTTTAAAAACCAAAGGAACCAAACTTTAACTTATATACAAATAAACAAAATATATATTTTTTTTTTATTTTTAAACTTTTATTTTTATTTTAACCTCAATAAATTAGATTAGAAAAAGGTGCACTAAATAGAAGATGATTTGAATGGAACCAAAACTTAAATTATCTTAACATACACAAAATAAAATAGTTTTTTTTTAAATAAATCAGAATTAAAGTTTACCGTGAGTTAAAAATAAAGGGAAAATGTTTTGAAACGTAACGAACTAAAAACGAAGTCTTAACTTAAGTTTAAAATAAAAATACTACATTTTAAGCCAGCAAAACTTTAAGTAAAAACTTAAATTGTTGAATTAAGCTCAGTATTGTTCGCTTTGTTTAAGTCATGAATAAGATTATAAATTGTATTCTTATGTTAAGATGATTAACTAAAAATTCCTATCTTTTCTTCACCATCCTGGATGATGCGGCTGGGTAAATAGGCTATAGGCAGCGGCTTTTAAGAGGGCTCCTGAAAATAAATGGAAACAGGAGAAGGTTGGGCGGGTAAATACCGGGTGGGGAAAACAACACCTCCTCCCCACTCCGACTTTAGAATCACCGTCACCAAGCCACCATATAGTCGTCTCTCTCTATCTAAGTTTTTTTCGGTTAGTCAAGTGTTTAAGTTTTTCTTTTTTGCTTGTTTCTGTTGGAACTGAAGTTGCTCCTTTAACCCTCTGCACCCGAAAGTTTATTTTCCTGTTACCCCCAAGCATCTCACGGTCCGAAGCAACCCCACTCCCATTTTCCCTGAGCTACGACCGAAGCATAGCTAGGCGTGCAGAAACCGCTTCGAGGCTGTGGGACTTGGCTATTGGAACATCTCAGCCAAGAACTGGGTAGTTGTTTGTTACAAATGGTAGGCGATGCTGCTTACCCATGATACATCCTTCACATAAAAAATCAGTGTCGCCAAATGAGACATTTTGCTGACGCAGCAATTTCTTTACGTGTTCCTTTGCTTGATGACACATACGCTCATGCCACAGTTGAAGCGACTCTGACTCAACAGAAATGCTAACAGAAATGCCACAGAAATGTAGTGCGGAGTGTTGAACCTTTAAATGCAACTTAAACAACTTTGAGCAGCTTAAACAACTTTGAGATGAAAATAAATTAAGCTTTTTATCTGGCACAAAAAACACGTCAGCTAAATACTTCACGTTCCACTCATTACCATCATAAGCCTCTACAACAATGTCGCCCTTACCATACGCCTATACAATGGAGCCATCAACAATTCTTACACCCCTTTGATTATCAAGCTAAGCGTAGCTCTTAAACCATTCTTTGCGATGCGACATAGGGTCACTAGCACCAGAGTCCATATACCAACTGGTTTCTTGTAAAATGTTTTACTGCACAAACATAACCTCACTTAGAAACGCATCGCTTCGTGTTAGTTTCTCGCTACTTTTTCTATTTGAACAGTCCCTTTTCCAATGTCCACGCCTTTTGCAAATAAAACATTTGCCTTTGTGCTTGTTGCCTTTCTGCTTGTTGCCTGGATTATTTACCTGCTTAGCCACGAACGCATCCTGCTTTATTGGCTGCACACCCAATAATTGGATTCTTCCATGCACAAACGCGCTGTTAATGTTTTCAACGTTCTTTCCTTCTTTTCGGTTGCTTCCCATGATGCAAAGAAATTATTGTATTGGTCCGCCAACGTCATTAGGATTTTCTTCACAAGCATGGTTTCAGAAATTTTCTCTCCAAGATCTTCCAATTGCTTCGCGATTTTCTGCAATCTTGCTATATGCATTGCTATGCTGTCCTCTAGATTCTTTGCATATTGAAAAAACTGTTGTTGCAATAGATGAATTGATGTTTCAGATTTTTGCTCGTACACACTTTCTAACGCAGCATACATGGCGGCAGAAGTATCGCAGTTGATAACGTGCATAAGTGGTTTTTCTCCCATTGTAAACACCAGAATTTTCTATGCCTTGGCATCATTTTCCAACCACTTGATTTGCTCGGACTCTGGTTTTGGTTTAACTACAGCTCCACTTACGACTTCCCAAAGGCTACTTGCCCTTAACACCACCATAGTCTGGAACTTCCAAAGTGTCCAACCTTCTTCGTTCTCGAGCTTGCCAATCTTTATGTCCCCCATTTTTGTTTAAATTATCAGCACGCTGGGACCATAACCTGTTAACTTATCTAGCGGCGAAATAAAAACGATGTCTAACTGCTTCAAGATGCATAAAATGAGTGATTTATTAAGAAGAATGGATAGCTCAAAAACAAAAGAGCATGAACAAATGTATGCATGTAACAACTGTAATATGTATATATTAAAGGAATGCACTTGTATGCATGAGTAACTAAATAAGCTGAGCAATAAACTATGTAAAGCGTATGTATGCTAACAATTAAATATATTAATGAACAGCGGAAATATTTGCATCGAAAGACCAAATTTTGATTTTCATGTCGTTTTTTTTCTCATTCTTATATAACGATGTTTTATGAAAAAGTCGTCGTAGTGAAAATTTCTTCAATTTTGAATATATGTGAATGTTTTTGATGTAAATATAACAAAGTTTTTTAAATTAAATACACAAAAAACTCCGATCCTAAAAAGTATTCTAATAACAAAATTACCGTTAGTTGAAAAATTTCGCAGGAGGCGTTGCAAAACTAAGTATGTAACGTCTTAAGTTGGGATGCACTTAATATGTATACCTAGTTTGAGCGAAATCCGTTGAGCCGTTTAGATTTGTATAAAGACCAAGCAAACAAACAAACAAACAAAAAATGAGTTTTATTACTATAGACTAGCTGATATACCCGGTGTTACTCGAGAGTCATTTATATTAACATTTTAACATACACTTCTCGATTAAATGTTTTTTAAATTCTGGAATAATGAAAATCTGTTGCATTTTATTTTTAAGTTACCGTTAGAAAGGTAATTGAACGAACTTTAATCCAAAGAAGTTTTAGAAAATTTTTGTTGTTGGTGGTTCAATCTCTTGCAAATTGAATTCAAAGAAGGAGTACGAAAAATATATTAAAATTAAAAATAATTTTTTTATATACTTATTCTTCAAGCTAGCAAAATTACCTTCTCAACGCTATAAAAATTATGTTAAAACTCAATGCGTCCTTGAGATATGGTCATTTTAACATCTAAACAAAGATGTTTATTAAAAAATATATTGAACTTTTTACATTGACGTCGGAAGCGGGGAGCAAGGGGGGCAGTTGCCCCCCACTTTTTTAGCTAGATAAACAATTTAAAAGGAAAACTTCAAAAGTTATTGAAAATATCAGTTTTTTTTACAACGATAATGTTTTTGTACTATATATTTTCCTCTTCTTTCTCTCTTCTTCATAAGCATGCTTGCGGATAACCATTTTCTTTCTCTGTGTTTGCAAAAAGATATAACAAAATGTAGAGTTTCTACTGCAAACCCACCACTTCAGTTTAAAAGCACCCTTAAGTATGTAGCTTGTTAATTTTGCAACTCTGGTAAGAAAAAATTTGACATGTTCTTAGGGGCTTTCCATATTGGACGACATGTTGTACGATAAGTTAGATGGAAAACTAATGGGACTATTTGATTGAGCGTTCGAACGATCCAACTTGTAAAGCAACATCATTACTTGCAAGCTCTCAAGCAGAACACATCCGGCTAATAGCTAAGCAACTTTTAGATGCCCTAACAATTGAGCAGTAATTTTACATAATTGTACAATATTGTACAATCGGCAGAAAAAAACCAAAAATTTCGACTATCGTTTTAGCTTACGCATGGTACTACATGTTGTACAATCTGCCATGTTGGTCCAATGTTTTGGACCATGCGAAAGCCCCTACTGTGAATTAGCTGATGAAAATCCACCTCGACGCTTTGAAGAAACATCAAATCCGGTTCCTTCAGTACAGTTGCCATTATATGATCGGCTACGAAAAGATTATTTCGAAATTTTAGATCTTCCCTCAAATGAGATAACGGCTAGATTCGATCAAACAGGTTGATATTTTTTTTTTTTTTTTGCAAGTTTACACCAGCTTCACTCAACCGACTCACTTTGATTTAACATTCGGTGAGTCGGTTGAGTGAAGCTAGTGTAAACTGGCACTTTGTTAATCTTATTGTACATTTAAACAGATCTTGACACTCTGGAATCGTTGGAAAATATTGTAATCGAAGCCTTCAACGGAAAAATGCCTTCTGAACAAAATCTAAAAACAAAAATAGATCTTTATGCAGATGACTTTTTTGCAGATGAAATTGCTGAAGCAATTGCCTGGCCAAACACCTTGAAATTGTAGTGGCATTGTATCCCAATTTGCGAAAAATTCGGATCCTGTAAAAAAAACTATTAAATGAAGTTGAAAAACTTATTGCTTTGCTTTTGACTGTGCCTGCATCAGCAGCTTCATCTGAGCGTTCTTTTAGTGCACTAAGACGACTTAAAACGTATCTTCGAGCAACTATGACACAGAAACGACTCACTCATGTGGCACTTATACACATTCACAAAGATAAAACCGAAGAATTGAATTCGATGGAGGTGGTGAAAGAGTTAGTTTCTCGCAAGGACAGAAAGAAACATTTTGGAATAATTTAAATTGATATAATTTTTTGTACCTTATTGCATTTAAACCATGTAAAGATATACTTAGTCTTGCTTTATAAAAGCAACCATTATTTCTTATATTTTCATATTACCATATGAAAGATCCTTTAAAGAATGATCTCTATAGTGTTATTTATTTTATAACACATATACATTTATTTATTATTCGTCTTTATAAATTGAAATATAATTTTATAATGAAAATTTTTGAACATACATTTTTTATCTGTGACTTTTTTTATGATTATAAATAATAAACAGAATTAAACGTAAAGTATAAAAAAAAAAACAAGTAAACATTTTAACAATTTGTGGACACTACCAATACTCCCCAATTGAACACTTATATAATATTAAAAGTAACTTTCTTTTTAAAAGAATTGTTTGAAGGAGTAGAATTGTGTATTTCTGTTTTGGAATAAGTGTATGCTGGTTTGAGATGATCAATAGAGACAGATTTTATTGTGTTACCGTATTGAATTTGAAATGTTTTCTCGTGTTTAGAAATTACTTTAAAAGGTCCTTCAAACGGTTGTTGAAGTCCAGATAAACGATTTATTTTTACAAAAACATATTCACAAGTACTCAGCGATTTTGGAACATAACTTTTGTCATTATTATGATGAACAATTTTTGAACAAATGTGGGAAAAATGTTCTCTTAATTTTTGAAGAGTATGATCCGTGTTTATATTATCATTATTTGGAACAACCAATTCCCCTGGTAACTTTAAAGTTTGACCGTAAACCAACTCTGCAGAAGAACAATTTAAATCTTCTTTTATTGCAGTTCGTAAGCTAAGAAGTATCCAATGTACGGAATCTTCTGAACATACAATAGACGTCTTGAGTTGTCGATGAAAACGTTCTATCATCCCGTTTGATTGTGGATGAAATGACGAAGTGTGAATTTTGTGTGCACCTAGTAATTTTGTTAATTCACTGAATAATTTTGATGTAAATTGAGTGCCTTGATCGACAGTAATAGTAAGAGGAACACCAAAACGTGGAACATAATTTTGAACGAAAGTATTTGCTACAGTTTGTGCCAAGATATTTTTTAGAGGGTATACTTCTAGCCAACGCGTATGTCTATCTATGATTGTTAGCATATATCGAAAATCATTTGATATAGGCAGTGGTCCCACTAGATCCATATGAATATGTTCAAATCTGCCTGGTGGAATTTCGATTTTTTGGATAGGTGTTTTTGTGTATACATTAATTTTGGATTTTTGACAGTTAATACAACTTGATGACCTATCATTTATTTCTTTTCGCATATTAGGCCAAAAAGATTTTGATTGTATTAATCGTCTAGTGGCTCGTACACCAGGATGAGACAATGAATGAATTTTGTCAAATATACTCTTTCGCATGGAAATTGGAACGAAGGGTCGTGTAGAGTGACTAGAAATGTCACACCAAATTTTAATATTTAAAATAGGAATTAGAACTTCTTTTAAATTGCATTTATAATTTGGAGATTTAATTAGAAGTTGTAGAGTCTAGTCTGTTTGTTGTTCTTTGTGTAGTGTTTGAAAATTTATATCTTGTGAAAATATCGCGTCAATTTCTGGAATGCGAGAAAGTGTGTCTGCAACTATGTTTTGTTTTCCAGAAATGTATTGTATGTTGTTTGTGAATTGAGCTATGTATTCTAAATGTCGTGTTTGTCGGGGTGATCTATCGGTTTTTGAATTTATAATAAATGTCAATGGTTTGTGATCAGTGTATATAATAAATTGTCTTCCTTCTAAAAAATGTCTAAAATGTTTGACAGCGCGGTAAATTCCTAAAAGTTCTCTATCAAAGGTTGAATACTTTATTTCTGTGGGACTAAGTTTTTGAGAAAAATATGCTAGAGGTTCCCAACTATCTTTTGTTGATTGTTGTAGAACAGCTCCAATAGCGACGTTTGATGCATCCACTGCTAGAGATAGTTTTGCATATTTATTGAAATGTGTGAGAAGAGTATTTTTGGCAAAAAGAGAGCAAACTTTCTCAAATGCAATTGTTGATTTTTCAGTCCAAGTTAATTGTTTAGTTTTATATTTGGATGCAGATGTTAGCATTTCGTGCAGAGAACTTAGTTCTGCAGCTAACATCGGGATGTAACGATGGTAATAATTAACCATTCCAATAAAATTTTGAAATTTATTTATAGAAGTTGGTCTATCACAATTTATAATTAAATTAACTCTATCTTTAGAGGGTTGTATTCCTTTAGAAGAAATTTCATAACTAAGAAAATCTAGTGAAGGTACACCGAAAATACATTTTGAAGGTTTGATGTTAAGTCCATATTGTTGTAGTAGATTAAAAATAATTTTTAGATGTTCTAAATGTTGATTCTCATTCTCACTTGCAATTAAAATGTCATCCACGTATGTAAACACAAAATCTAAACCAAAAAATATTTCATTGATGAAACGTTGGAAAGTTTGAGCACTATTTCTCAAACCGAATGGCATGCGTAAAAATTCAAACATTCCGAATGGAGTAGTTATTGCCGTTTTATAAACATCTTCTTCGGCCATTGGAATCTGGTGGTATGCATGAACAAGATCAATTTTCGAAAATACGGTTTTGTTTTTTAGTTCGATGCTTAGATCATGTACGTGTGGAAGAGGATAACGATCGGGTACAGTAATACAATTGAGCATTCTATAATCTCCACATGGTCGCCAATCATTTTGTTCTTTTTAGGGACTAAATGAAGGGCAGATGCAATAGGAGAATTAGAAGGTCTAAAAATTCCGACTTTTACAAGGTATTGAAATTCCGTTTTGGCTATTTTCATTTTGTTTGGATCTAAACGACGTGGTTTTGTATATGGAAAAATTCCTTTTGTTTCTATCCTATGAACCGTACTATGCTTCACTGGTTTGGTGTAGTCTGGTTCAGAGGTGAGAGCAGGAAATTTTTTAAGAAGGGTGGAAAATTTGTTTTCATGGAGAGGCAATTTGAGAGAATAAATATCGCAAAAGCCAGAAGTTCCATTTACTTTTAGTTTAGTGGTTAAATCGATTATTTGTTTATTTTTGATATCAACTATGATTCCAAACTTTTCTAAAAAATTTGCTCCAATAATAGGAGTTGAAATATTAGCTAATAAAAATGGAAATTCGAAATCACGACGAAGACCTAAGTCAATTTTAAAGAGTTTTGAACCGAAAGTTTCTATTGATGAGCCATTAGCAGCTATTAAATTGATGTCAGAATGTCTTTTAATTGATTTGAAGATGGTACAACTGAAACTGCCGCATCAGTGTCTATTAAAAAATTTAAATTATTGCATTTATCTAAAACAAAAAGGCGGCGTGCTGGTTTCATTTGAGTTCCATTATCTGCCACCGTCATAATGAAATTATTTAGTTTTAATTTTGGTTCAATGTGTTGTTGTTTTCATTTTTATTAACAAAAGTGCATGGTTTTATACATTTTATTGAATTTTTATTAAATTTTCAATGGTACCAACATATATTATCACGTGAATTTGAATATCGTCGTCTGGAGTTGCTTCTAAATTTTGAATTGTTCCGGTCGTGAGATCTCGATCTTGTTTTAAGTTCTGCTATGTCCAGTGTAATTTGATTTAAATTTTGACAAAGTGTTGTAGTAATTTGGACTAAGTTCTGCATACATTGTTCCATAGAATTTTGATTGATGCTCGAAACTGAAGTTGAATTTTGAAATTTATTGGTGACTTCATAAATTTTGTCTGCCAGGTTTATTCTTTCATCGACACTTTTATCACTACAAGACGTTAAATGAATTTGTAATTGTTGTGGTAATTTGCGTTGCCACAATTTATAAAGTTGTTCGCGACCGACAATTGATTCAGAACCGGCTAGGGACTTCATGTCTCTGAAAAATTCGGAAGGTTTACGGCCCCCCAATTGAGTGTTGGAAAAAAGTTCTTCCAATCTTTTCTCTTCGCTAAGAGAAAATCTTTCACACAATGCATTTTTAATGCATTGGTACTTGTGAATAGTTGGAGGTGGATTAATAATATCTAAAATTTTAGTAATAACATGTTGCGGAAGAGAAATAAGAACTAATTGGAATTTTAAATCATATTTTGCGATATTGTGTAACGCGAATTGTACTTCTGTTTGTAAAAAACAAACATCGGGACATTAAACCCAGAATGTTGGTAATTTGATATGAGTTTGAGTAATAGGTGTATGAGGAATATGTGTGGTTTGATTTTGAAAAGTTGTGGCGTTGTTTTCCATTGTTGTGTTTCGATTTGGTGAGTGGTGCATTGGTGTTGATGTATTAGATGGAGGTGTTGGAGAAATGTTTGTGTTTTCTTCGGAAGCGGGAATGTTAAAATCAAGTAATGGATTATTTCTAGTAAAAGATCTAGTTAACACCATTTAAAAATTAAATTATAGTAAAGTTATTCAATTGGAGAGTTGTTTACAATTGTAGGCTATTTAACAATATTGTACAGTAGGAAAATTTAATCAATAACAAACTAATTTTTTGATTAAAAAGATTTGATTAATAATTTATAAGTTTAAAAAGATTTTAAAGATTAGGAAAAAAATTAATTAATTAAGTTTATTAATATTATTTAAGTTTAAATTTGAAAGTTGAAATATAATGAATTATGATTTTAAGAGTAAAGTTTGTTTTTTTTAAGTGTGTTTTAAGAATTTGAAAAAAATTAAATAAGTTTAAATTGAAAAGTTAAAATATTAATTAATATTTAGTTTGGTGTTTTACGTTAATAAATTAATTAGTCATAAGAATAATAGAATTAATTATAAGAATTAAAATTGAAAATAATTATGATAATATTGATTAATACGTAAACTTATCTTGGTATTGATGTTAAAAGTTGTTGTTGTTTCTGCTGTTGTTGTTGTGTTAATGCTGCTTAGAATTTCAGAAGGTCGTGATGTTGCAGTACCGATTTTACAATTTGTTAATGTAGATTGATGTTGTTATGGATGAAATCGCTGAGTACCGTGTCTGCTCCGAAGAGCTGTTGTTGTTGTAGAGCAGAGATTGTGTCTACCATATCGTTTGCAGCTGTATAGCGTTTGTTTTATTGTTGTAATTGTTGTTAGAGCAGCCACTGCTGCTGCTGAGATAGTGATACTGAAGCGTATTGGGGAAAACGTTGTTGCGTGATAAATTATGAGGTGCGTTAGGTGCAATTATAGTGGCTTCGTATTGAGAGTGTTGGCGGCTGGTGCTGGTAACGGGTATAGAGTGTTGTTCACTCGATTCTATATTCACTTCGATGGTTCAAGCGTCGATGTTTTTAGGTATGTCCTTATTGTTTCGGTTAGGCAGGATCGTAAGCAGGATCGCCATTTATGGTGTTATTTATTTTATACACATTTATTTTATAACACATATACATTTATTTATTATTCGTGTTTATAAATTGAAATATAATTTTATAATGAAAATTTTTGAACATACATTTTTTATCTGTGACTTTTTTTTATGATTATAAATAATAAACAGAATTAAACGTAACGTATAAAAAATAAAACAAGTAAACATTTTAACAATTTGTGGACACTACAATCTCTAATATTAAAATTGGAAGAACTTTTAAAAATAATGAAATTTTAATATTTTTTATATATTTTTATATTTTTTTTTTATTTTAAACTAAAATAAAAAATTTGTTTATTCACATTCATGTTTCTTTGAAGCAATTTTGATGAACTTTTTTTTTGCACCACCATTTGTACTGCCCCCCCCCATTTGTACTGCCCACCCAGATGAAATTAGCTTCCGACGCGCTTGACTTTTTAACAAAAAAAATTTTAATGAAATATATTAAAAACAGCGGAGATATTGGCATTAAAAGCAAAAACTTTGATTTCCATGTAATTTTTTTCTCATTATTGCTATCAATGATTTATGAAAAATTCGTTGTACTAAAAATGATTGTACTAAAATTTATATTAGCTGCGTTTTTTTCATGGGAGATCAGGATCATATCATCGCATTTGCAAGAAAAGCAAAAACAACAAAAAATCCAGCAAGTGAGCTGGACATTAAAATTGATCCAATTCTATGTTTTTAAGTGTTGAAAGTGCAACTGTAAAAGTAAACAACACTAAGCCGTTTGTGACAGACCGAACATCCACCTCGCAGCGTCGTGACATCCGCATACCGGATGACAAGGCACTTCCTGACTTAGTGGGCGTCTGCATACCTAGCTATGCTTCAGCTTAGCTCAGGGAAAATGGTCGTGGGGTTGCTTCGTCAGGAAGTCGTGAGATGCGATCTGCACAAGTCGTACGTATGCAGACGATAAAGGGAAACGGAAAAGGACCATTTGAATTAAAATTCAAATGGGCGGATACAGGAAACGGATGGGAAGGAGTAAAAAAAAAAGAAACCTGAAAGAGACAACGCGAACCGAACCGTTGACCCTATGCACCGAGATATATGAGGGAGGATAGTGTTATTTTCCCTCATTATCTGAACCCACCCAACCTGTTAATGAATAAAAAAAATTTGGTTTCATTAACCCGAATAGTGCACCTAAGTGCAGCAGCCCCTTACCATGCCCTTACCTTTCATCGGTCCAAAGAATCTTACACCAGTTTACTGAAATAACAACATACCCATGTTAAGGGATTTTTTATTCATATTTATAAGAAAAAAAGTACAGAAATATTTTATTAAAATGATCATTACAATCTAAATGATCTTTTTTTTTGTGTGTGATTTATAGGATATCATAAGGAAAAAGTATATAATTCACTAATTTACTGTGACATTAAAATTTAAAGGTAAGTATAGAAATATCAAATTATATTAAGGTTCTTTTTCAGTGTATGCATAAATGAAGGTAAGTATAAAAAGTTTTAAAATTGGTACGATTTGCCATTTTCTTTTTTGTTTAATATGGTTAACCAAAAAAAGTAGGTATCAAGAAATGTTACTTACAATAACTAAAGTATTTAAGTTTTTCAGTGTAATAATAAATTAAGGTAAGCATAAAAAAGTTATAAAATTGGTACGATTTGCCATTTTTTTGTTTAATATAATTAACCAAAAAAGTAGGTATAAAGAAAAGTTAACTTTATGTATTTATAATCGTAACCTGGTGATACATGTAATTTAGGTATTTATAAAATTGTTATTACTGAGTTATACGTATGTGGTGACTCAATAACTTTAAGTTGCATCACCACATTAGTTGAATTCCTAACTTCCATTTTACTTATCTTCTGTTACATTGATTTTCAACTTACATTTTACTTACCTTCTCGTTGATTCTTAACTTACATTGTACTTACCTATTGTTGATTATTAATTTACATCTTACTTACCTCAACTTAACATTTATATTATTCTTATGTTAATTTATTAACACTTTGTTATAAATACTTGTTATTATAAAAACATTTGTATAAATATACATATTTGTATCAATCAGAAATTTTCATTTGAAAATTTCAGTTGAATAAAATATTTTCAAATAAACAGTTATAAAAAATATATTAAAAAAATAAAAATTATAAATCAAATTTAAAAGTTTTTTGTGCACCAAATACTGGCGATCCTGCCAGGAGGCGAACTACAAAAACCAACAGCTACAAGTATCGGCATTGTGCGTCCAAAATAGCAAAAACAGCAGCCGCAGTTACAACAGCATCAAACTTCATTGCCAGCACCGTCGCTCTGGCAAACGCCACTGCTTTTGGAAACCATAGTGAGTCCGCCAACATCTCCGGCCTCGCTACCATCGCCAACGCCTGTAGCACCTGCTCTCCCTAATATATCAACAACCTTGCCGTCCTCGAATTTCCATCATACTACTTTTGCACAACATTTGCAAAAAGTTGGCTGCATACGGAAGTCGCCTCCTACGCATACGTCCAAGGAACGCATTAGTCTCAACTCTCATGTCATGTCAGCAAGCAGCCAGACTTACAACAACAAATGCAAGTGCACCAATAAGAACTCGTGAGGATCCGTATGTTTTCACAGATACAGTGTCAGTCACGCCGTCAATATTATTCAATATACAGAAATCAAGAGGAAAATTACCAGAATCGCTTAATACAACTAAATTTATACATCAAAAAATACCCGTCAACGCCACCTCCACTTCAAGTTCCTCATCAGTCGTCGCTGCCACTAGCCAAAGCCACAACAACAACATTTGCAGCAGCAACAACAACAACATTAACAGCAACAACAACAACAACATTAGCAGCAACAACAATTTTCTTTCTACATAAAAAATATTTTTGTATACTGTGTTAAATTTTTTTTTTGACAATTTATGTAAATCCTTTTTGTTTGTTACATTTTATAAAAATTTTTTCGGGTTGCCTTGTTATTCTAGTTTCTCACGAGGTACACACTTAGCTTCCTTTAACGAATATTATACAATCGGGACGTAAGAAACCAATTGTATCATATTTGTAGGCACTCCACTGCACTAGGGCAACACAAGTTAGGAAATACACTAATAGGCATACATTTTAGGAAATTATGAGTCTGTCACACACACCATCACCCGTTCCTAGGCAAACACCTATACCTTCACAAACTTCTGACCCTCTCGCTCACTTTGGCGAAGGCGACCATCGTCCCCTTATACATTTACAGACTGATTTCGTCAATCCATTTGACACTCTAATGCGGTCAGAAATTCAAGCGGCGTCAGTTAAATTGCCACAATTTTGGACAACCTGTCCAGACGCATGGTTCGTCCATGCAGAAATTCAATTTCAATCAAAAGGAATTTCCACTGGCAAAACAAAGTACGAATACCTAGTTACAGCTCTACCTCAAGAGGTAATCATAACGGTGCTCGACTTTGTTCAAAAACCTCCGTCTTCAAATTTATATGAAGGTTTAAAAAGAACATTAGTCGATAGACACACTCTGAGCGAGACTAAGAGGTTCGACAAAATTCTGTCTGGCACCGAGATGGGTGACCAAAAACCATCTCAATTCTGTAGAGCACTACTTATGTTGGCCGGTACCACAGTTGATAGTGAATTAATCTCTAAAATTTGGCTACGAAAGCTCCCCAAAAGTCTCAATATAGCATTGACCGGATCTAATCACAAAGACTTAGATGAATTATTGAGATTAGCTGACAAACTGTGGGAAGTTATGTCAGAAACAGAAGTAGCTTTAGTTGGCAATGATACCCAACGCATCCCTAAATCTACTGAACTCACGATGATTACGCAATCGTTTGCCGAAACGACCTCAAAGATTCTAACAAGTTTCAACAAACTGGCAATTGAGGTCCAAGAACTAAAAAACGATCGATATCGTAATAATTCACGAGAAACAAATTACCAAAGATACCCAAAACGTAGTATTGTATCTTCAAGAAGCATATCACGACCTCTCAACTGGGTATGCAGATACCACTTTAGATTTGGTAGGGCAGCTAGACGATGTGAACAACCATGTTCATTCAGACAAAACGACACTCAACACAACACAACACAACACAATTCGACAAACTAGGTGACTCTATAATTGCGACGGCTAATAATGGAAGTCAAACAATTCTAACATGCCGTCTTTTTTTTATGACAATGACAACCACATAAATTTTTTAATAGACAGCGGAGCTGAAGTATCAGTACTTCCCGTAAATAAATTTAGACCCCACCAAAAAAATTCAGACTTAATACTGACAGCAGCTAACGGTAGCACGATTGCGACTTTTGGCAAGAAATTACTAAACGTAAATTTAAAACTAAGACGTGACTTTCCTTTTACATTCATATTAGTAGACATCACACGACCGATCATAGGAGCAGATTTTTTAACAAAATACGGACTCCTAATAGACTTACAACACAAAAAGCTCATTGATCCACTTACACAATTAACAGTCAACGCCATCACAGCATTCACAGAAACATCATTACCTAAACTAATTTCACTAGAAAACAAATACACAAATATACTCAAAAATTATCCATCACTGACTACAGAAGCAGACTACAACAAACCAGTTAAACACAAAACAGTACACCATATAACTACAGAAGGACAGCTACTTTTTTCCAGACCCAGACGCCTAGACTCTAACAAATACAAAATTGCTAAAAAAGAATTTGATTTTTTAATTAAAGTAGGCATTTGTCGTCCTTCAGACTCCATGTCAGCGTCTCCTCTACACTTGGTACCTAAAAAGGATGTGAGTGACTGGAGACCCTGTGGTGACTATAGAAGACTTAACGCAATTACAATTCCAGACCGCTACCCTTTACCACACATACACGACTTGAATATAGAATTACACAATAAAAACATATTTTCAAAGTTAGACTTAATCAGAGCATACCACCAAATACCCATGGCTACAGAAGACATACATAAAACTGCAATCACCAAACCGTTCGGAATGTTTGAGTTTCTAAGAATGCCATTCGGTTTACGAAACGCAGCTCAAACATTCCAACGATTTATCAACGAAGTACTGAGAGAACTAGACTTCGTTTTCGTATACCTTGATGACATTTTAGTGGCCAGTGAGACAGAAGAAGAACACATTAGACACCTAAATTTAGTTTTTGAAAAACTAGACAATTACGGACTAAACATCAAACCCAATAAATGTATTTTCGGCGTGGACAAAATAAATTTTCTAAGTTACACAATTTCAAACAAAGGCATACAACCATCTCCCGATAGAATTCAATGCATAAAAGACACCCAAAACCAGAAACAGTCAAACAAATGCAGAAATTCATCGGGATGATTAACTACTACCACAGATGCATTCCAAAACTAGCACACACACTCACACACATTTACGAAATGGTAACTACAGCAACAAAAAAAAAGGACAAACACTTAACATGGACAGAAAACACAACACAAGCATTCACAGAGATAAAAGAAAGTTTCGCTAAGGAAACACTACTTAAACATTTCAATAGTAAAGCAAAACTTTCTATCGCTGTGGATGCATCAAACACCGCTATAGGCGCAGTCTTACAACAAGAACATAATCAAGAAACAGAACCACTGGCATTCTTTTCAAAAAAATTATCTACTACAGAAATAAAATACAGCACGTTCGATTGGGAACTACTAGCCATTTACCTCACAATTAAACACTTTAGACACTATTTAGAAGGACGCACATTTACCATATACACGGATCACAAACCACTAACTTCAGCATTACATTCAAAAACTGAGAGAAGTCCAAGACAAATACGACATTTAGAATACATCGCACAGTTTTCCAACGACATCAGACACATTAAAGGTACAGATAACACCGTAGCAGACGCACTTTCAAGAGCTGAGATAGAGGCTTTCACAACCTCAGAGATTAATCTCAAAACTCTACACAAAGAACAACATATAGATCCAGAACTACAAGAAATACTAAACAAACATATTTACAAACTAGAACAAGTACACATACCAATACTTAACATTAAAATTTGGTGCGAACAAATTAATTCAGAAACACGTCCATATATTCCACAAACATTACGCAAACAAATTTTCGAACAAATACATAACATTTCACACACAGGTACACGAGCTACTCGAAAACTCATTACACAAAGATATTTTTGGCCTAAAATGAACGCACAAATCAATAAATGGTCACAAGAATGCATTAGATGCCAACGAGCAAAGATACACAAACATACGAAGACAATCCCACAAAAGATAGACATCCCACACGGACGTTTTGAACACGTTCACGTCGATATAGTTGGTCCCTTACCAATATCACAAGGTTACAGATATTTGCTTACCCTAGTTGACAGAAACACACGTTGGCCCGAAGCGTATCCAATTAAAGATACTAACGCTAACACTGTCGTAGATACACTCCAAAAAGAATACATCTCACGTTTCGGAGTTCCTTTGGAAATTACCACTGATCGAGGACCTCAATTCACGTCCACAACTTTTAGAAACTTCGTTAAGAATCTAGGAAGCAAACACATTACCACTTCTGCTTATCATCCACAAGCTAACGGGATTGTAGAAAGGTTTCATCGTCAACTGAAGACGTCTATAATAGCAAGCAACAATCAGACAAATTGGTACACAGAGTTGCCACTAATTCTTCTAGGACTCAGGTCCACGGTCAAAGAAGACATTAAAGCTTCAGACGCTGAGATGGTATTTGGGCAAACACTCAGGCTACCACAGCAACTAGTAATACATAGCAGTCAGAATTTTAATCCATCGGACACCTTAGCCAAACTTAAAGAGGTAGTAGAAAACAAAAAGTCAAGCATTACGCATCATAACACTAACTTCCAATCGTATATACCTCGAGCCCTCAGTACTTGTAACTTTGTTTTCGTACGCAACGACACGATCCGCAAAACACTACAAGAACCGTACGATGGCCCCTTCAAAGTGGTTGAGAGAACATCAAAATATTTCACAATTCGTAGACATAACACTAACACAACAGTCAACATCGATAGAATAAAACCAGCCTCCCTAGACACTGAGACAGCACAGACACAGTTAACCAAACATAAAGATACTAAAAAGTACACTTTAATCTGTTAGCGAATACTACCAAGATTTTTTTAAAAAGGAGGGGGAATAATGTGGTGACTCAATAACTTTAAGTTGCATCACCACATTAGTTGAATTCCTAACTTCCATTTTACTTATCTTCTGTTACATTGATTTTCAACTTACTTTTTACTTACCTTCTCGTTGATTCTTAACTTACATTGTACTTACCTATTGTTGATTATTAATTTACATCTTACTTACCTCAACTTAACATTTATATTATTCTTATGTTAATTTATTTACACTTTGTTATAAATACTTGTTATTATAAAAACATTTGTATAAATATTCATATTTGTATCAATCAGAAATTTTCATTTAAAAATTTCAGTTGAATAAAATATTTTCAAATAAACAGTTATAAAAAATATATTAAAAAAATAAAAATTATAAATCAAAATTAAAAGTTTGTTGTGCACCAAACGTATAGTGATTGAAAGTAATCGTTAAAATTAGAAAAGTAACTTAATAAAGATATTTTTTTTTATAATTCGTTGTATGCTTACAATTGCCCGAAAATTGATTAAATGTCTGCAGGTTAAAGTAAGATAAAATAGATTTAAAAAAAAAACACATAAATAGAACATTTCAAAGTGCTACCAATCAAAACGTTGCATTCCACATTCAATCGAAATGTCTTACACGACTTCTTATCTCTTAGATAAACAGATGTAAAGCAACAATTCAAACGGATATATATCTTTAATTTAGACAGCGCACCATAAGAAAAAAATACGTTTTAAAAGAGCGTAAATTATATAAATTCATATACTTTATTGCAATTTTATTTATTTTTTTTTTTTTGAAAATTAGCAAGTGCAGTTTGAAAAATCTAATATTGCATATCGCAACCCAAAAACTTGGATAAAACCACTGAGCTCAATGTTCCTATCACTATGTCTTTTGTTTACCCACGACAATATGCATGAAAGTTTGGGATAAAGATTAGCCTTTTATGTGTTTTAATCTACATGTATATGTATATTTATCTTAACTAATACAGCTGCAATAAGGAAATACTTAAATGGTGAGCTGAACTACTCCTAAATATATTTCGATTTTTAAGTGGGTACTTCCTGTGCGTGGGTCACTCGTTTGGCGACGCACGCTGATGCGGATGACAACTCCGATGTCCGCCTCCTTCTTGTTGCTGGTGTTGACGCTAGCTGTTGCTCGCCGTGGGTGCTGCTGCTGTTGTTGCTGTGGAATAGCACTACTCTGTAGTATATTGCTTTTATTGTTGGTGTAACATTTGCTGCTGTTGTTGGGTTGGTGCAGTTGTCGGTGGTTGCACTTGCCGTGGCTGAGGTGCTGGTGCAGTTTCACAGCTAACGGTGTTGTTGTGCTGGTGCAGTTGTCGGTGGTTGCACTTGCCGTGGCTGAGGTGCTGGTGCAGTTGTTGGTGGTTGCACTTGCCGTGGCTGAGGTGCTGGTGCAGTTTCACAGCTAACGGTGTTGTTTTGCTGGTGCAGTTGTCGGTGGTTGCACTTGCCGTGGCTGAGGTGCTGGTGCAGTTTCACAGCTAACGGTGTTGTTGTGCTGGTGCAGTTGTCGGTGGTTGCACTTGCCGTGGCTGAGGTGCTGGTGCAGTTGTTGGTGGTTGCACTGGCCGTGGCTGAGGTTGCTGGTGCCGTTTCTAGTATTTGCTTTTCTTCTTATTTAATTAAAGCGAATTTTTCTTTTATTCTCTGTGTTTTTATTTGTGTTATCGAGCGCTAAGGTTTCTGATTGCTGAGGTGCCAAAATATATGCATTTAATTTGTATTAATTAAATGTCAGAGCTCGAATTTTGAGCAAGTTATGCTACTGTAGTTGTTGTGGCTGTTCGTTAACGCTATGGCTGTTGCCCTTGTTATATACGTCCAGCTCATGGAAATTAAGCGAAATATTTGTAAAATCAACGTGGCTAAAAGAACCAAATTAAGATATATTCGTATTCATATAAAAAAAATTTACTCTTTCTTACCTCACCATTTCTGCACTACGTGCCTGGGTAGCCATCAACGAAAAGAACAAAGGCCGGAAGCTCGCCAGTCATCGCTCTTTTCGTTGACAGCCGTCACCTATTGTATTGTCGTTTACATAAGCAAATCGGACAGTACAACATGCTAGGTTATACGACATGGTTTAATGACGGCTTACACCGAATGTTGGTGCAAACGATGTTTGCGCAAACTGTCGGACGCGGGGTTTGAGCCCTTTTGTTTAACAAGCAATTAAGTCCGCACAACAAACATGTCAGCTGGCAATTTGAACGATGTCAGGCACTAATTAACCACGGCTGATACGTTATGGATAATTAGTTTGCAAGCAAAACAAACAAAAAAAACATCGGTTATATTTGATGACATCCGAGTTGAAATCCCAGCTCAGGTTTGAATTTGAATTCAAATTCCAGATCAGCCGAGGGCACAACACAACGGGTTCTACCGGGTGAGCCCATGAGAAAAACTCTTCCGGTCGATCAGTCGTAGTGTTTCCTCTGCTGATTTGAATTTTGAATTCAAATTCAAGCCTGAGCAGGGAAACAACTGTCGACTAAGCTGTCAAAATTGAGGTTGCGTTATGTCAGTGACATTTTCATTAAGGTTGGTTTGCCAACCTCCGCTACCACTAGCTGTCAAACGACCATTTGGCGCTTGAGAATTTTTCATCCCCCACACGTTATTGACTGCTAGATGACACTGCTACCAAAAAACTGGCAGTACCGCATTTTTTGCCATTTTAAAAGTTTGGTAGCAATAGCATTTTCGCAAAAAATTTCGCAAAACTTATCTGCTAGCTACATAAGAACATCAGATATTCTTCTGTAAGCAGAAAATAGCGCCACCTGTCTGTAATCCCAAACGTGTGGGGTTAAATTTGAAGAAACTTTTGGTAGACATCATTCGGCTATTCACCGCAAGGTATATAGTTTGTGACCACAGTACTTACAAATGCGGTGCCATCTATCTGTGAATTTAATGCACAGAACAAAACAAATGAAATAATTGTGCTGACCATATGTGCATATGTTTTATTACATCGCCATATAGCTGAAACTGATATAATAATATAACTATAACTATATGATAATATTAATTTTTACAGCATTCTTATTCATAGTCATCTTTTCGATAAAATAGTGATATAAATACAACATTTAAAGTACCATTGACAAAGAACTGAGTGACAACGATCACACAAAAGTGAAAAATAGAGCCATCACAACAAAACAAATTTAACAGATGGGGGGCGAGGATGGGGAGGTATGAAGTAAGTAGATTACTATAAGGAAGATTTTATATAAACCAAAATGTTCGTAATTACTCTAGACACACAACTGCATTCTTAGAGATAAATGGGCACGGTCAAATTATATATAGAATTTTAAAACAAAACTCAGTTTTATTAATAGTCTGAAATGAAAAAAATAAATGTTTAGCCATAACTTTTGATTGGAAAGAGATATTGGGGCAATTTTTTCAAATATATTATTTTTGAGACTTGACTTTTTATAAAAAGCATAAAAAAACATTTTGGAAAAAATAAATTTCGCGAAAAAATCAAATGGGATTTTGATGACAAAAACAGTAAAATAATTTTTGGGCTTAGCTGGAAAAATTTTTGCAAATAAACGCTATGTCATATGAAAGGTAGCCAGATGTGCAATTTTTAATTGATTTATTTTTTACAACAAAAACAATTTTTGAGTCATTTTTTGAGTAAAAAGCCAATATTTTGGACATTTTTTGACATAATTATAAAACATAGTTACACTGACTTAACGGTATAGTTCAAACTATTTTTGTGAAGTGATTTTATTGAACTTTTGATTACTTTAGATTCTTAGGTAACGATGCTTTATGAAAAAGTCGTTGTAGGTACTGAAAAAGTCGTTTTTGGCGTCAAAATAACAGAAATTGTTTTAAATTATATATACAAAAATATCCGATCCTAAAAAGTATTATAATAACATAATTACCGATAATTGAAAAATTTCGGAGGGGGCGTGGCAAAAACTAAGTTTGTAACATTTTAAGTTGGGATGCACTTAATTTGCGTACCTAGTTTGATCGAAATCCTTTGAGCCGTTTAGATTTGTATAAAGGCCAAACAAACAAACAAACAAACAGAAAATGAGTTTTATGACTGTAGATAGTCAATTGTATGAAAAAATAGATTTTTTTAGCCATAACTTTTGATTGGAAAGAGATATTGGGGTAATTTTTTCACATAAATTATTTTTGAGACTTGACTTTTTTGTAAAAAATATAAAAACAACATTTTCGAAAAAATAAATTTCCGAAAAATATCAAAGGGGGAGGTACCCTCGTTGTTTTTGATGACAAAAACAGTAAAATAATTACCCTGTAGACTGAAATTGCATCATTGTATCTATTTGTTATTTTAAATCTTAGGGAATTTCTTTCCTAATGATCGCTAATATTGAATCTAGTTTTTCTAAAGATAAAATTGATGGATGAGGTTCATTGTGTTTATGTCTTACTAAAAGGTTTGTTAATTCATTAATAGCGTTTGCATAACACATCATTATCAAAATTGTAAGCGATGTTAAGGATTCCATTTCTAGTTGTGACTCTACAGTATGTATACCGGGTACTACGAACTCGGAATGTGCCTGTAAGTTTTCTTTTCTTCTCTCTAAACTAGTTAATTGCTTTTCTGTTGCAATTTTTTATCTGTTTAGGATATTGTTAGTTGTCTCAATATATGTCTGATTTTTGATAAGTGATAACAAGTGATTAATCATGGTGATCTGAAAATTATATTTCAACTTATTTAAATTTTGAACGGGGGGTTTTTTATTTTTTTTATTTTTTTTAGACTGAACCAACGCTCAGGGGATGCCCCCTATAAATGCGTAAGCATTGTGTTGATTCGGAAGATGGGTGATAGTTAGTTGGAGGGTGGATAGATGGAGTAGTGTCGGTGAAGATTTGTTTTGAATTTGCACAGCTCAAAACTGCCGGGAAACACGCTCGCAGGGAGACTATTCCACAACTTAACCGCGCGACTAAAGAACGAATTATCGCGGTAATGCGAGGTTCTATTAGGCATCGATGCAATGGTAAAGGGGTGGGCTTGGACAGCTGCCCAAGTGGACCTGGGAAACACACGAGCTGGTGGCGTCAGGCCATGTATCTCCCTTGAACACTTCCCATGGTAATACGTATACAGAAGGCTTAGGCAACCTACATTACGTCGATGCTCAAGAGAGTTGAGAGAGGATGAAATACTTTCGTCTCCTATCAAATATATCGCACGACGTTGAATTCGGTCCAGAAGCTCCAAATAAGATCTTGAAGCCCCTGCCCAAATGTGGGAATAAATGGTTTGCTTTTTTTTTTTGCTTACGTGTTGGTATGTGTGTTCTCAAACATGTTTGTAATCGTGAAGAAGTTTTAAATGGTTGTTATGTATAAGTTTTGTTTTGTTCCCTATTTTTATTACTATTTTCCTCGGTTTTTTAATTTCGAATGGTCCCTCCCATAATGCTGAAAGCTTATTTTTACGTGTATGATTTAATTTTAAAACTTTATTCCCTACATTGAATTGTGTTGGTTGCAGATGTATCATAGTACCTTTTTTGCACTTAATATTTTCTTTCCTATAACCGTGCCTTTAATTCATTCGAATAATCATCATAGTTGTAGTGCTATGGTAGCTTGGTTGCTATTGAAGTCCAAAATAAACACAATATTTAGTTTTAGTTTTAATTTTATTTATTTCCAAACACTTTCAATACAGTTACACTCCTTGACTGACTTATGCTAGTCTTAATCTAAAAAGAAACTTACGAAGAAGGGTGTACGTGACAAAAGTAGAAAGTCAAGTATCGATGCAATTCGACATTGATACTTGAGTTCAATGACTAAACGCGAAACTATGAGAATTAACGAAATATGACCCGGTCATTAACTTTAATAATTTATTGTGGAATTTGGAGTTCAATAAATTCCGAAATATGACGCGGTCAATAACTTTAATAAGTTATTGTGTAATTTGGAGTTGAATAAATTCCGCGCTATTTGATACTGCACTTACACTTAGGGTGATAAGTGCAATATGAGTTTATATGTAGTATGAACGAAGTATGTATTGATTTGCATTGTCACGCTACAACTCCCCTCTTTTGGGGAAAAAAAAATTAGTTTGAAGATTTTTTTTTTTATATTAATTTTAAGTGACAAATTATGTTATTTATATTTTGAAAAATGTTGAATAAAGAAATTATGTACAAATATTAATATTTACTTAATAAAATTCTTATTTTATGTTTTTGAATACAGGATATACATTTTTTTTTTTGTTTTATTAATACTACAGTGAAATGAACTAATGTAGGTAAAGTTGGGATTATTAAAAATACAGTAATGTTGGTAAATTTGAGATTATTAAAAATACAGTAATGTTGGTAAATTTGAGATTATTAAAAATACAGTAATGTTGGTAAATTTGAGATTATTAAAAATACAGTAATGTTGGTAAATTTGAGCTCAAATGTTTATAATTATTATGTAGATAGAAATTTTCATGATTATCCTAATTTTAATCTATTTTTGTGTACATTTAATATTTTTGAACCGTTTGTAATTTTGCAATTTCCTCTGTTATTCATTTCAATCACTTGATAAGGACCCTTGAAGACGTTGTCTAGTTTGTGACTAGCATCGTCGTACAAATAGACCTTATCATTTAGTTGAATTGATTGCCCTGAACAATTTCTGTCATATAGTTCCTTTGATTTTAGCTTTGCATGATCTACAAGTTTTAAAGCGCGCTTGTGAGCTTCTTGAAGTCTAAATTTCAGCTCTTTATCATATGCTTCAAAGTTATAAATTGGTGATGTTTTCTTATTCATAAAGCTATAGGGCTGTGGTGTTTTTCCAAATACTAGCTCAAACGGAGCGTAGCCATGAACTGACGATGGTGTTGTATTGTAACAATATACAAAATACGTTAACCATTCGTCCCAATCGGCTTTATCAGGGGAAAGGTACGATCGTATGTACTCATTAAAGGTTCTATGACTCCTTTCGACCATTCCTAAAGTTTGATGGTGATAAGGGGTTGAATTAATTTGGTTTATATATAGAAGTTTACATATCTCTGCAAATATTTGATTTTTATATTCAGTTCCTAAATCGGTGAGTATCTCTTTAACTGAGCCGTATATCAAAATACAATTGTCGACGATTGCTTTTGCTATAGTTTTGGCTGACTTGTTTGTAACTGGAATTGCTATGAGATATTTTGTAAGTTCACACATGATTGTTACTGCGTATTCATTACCCAAGATCGATATTGGTAATGGACCTATTGTATCAATTTGTATTCTGTCAAAAGGCTTTTGAGGTGTTTGAGTAATTACCAATGGTTCTTTAGATTTTATGCCTGACTTGTTTAATTTGCATTTTTCGCAATTCTTCACAAATTTACGCACATCATAGGTTATATTTTTCCATGTGTAATATTTTCTAATTTTTGTTAATAGTCGGTTAATTCCGCTATGTCCACCTAGGCTTGGATCTTTGTGGAATTTAATTAAAATTTCAGTTTTTTCGTTTGGATCCGTTATTGTTTTAATTTCTGGCGTTAACGCAATTTTCATTTTCTTTAATAACTCGTTGCCTACTTCTTTAAAATTGTATACACTTGTATATTTAAAAAGGTCATCAATTAATGCAATTTTTATGTTGCTTAAACCTATTTTGTTGACTAATTTTTCAAGTCTAGGGAAGAATTTCTCTAGTAAAATTTTCCCTTGAACAATTAGGTTTTTGACATATACTTCTAGAAGTTTTATTTTTCCTTTCATAATGAGTAGTTTCTGCATGCTTTCATTTAATTTCAGGCAAGGTATTTTTTTCATTTCTTTGTGAGTTATCGTTTCATATATTTGTTGTCTAATTTCATTTGTTTTCACAGGTGAAGGGTTTATATTTACGTTTTCATGGGATTTTGATCTTGTTTGCACTGCACAAATCTGTGCGTTATCTACATTAAGGCGTTTGATAAGCCCAAAATCAATACGCGATAATGCATCAGCGCCACAGTTGTCTTTACCTTTTATATATTCAATATCGAAATCGAATTCTTCGAGATCAAGACGCATACGGGTGAGTTTAGATGATGGGTTCTTTAAAGCAAAAAGATATGTCAAGGGTTTGTGATCACTTCTGATTAAAAATTTAGTACCATAGATGTATGCTTGAAAAATTTTACTGCCCAATGAATGGCAGTGAGTTCCTGTTCAATTACTGATTTGTTATTTTCGCCTTTCGTGAAAGTTTTGGAGGCGAATGCAACTGGAAGTTGTAAGCCATCGTATTCCTGACTTAGGACAGCGCCACATGCTATTTTGCTGGCATCTGTGGTTATACAGAATTGTTTGTTGAAATCTGGATATTTTAAAATTTTGGGATTCATAAGGGAATTTTTCAAATAGTCAAATGATTTTTCGCAATCTTCAGTCCAGTTGAATTGTGCTTTTTTTCGTGTAAGCCTAGTCAAATGTATAGAGTAAAGAGAGAAATTGGGAATGAATCTTCTGTAATAGTTGACGAAAGCTACGAATCTTTTAATTTCGTCTGCGTTAGATGGTTTTGGGTAATTTAAAATTTTTTCAAATTTCGATTCGTTTGGCAGTATGCCCTTGTCGGTGCATTTATGCCCTAAGAAGGTCACTTCCGATGAAAAGAAAGTACATTTATCTGGATGTAGTTTAAGATTAGTTTTTCTACATATTTCGAAAATTGATTTTAAGTTACTGATCATATGTTCTTCCGAACAACCTATTGCAATAAGATCATCCATGTATACGAACGCTTTGCTTGGACCTAGACCTGAAAATGCTATCTGCATCATGCATTGGAAGGAGTTCGGAGCTATTTTGAGTCCAAATGGTAATCTTTTAAATCTAAATGATCCATTTATACTGGAAAATGAAGTTAAGTCTCTGGATGAAGCATCTAGTTCTATTTGATGAAAGCCTGAAATAAGATCTAAACAGGAAAAATATTTAGCTCGACCTAACTGGTCTAGAATGTCATCAATACGAGGCAAAGGGTATTTATCTGATGTTAGTTTTTTGTTCAACTGACGAAAGTCAATTACTAATCTCCATTTTTTTTTCTGCCGACCCCGGTAATGACTTTTTGGGAACAAGGAGTATAGGGCTATTGTATTCTGACACTGAAGGTTCAATGATATCATCTTCAATCATTTTATTAATTTGTTTTTCTATTTCGGGTTTGTAAACTTGGGGTAATCGATAATTTTTTATATAGACGGGTGTATCGTCTTTCAGCTTTAATTTTTGTTTGTAAAAATTGTTGCATGTAACTTTGTCTGTTTCAACTGCAAAAATGTCTGTATAATTTCTGCACAAATTTAATAATTTTTCTCTAAATATCAAAGGACAATTACCTTCAAGTTTTTGTAAAATAATTTTGTCTCTTTCATCACATTTTTTGATTGGGTCTATCTGCAATATGGTATATGATTCTAAACTTTCATCTGCAATTTTATAATCTTCTAGCAAAATATTTTGATGTGTTGTGTTTAAAATTTTGACATATGTGCATTTTTACATGCAATTGTATTTGATACAAATATTCCTGGGGCTATTTCTTGATTTGGGATTAAGAATTCTTCCTCATTGATATTAACAGTGATATTTCTGATAACTTCTGCTCTTGCTGGTAAAGATATGGCATTTAATTTTGGAGCATCAAGGATTTGGAGAATTTCACACGAATTTGAAAAAACTGGTCTAATGACCAACAAACTTTTAGATGAATTATAATCTAAAACACAATTAAACTTTTTGATGAAATCCAATCCAATAATACCATCACAAGGTATAGGAAAATTGTCTTCAACCACCTGTAGGTTATGCTTTAGTTTAAAATTTTTGAAAAAGAACGTATTTTCAATGTATCCCAAAGTTGCTATTGTGCCTTCTCCAATACCTGTTAGCTTATAAGTAAAATCTGTATTCAATATTATATTGTTAATAAATTTTTGTTTTATTATGCTTATATCAGACCCAGTGTCTAACAAAAATGCGTTTGACGAGTCATTATTAGAACTCTCGACAATCACATAATTGCAGAACTTTAGGTTTACGTTAAGTAATGTGCATGTGTTATTTATTCCTGATAAGTCCCCAGTTGGGCTTGCTGGGGTCTGTAACCGTTTTCCGAATCAGCATCGTTTGCTCTCACGTTTCTGTTACCGTTTCTATCATTGTTTTGATTCTGATTGTTATTGCGATTTTGTGGATTATTCTGGTTAAAGGATCTTCGCTGCTGTTGATTATTGTTGTTATTATAACGACCACCTCTAAAGCGGTAATTATACTTGCTACTACCCCTGTTTGAATTTTGGTTACGATTATTGCGGTAGTTTGGTTTATACCGTACCATATTTACTCTGAACACATCTTCTGATTCGTTGCTTAGTTCAACAAATTTAGTAACAACATCGCTACGCTGATTGAAAGTCCCTGCCTGTAATAATAATTTAGCTTTGTCCGATTTGGCATTTTTGGTAAGTGATTTAACGGCCGTTTGTGTTGAATATTTTTCGGCTATTTCACTTGGCAGACCATCGGAAATGTATGCCATTTCGAGTTGTTTTGCCAAGGTTTCAATTTCTTGGACATACTCATTTGTTGGCTTGTTATTTTGCTTAGCATTTACTAGCTTAGCTATAACTGCTTGAGCATCTTCTGCTTTTATGGAAGATTTTAACTTTGCTATTATTTCAACTATGGTGTTTTCAGTTGTTATTAAATTTCTTGCAGTGCCTGTTAATTTACTTTTTATCAGGTTAACTGCAACGTCTTCATATGTGCTTTTTATTAAATTTACTAGATTTATTGCATCAATAAATCTTTGCAAATTTACGTATGTGCCATCAAAATCTGGCAACAATTTAGCCGCTGATGTTAAAAAGTTTGCCACAGTATCGGCCATGATTTTTGGATCCTTTATTTCTTTAACTGTTTCTGCGGAACTGTCTGAAACGAAGGAGTTTTCACTAAAATATATCTTTCAATATTACAGCTACTTCATTGTGTTTATTTATGAGTTCTGTAATGTGCTTTAATTGAGTCTGTGCTGATGGGAGTTTTGTTTTATTGACACATTTATAACTTTTATCAAAGTCAAGTTTTATCTTCTTAAATTCTTCATACAAGTCTGTCCATTCAATACTTTTATATTTCGTATGAGGCATTTATTTTATTTTATTTATTTATTTTTTTTTTAATTTTTTTTTTCGATCTTCTTATATACGTGGCGCAACGTTCCTAGGTTTATTAAAATGCGCCTTAATATAATATCTTGCACATGTTAATGTTATCATTAATATTAAGAAGAGTATAAAAAGTACATTGCCACTAATTGGCCAATTTTCATTCTCCTTTCCATTTTTTGCTACTTCATGTATTACTTGCTCATATTTCACTATTTGTTTTTCTGTATTTAATTCTTTTCCAATTTCGTAACTCGAAATTGCAATCAATATGCCGTTCAATACCTTTTTCCACCACGTCATTTTGCAGTGGTTTTTTGATACCTAGTGTTCCTTTATATTTTTTTTTTCATTCACAAATTAATTTGTTGTTACTGTTGATTTTATATTCATTTACTTGACCTATATCAACGGTACGTTTGTTAGGGCCTGAAAAGTTTATTGCAAAATTACTTTTATGTTTGTAGTTGCATAATAAGAATACAATTTTTTGTTTTTTTTTTAATATCTTTCGTTTTACATTATTTTAATAATAATTTTAAATTTATTTTGTTGTTGGAAAAAAGTATTTATATAATTTAAACTATTTGTGTTTAGTCAGTTGGCTTTCTTCTAATTGTAACATTTAAATTTAAAATAAACTTGTATAATCTTAAAATGGAATTTGCTTACTTCATGATGTAGTAGTTAATATATTTTCTGCTAAGTCAAAGTTGAATGCTGTTGTAGTTCTGGTACAGGTGTTAATGATGATCATGACGTTTGAAGAAATTAAAGTTGGTGCTTGAATTTCCCTGTTCTAGTTACCAATATATTATTTTGCTGTGTTATTTGCGCTACAAATGAATTGTAAAGCTATCATCTGCAGCAGTTGTTGTTGTTGTCGTCATATGCATATTGTTGCTATTATTGCTGCCACTGCTATTGTTGATGTGCAGCTCATTGTTGTTGCGTGCTAATGCTGCTGCAGTTGTATAACATTCAGCTGTTCATCCGTTAGAGTTGCAATCAACCGATCGTTTGATTTAATTTGCGTCGTTGTTACAAATTCATTGGCGTCAAATTGCCCCGCTTCGATTTTGATGTTGGGAAATTTGTTTTATTTGCTGATGTTGTTGTTGGTGGTTGTTGTTATATTAAAATAAAATAAAATATAATACATGCAATAACAATAGAGTTCAGCTACTACAGCTTTTTCGCACTTTCTCCGCATTAGATCATCTTAAGAACCAGCCCAAACAACATTAAAACATCTCAATAAGGCCATTCACAGTTCGAATACGCTGGTCCACCATTTGTACGATCCGCTATTTGTACGCCAATTTACGAAAGCGCATTTTGCCTTGCTGTTGTTTTGCATACAAATGCAAATACGCAGGCACGCGTAAATAAAAGCAGCCCTTGGACGTGTTTTGTGTACCTCGTATTTTTATGCTCTGTCTACAGCCGCATAATCACATACATCACAGGGTTGCACAATCTTTTTATACGACAGTCACATGGCGAGGTGCTCACAGTTTGAACAATAACAAATGCCATAAATACGATTTGTTAAAAGTACGCTCAAACCATGAATAGCCCTAATGATATCGATAAGAGCGGTCCAAAACAATCTAAAGTGAGAAAAATTTACCCACCATAATATGGGTTGGGCTCAGGGACAACACAAGACATAACAACTAACCATGCGTTTACATAGATCTAATCATACATTAGTTTTCAATCTACTTTTGAGTTGACCTTTTGATAAGTTAACATCAAAAAAGCTACAATTGTTAACAAAGGTACTCATGCGATGTAAAGGAGCAGTAGCCATATAATTTGTTCTGCTAAAAGGTAAGTAAATTAAATTGTTAGCATTTCTACTGCTTCTACGGTTAGTATTAAAATTTATAAGAGTTAGAAGTTCTGGTGAATCGAATACACCAGTTATGAGTTGGTGTAAATGTTATATGGGTATTTGTAGTTGGTCTTGTTTTTATTTTTTTTTTTCAAAAATTTAACTTAAACAGCTTTATATTAGTCTTTGTGTAATTTGTTTCGAATTTGTTTTTGTATGGAAGAAATACTCTTTATTTTCATATCACTTTTGAATTAATAATTCTTTATAAATGAAAGTCTTTTCTTTTTCATTATAATGTTTGAACCAATAATCTTTACACTTCTGATGATTATGTTCTTTTTTCACTGTACACTTTTGGTAGTTTTATTGCAGGACATTTTTTTTTAATAATTTACTGACTGCGGATCATAAGGATTCAGGACTGGCAGGATCGCCATGTTAGGATAGCTTGGTTGCTATTGAAGTCCAAAAAAAAAAACACAATATTTAATTTTAGTATTAATTTTATTTATTTCGGTTAGATCGCGAGTGACCAAACATTTTCAATACAGTTACACTCCTTGACTGACTTCTTATGCTAGTCTTAATCTAAAAAGAAACTTACGAAGAAGGGTGTACGTGACAAAAGTAGAATGCCAAGTATCGATGCAATTCGACATTGATACTTGAGTTCAATGACTAAACGTGAAACTATGAGAATAAACGAAATATGAAATAGGTCAAATATATATAGGTCATTAACTTTAATAATTTATTGTGGAATTTGGAGTTCAATAAATTCCGAAATATGACGCCGAAGTTCAATAAATTCCGAACGGTCAATAACTTTAATAAGTTATTGTGGAATTTGGAGTTGAGTAAATTCCGCGCTATTTGATACTGCACTTACACTTAGGGTGATAAGTGCAATATGAGTTTATATGTAGTATGAACGAAGTATGTATTGATTTGCATTGTCACGCTACAGTAGCATGGTTTGGGATTTTGCTCTAGTATATTTGTTATGTGCGCCTGGTATCCGTACAAAAGTTCATGCGGGGTGAAGTTTGAGCGGCTATGAAGTGTTGTATTGTATACGAACATTGCATAAGGGTTCCATGTATTCCATGTCATGGGATCCTTGTAGACATAATGTCGTAAATACTCCGCCAGTGTACGGTGACTGAGTTCTAATGCACCATTCGTTTGCGGGTGGTAAGGAGTAGTATTGATTGTTTTGATCTTAAATATTTGACATTTTTCTTTAAATAATGTACTTAAGAAATTCTTTCCTTGGTCCGTTAATAGAACATTTGGTATACCAAGTCTGCATACAATATTTTCAACAAAGACTCTAGTGTAGTGTTGATGTAATGGGTACTCGTTTAGTTTAGTGTAGTCTAGAGGAATTCAGTGTATTGGAGGCGCACACGCCTTTTTAAATAGCCGTAAGGCTTTTTGGGCATATACGTTTTTATTATTAGCCATAAGGCTATTTCATATGCTCTTGAGCCGCAAGGCTATTGTTGCTGCTCAACAGTCAATAAATGGTTTATAGTAGATATAGTTTGCATTACAAAATGCATACATATCCAATAAAATTAAGCAACCAAAATACAATAAATGCTGGCACCGCAGATCTTACATTCCAAGGCGGCGGACGGAAATTGCACAACAAAGTGTCGAGTTTCTGTCCGCTCACTTTGACAAAATGCATTATATCGTTTCGTTGTTAAAAGTGCATCAACAACAAAAGTGTATTGAACTTTTGTTTTTGTTAGTTGAGAAGCGGTATAGTGCATTAACGACAAAGTGCATTGAACTTTTGTTTTTGTTAGTTGAGAAGCGGTATAATGCATTAACGACAAAGTGTATTGAACTTTGTTCTTGATTATCAATAAATGCATTGATATTTATATTATTGATATTTGTGTGTATTTGTATGGAAATTAAGAAATATATTTTTCAGTTACATGGATTAATTACTGTACATATATACATAGGTTGCATTATTATACATGTCTTATGTTAGTGTAAGTAAGTTCTTTTCCTTTATAAGAAAAAGAAATATTATAATAAAGTCAGTTGTTAATTAGTTACGGTGAAAATAAGTTTTTTAATCCAATTTAATTTTCAGCTAATTTTTGCCAGTTTAAGTGCTGGCAAAATCATCATAACCAAAACTTCAATCAGTTCAAGTGCTGATTGAAGCCAAATCAAGGTTTACAACCTTCAATCAGTTCAAGTGCTGATTGAAGAATTTGTCCCTTGGCATCTGCAATCAAAAGAGGTTGCAACATTTTGGTGACCCCGACGTGATTCAACAAGGATCACGTTACAACAACAAAGCCGTCAGGACAATTGAAGCAGCCTACTGCCAACAAGGCCGTCAGGACAACAAAGCAGCCTGCAGCCAACAGAAGCAGATCGCTTAACAGTCACAAAGCCGTCAGGACAATTGAAGCAGCCTACGGCCAACAAGGCCCGTCAGGACAACAAAGCAGCCTGCAGCCAACAGAAGCAGATCGCTTAACAGTCACAAGGCCCACCAGGACAATAGAAGCAGCCTGCGGCCAACAGAAACAGATTGCTTAAACTGAATAGAAAACTTGAAATTAAAAGATGAGTGCCGTTGAAGAATTATTCGAGCTCCAACGGCTGACAGGTGGTGAAATACAAGCCGTTATCAGGAATTTTAAAAAGGATTCAGCTGATCGGAAAAGGACAGCATTCTATTACGAAGACCGCTTACAACGTCTAGATGAGGCCTGGGCACGATTTGAAGAGCAAGACAATAAGCTCAGGTTGCTGCCCGGGTTAAAGTTAGACCATGAATATTTCGCGCAGAACTATTATGATGAGATAATGGCTTTGGTAAACACATTCAGAGAAGAGTTTGAAAAACATGCAGCAATTATTAAGTCAAGATCTGTTCCCGAAGTAACTCCACGTCTGGCTAACGCATCAACTGATAAAGACGCTGGAAATTCTACATTGGTCAACGTTTCTGTAATTATCCGAAAGCAAGCAGCAGCCATAATTTCACTACATAGAATTTGTGCGGGTCTGATTGACAACATCGAAGATCAACCATCACAATTCTATGAATTAAAAATAAACACAATCACTCGGTTATGGCGTCAGATTGAAACCCTTAATGCAAATATTTGGGAACATTGTGAATCTCCGAGCTCTCAAGGATATTGTCAAGATGAGTATAATAACATGGAAGATACAGTACAGCAGGTCCTTGTCCAACTATCAATCAATATGACCGCACATCCACCAGCTGAAACACCAACTGCACAAACGGCTATGAGCCCATTTCAGCTACCCAAAATCACCATTCCGAAATTCAGCGGTGACTATCTTGAATGGACTCAATTTCACGACTTGTTTTCAGAAGTCATTCACAAGCAGCAGATACCACCATCACAAAAAATGTGGTACCTCAAAACAAGCATTGCAGGCGAGGCAGAGAAGCTCATTCGGCACCTCGCACTTAGTAGTGAAAATTATGCCACAGCATGGAAATTACTGCAAGATCGATACAACAACAAAAGGGTCATTGTTTCAACGATTATTCAAAAGATGTTAAATCAACCTGGGGTGCCAAACAACCCTTCAGCTGCAGATATAAGATCTTTACATGACACAACACATGAAGGACTACTGGCGTTAAACAATTTGGCAATTGAGACAAGCTCATGGGGTCCATTGCTACTTCACATTTTATTGGCGAAGCTCGACAAACAAACTCGATTACTGTATGAACAGTCGCTAGAAAACTCAAGAGAACTCCAAGAGATTAGTCAATATCTGGAATTCCTAGAAAACAGATTCCAATCATTAGAGGCAGTGGGCAACAAATCAAGCCCAACTAAGACAATAGCAGCAACTGTGACTCGAACACAATCAAACAAATGTTCAGTTTGCAACAATGATCCTCATCCTCTATATAAGTGCAAGTCCTTTCTCCAATCTAACATTCAAGATCGCATAAAGACCGTGCAAAAACTTAAACGATGCATGAATTGCCTTCGGTCTGGACATATGGCTCAAGAATGCAGAAGTCTTCATTGCAATACATGCAACAAAAAACACAATTCGTTGCTTCACGACAAGAAACTATCAACTTCAGTCAACTCATCACGGTGCAACGAACCACAAAAGAGTCTCACACCAGCAGCAAACACATTGAACCAAACCTCATTAATTACAACTTCAAACAATGGCTATGTATTGCTGGGTACTGTAAAAATCAAAATAGCTTCAGAAGATGGACAGACCATTGAATGCAGAGCAATTCTCGATTCAGGTTCGCAGGTGAACTTGATAACTGAAAAATTGGTCAAAAGGTTGAAATTACAAAAGGAACCAAATCCTATCTGGATAGAAGGAGTGTCAAGAGGGAAAAAGAGCTCACAGTATAGTGTCAACACCAAAATTCAATCACGAATAAGCAACTTCAGCATTACACTTAAGGCTTTTATGGTTCCTACAATAATTTCAGCGCAACCCACAAGAGCTTTGGATATGTCAAAATGGCCCATTCCACAAAATATACAGTTGGCAGATCCCGAGTTTAACATACCAGGACAAATTGATCTACTAATTGGTGCTGAATATTTCCATTCTCTCATGTCCATTGGCCAAATTAAGCTGGCAGACAACTTACCAATCCTTCAAAAAACTATGTTTGGATGGCTTTGCAGCGGAAAGATCGGAAGTGGTTATGACAACTTTATGGCATGTGGAATACATTCAACGGACGACGAGCTTAACAATCTTCTGACAAAATTCTGGCAACTCGATGATGTATTAGCTCCAGAAATCAATCTTACAGCAGCAGACCAAAACTGCGAATCATCCTTCATTCAGAATACTCAACGCGATAAGAGTGGAAGATTCATTGTAAAGATTCCCTTTAAGGACGACCCATCAAGCCTAGGGGAATCAAAGCAGATGGCAATGAATCGATTCTTTTCTTTAGAACGACGGTTGAACAAAATTCCAGACATGAAATTATCATACGTCAAGTTCATGCGAGAGTATGAGGCACTTGGGCACATGGAAAAGATTGACGAAGAAGACATATTGTGGCCGCACTACATAATACCGCATCACTGAGTCATCAAACCAGACAGCAGCACTACTAAATTACGGGTTGTGTTCGATGCTTCGGCTAAGACATCTAGTGGAGTATCGCTTAATGATATAATGCACAGTGGTCCAGTGGTACAGAGTGATCTTTTATCTATTCTGATGCGATTTAGATCACCGCGATTTGTTTTTACAACCGATATTGAAAAGATGTATCGCCAAATTTGCATACATCCTCAAGACAAAACACTTCAAACCATAATTTGGAGAGAAAGTTGCAGCGACAAGTTGCAATTCTATCAGCTTAAAACAGTAACGTATGGAACACGCTCAGCTCCCTACTTAGCCACAAAATGTCTCCAAACGTTAGCAAAAACAAATAAAATTCAATATCCACTTGGTTCAGCAGCACTTGAAAAGGAGTTTTATGTCGACGATGGGTTATGTGGATCAAACAAATTGACTGAAGCCTTAGAAATAAAACGTCAATTAATTAAAATCTTAGATTCTGCTGGTATGAAACTTCGAAAATGGTGTGCTAATCACGCACAACTACTTCAGGGAATACCAATTGATGATCAGGAAGTAGATCTGGACTTTGATAACGACTCCGACAAAAGCATCAGAACACTCGGGATCACTTGGCTTCCAAAATCAGATGAGTTTTGTATAAGGACGAATGACTCTTCAAACACAAAAAATACGAAGCGATCTGTAACCTCCTGTAGGGAAAATACAGTCAATAACCTAAACGAGTCAATAACCTAAACATGCATCACTTGACATTTTGATATTACCAAATTGTCAAGCTGATTAAGCATACTTACAACATTCCAAGGCACTTGAGTTACCAGCGTTTAGTCACCTATCTCAAGTTGCGCTTGAAGTGAACTAGTGATTCATGATTATATATTTTCCTTACCTTTCGTTCAACAGAAATCATTATTAAATAAACAGTCTTAAATTAACTACTGAACAAGTGTATTCTTTGAAGGGTTCAACATGGCGACCGTGACAGGACTCGAAGTCCGAAGAACTTATAAACTGAAGTGAAAAAAATAAAGTTATTTTTAAAGTGAATATCTTAAGTGAAAAACTTACAAACTGAAGTGAAAAAAAAATCTTTTTTTTAAAAATGAATATTTAAAGCGAACAACTTATAAGCTGAAAAAAAAAAATTTTTTTTTGACAAGGACTTAAAGTGAATAACTTTAAAGTGAAAAACTTGCAAACTGAAGTGAAAAAAAAAAAATGTCGTGGTGGAAAAAAATTCTATCTACTATACCCTTAATCTTCGCCGGGTATGAAGTAAGAAAAATGGTAGAAGAAAACGACAAAAACGAAATAATTAAAGCACTGAGCACGGAAAAAGCCAAAATAAACAATGAAGAAACTGTTATAAAAAGTGAAGGAATTAACTTGGCGGAAATCACACTAATAATCATTTCAGTAGTGATCGTCATAATTTATATTATTAAAGTAATTAAATCAGCAATAAAAAAGAGCCTCAATGGCATTGCTCGCGATCAACCGAGAATTTAAAAATCACAAGTATGCTACTAATTAACATTATAAAGAGTGACGAGTGCCTCAAGCCGGAGGCCCAACACCCCTCAACGATTGGGAATGGGGGAATAGAAGTGTCTTCATCTTATCATCATTATCATCTTCATCATCAACAACAAATACAAGAAACATCTTCAGCCCCACCTTTATCAGCCAACTGAAACAACAAGCGTAACGTAGCAGCTAGTGAGCAGAAAAAAAAATGGGTGACAACAGTTGTAAATTCCAAAATTTATAAAAAACAAAAAAAAAAAAAAAAATTATTTTATTTATAATCATGTTATCAGGTAATTATAAACATGCAATGGGAAACCATATTAGATAGTTTAGAACCATTCAAACTTAAATTTAAGCAATCTTATAAATGTCTAAGTCAAAATAGGACAATAAAAACAGAAACTTTAAGTAAGCACATAACAATTTTAATTGAATCGTTTAATAATATTAGAGCGACCCTACACAGACAATACGATAGGTACTCAACTGTTCACAGAGAACAGGCGGACGAGATTTTTTTTACATTTAGAGACAAATTAATAAAAGTTTTCCACAAGCATAATATAGCCATTAAAGTGCCTCTTACCCTAAGCTGTGAGGTAAATAAACTAATTGTAGAAACTGATGATAGCGATCAAGCTGATTTAGAAACAGACGAAGAAATTGAAACTATCAAAATGCCGCGAACAGAGGACGATATTTTAGATAAAGCAACAAAAATTGTACCAGTGTTTGATGGTAATGTAAACGAGTTGCAGAGTTTTCTTGATGCTTTAACGCTGATTGAAAGAATTAAAGACACACATGAGTTGATTGCTATTGAGGTTATAAAAACTAAACTGAAAGGACAGGCAAGGAATTTAATAACAAACGAAAACACCATACAGGCAATTACAAATAAATTGAAATCGTCCATAAAAGGTGAGTCATCTGAATTGTTATGTTCAAAACTAATGAACATTAAACAGCAATCCAAATCAGCCACCGCATATGCCGAGGAAATACAAGACATAACGAAAAAACTAGACGGAGCCTACATACGAGAGGGCTATCCACAGAATATTGCTCAAAAATTAATAGTACAAAATACAACGAAAGCAATTGCCAGAAATGCTACAAGTGATGAAGTAAAACTTATTATTAAAACTGGAAACTTCACTTCTTTTAATGAGGTTGTTTCTAAATTTGTAGAAGCTAGCACAGAAGCTTCAACTTCAAACTCCTCCATATTTTACCTTAACCGCCAAAGCCAAAGCCATAGGAATAGCGGATTCCGTAACAATCGCGGACGCGGCCAGGGCTGGCGTCAGAGTAGTAATTTTAATAACAATTACAATAACAACAATAATAATGGGCGTCATAGTAATTTTAGTAACAACAATAATAACTGGCGACGCAGAAGCCAGAATAACAACAATAGAAATCAATCAAACCATTTTGAAAATAGGGGGCGAGTAAGAATGATGCAGGAAGTGTCGGGAAACGAGATTTCCCCCCCAAAATATGGGGGGTCAGCATCAAAATTAAAAGAACACAAAAAGGATACTAAATCAATATTCCATCTGAATCTTAATTTAAGTAGTTTTATCGAAATCCATATATCAACTAATAAAAATCTTAATACATTTCTAGTGGACACTGGAGCGGATGTCTCACTAATTAAAATCAGCTCGCTCAATGCATTTAAATTTGACACACAAAACACTATTCAAATAACTGGAATAGGACAAGGAACTATCAATTCTTTAGGGACAATCCAAATTGATTTAAAAGTTAGAAATTTTTTAATTCCTCATAAATTTCACATAATTTCAGATACATTTCCCATACCTTTTCAAGGCATATTGGGTTTAGATTTTCTTAAAACATACAATGTCACTATTCAATATGGCCAAAATACAAATTCAAATTTACTTTCATTAAGACCATTTAATTTAAATTATCCAATAGATATTCCACTGCTAGAAAGTTTCAAGCATGACGCTTTCATACTACCCGCACGCGCTGAGGTTTTCAGAGCTATTAAAATTAACAGCGAATGTTCTGATTTGATTATACCAAGTCAAACAATACAAGATGGGGTGTATGTTACCGGCTGCATAATTTCAAAAAATGTTCCTTATGTCAGAATGATCAACACAAATTCTGAAAATAAATTTTTGAATAATGTTCACTTAAAGCATGAAAACTTATCTGAAATGTTTAACACATCCAATAGTGACCATCACAGAAAACAAACCATTTTAGAGAAACTAACGAAAAATTTTCCTGAAATAGCTAAAACAGAATTATTTCAATTATGTTCCAAATATACTGATATTTTCGCATTAGAAACCGATAAAATAAGCACAAACAGTTTTTACAAACAAAAATTGAGATTGTCTGACAATAATCCTGTTTACATCAAAAATTATCGGACGCCACACTCACAAAAAGACGAAATAATTAGACAAGTTGAAAAACTTCAACAAGACGGGATCGTCGAACCGGCGACGTCCAATTACAATAGTCAAATTTTACTAGTACCAAAGAAATCATTACCAAATAATCCCGAAAAACGATGGCGTTTAGTAGTCGATTACCGACAAATAAATAAAAAGCTGATAGCGGACAAATTTCCTTTACCAAGAATTGAGGATATTTTAGACCAACTTGGCAGAGCGAAATTTTTCTGTTGTTTAGATTTAACATCTGGTTTCCATCAAATTGGATTGGACGAAAAATCTCGAGAAATCACTTCTTTCTCTACGGAAAACGGTTCATTTCGTTTCACGCGTTTACCATATGGTTTAAAAGTAGCCCCAAATTCTTTTCAGAGAATGATGAATCTAGCATTCACAGGGTTGTCACTTTCAAAAACTTTTATATACATGGATGATGTCATTGTCACAGGATGCTCGATTAAACACATGATAAAAAATTTAGAAACAGTATTTCAAAGATGCAGAGAACATAATTTAAAATTACACCCGGATAAATGCACATTTTTTAGATCTGAAGTAACATATTTGGGTCACAAATGTACCGACAAAGGTATTTTACCAGATAGTAGCAAATACGACACACTTAAAAACTTCCCCAGACCTAAGAATAGCGATGAGGTTCGTCGATTCGTAGCTTTCTGTAATTATTACAGACGTTTCATACTAAATTTTTCATTTTATTCTGTCCATTTATCAAAACTAACTAGAAAGAATGAACCTTTCGTATGGTCTGTAGACTGTGAGAAAGCTTTTCAACATTTAAAGTCAGCACTACTGTCTCCACAAATCCTCCAATATCCAGATTTTGAAAAAACTTTTTATATCACTACCGACGCTAGAAAAATCGCTTGTGGAGCAATACTATCACAAGAGAAAGACGGTATACAGCTTCCAGTTGCATATGCGTCACGTGCATTTTCGAAAGGAGAATCAAACAAAGCCCCAATAGAACAAGAATTAATAGCTGTCCAATGGGCAATTAATCACTTTCGACCATATGTCTATGGCAAAAAATTTATAGTACGCAGCGATCATAAACCATTAACCTTTTTATACTCCCCAAAAAATCCATCCAGCAGATTAACGCGAATTCGTCTGGAATTAGAAGAGTATGATTTTACAATAGAACACATTAAAGGAAAGGACAATTCAGGAGCGGACGCGCTGTCTCGAATTGACTTTAATGATATTAAATTAATCCCATCAACAAACAATGTTCTCCTGGTAACTACACGTGCACAATCAAAAACCAAAGCTAAAGAAAAAATAACAAACACAGAAAATAAAGTAGTTGAACAAAAGCCTAAGGTCTTCGAAACTATTGGCTTCAATTGCGTTAAAAAGTGGGTTAAACTCAGAGTGGATACTGAGAAAAGTATCCCTACATTTTACTTAAAACATGGTAAACAAGTGCTAGCACCACGAATTAATATACAGAATACAATTGCTAATGGAACTATCGATCTAGATCAATTTCTTCCAATTCTTGAAAAAGAAGCAATTAGTAGGAATATAAACAAAATTCAAATGAATTTAAATGATAATTTTTTTAACCTCGTATCCATTGAAAACTTTAAACAAAAAGCTACTCAACTTATTACAAAGTTACAAATAGCACTTACACCTAAAGTGTGCATAATAACTGACAAAAATGAACAAAAATCTTTATTAAAAAAGTTTCACGATGAAGCTCTTTCCGGAGGACATCCTGGAACAATCAGACTACTTAAAAAGATTCGTCAATTTTATTATTGGAAAAACATCACTAGAGATGTGAATCAATATGTAAAACAATGCCTTCAATGTCAAATCAATAAAACTACAAAGCATATTAAAACAGATATGATTATTACCCCAACACCTCAGAAACCTTTTCAAACGGTAATAAGAGATACTGTAGGACCTCTTCCAATATCAGAAAAAGGAAATCAATATATCATCACTTTAATATGCGATCTAACCAAATATCTCGTAGCAATATCCGTAACTAACAAATCCGCCAAAACAGTAGCAAAAGCCTTAATAGAACATTTTATTTTAATTTATGGACCAATGAATAAAATACTAAGTGATATGGGTACTGAATACAATAATCAAATACTTTCAGAACTCCTAACACTTTTAAACATTCAAAAAGCTACATCTGCGCCTTACCACCATCAAACACTAGGAACAGTTGAAAGATCACACCGCACATTTAATGAATACATTCGTTCATACATTCACGCATCCAGAAACGATTGGGATGAATGGGTTAAGTATTTCACATATACTTTTAACACAACACCCTCCACAGTACATGGATATTGTCCATTTGAATTAATTTTCCCAAACGTTCCAAACCACAACCCACTAATACCTTTTGAAACAGTAGATACTATATATAATTTTGAAAATTATTCAAAAGAAGTAAAATTCCGACTACAAACCGCTTTAACAAGAGCACAAAACTTAATTAATAAAGCAAAACATAATCAAAAACAATTAAATGACCAAAACACCAACAATACAAACATTACCATAGGTCAAGAAATATTTATCAAAAATCACACAGCACACAAATTAGAACCCGTTTACAAGGGACCATTTAAAGTAATTGATATTGACAATAAAAATAATGTTATTATTGAATTAAGAGGAAAGAAACAAAAAATTAACAAACAAAATATAAAATTGTTTTATAATACTTCTCAATAACTCCATATATAGATAAATATATATACATATTTTTATATTTAATACACAGACTAGTTTTGAATACTTTAAAATTAAATTTATCAGTCAGTACAACAATTCAATGTACTACATTTATTTTGGTAACAACTTTTTATAAATGTCTTTCAATATAATTTAGATTATAAGTTACTATTAAATTATATTATTACTCCAATTATAATAATTTGTAAAATCATAAATCCTTAAACATAAAGATATTAAACTTAATAAATTATATTTATATTATTGTGAAAGTAAAAGAAAGCTTTTATCGACATCGTCTGATCAGCGATCTCTATAGAAGCTTTCTCTTTAAAAAAGGGAGGTGTAGGGAAAATACAGTCAATAACCTAAACGAGTCAATAACCTAAACATGCATCACTTGACATTTTGATATTACCAAATTGTCAAGCTGATTAAGCATACTTACAACATTCCAAGGCACTTGAGTTACCAGCGTTTAATCACCTATCTCAAGTTGCGCTTGAAGTGAACTAGTGATTCATGATTATATATTTTCCTTACCTTTCGTTCAACAGAAATCATTATTAAATAAACAGTCTTAAATTAACTACTGAACAAGTGTATTCTTTGAAGGGTTCAACACTCCGATATAGCACATATTTTTGATCCTCTCGGATTAATGGCTCCAGTAGTAGTAAAGGCCAAGACTTTCGTGCAAAGGTTGTGGCAACTAAAATTATCTTGGGATGAATCGCTTCCATTAGAAATGGATGCCTCTTGGACCAAATTTCGGAAAAACTTAGTAGCGCTCAACGATATAAGGCTTTGTCGACATATTACAAACCACAAGAACGCCGTATCCTTCCAGATACATCTATTCACTGATGCCTCAGAACGCGCATATGGAGCCGCGGTATACATTAGATCCCTAATAAATGATGGCACAATTGCAGTTCATTTGTTATGTTCAAAATCACGCGTCGCACCACTAAAAACTCAAACCATTCCACGACTGGAGCTGTGTGCGGCCCTATTAGGGGCGCAACTGGTCTCAAGGGTAAAGCAGGACATGTCTCTTGAACACTGCACGACTTTCTTGTGGACTGACTCTGAAATCGTTCTACACTGGATAAACTCAGAATCATCGTCGTTCCAGACATTCGTATCTAATCGCATAAGCAAGATTCAGGAGCTCACCTTAGTAGAACAATGGCGACATGTTAGTTCAAAAAACAACCCTGCAGATTTGTTATCCAGGGGAGTTGACCCAATTGATATAAAACGCTGCTCAATGTGGTTTTATGGTCCTCTCTTTCTTCATGCAAAGGAGGATTCATGGCCCAAAGCATTCCGCAAGGAGCTTGCAGTACCAAACCAAACGGAGCTGAAAAGAAACATAAGTGTTCTTACTACATCAATAAACGAAGATTTAAGCAACATGATTTACAACATAAATCATTGTAACTCTTTTCCAACATTGCAAAGAATAGTTGGATACATACTAAGATTCATCAGGCACATACGTCGAAGTGATAGAGCAATTAAGGCCACACTATTAGTCGAAGAACTCAATGAAGCGCTAACTGTCATAATAAAAACGGTGCAACTTAGCGACTTTAGTGACGAAATACAACAATTGTCAAGAGGACAAGAAGTAAAGAAAACAAGTGCCCTTCACGGTCTATCAGTTTTTCTCGACAACCAAGGTATCATCAGAGTAGGAGGACGACTTCTTGAATCAAATCTGCAATATGATGCCAAACATCCAATGTTATTACCTTACAATGATCCAATAACAAAATTAATAATGCAAGACTTGCACATTAAGAACCTCCACTGTGGTCCACAAGCACTTCTTGCTCAGATAAGACAGCGATTCTGGCCCATAAAAGGTAAAATTATGGCCAGATCTATTGTTCAACACTGCATACGCTGCACGCGTGCTCGCCCTCATACATTCAATCAAATAATGGGCAACCTTCCTCATGACAGAGTGCAACCAGAACGTCCGTTCTTTAACCCGGGTGTTGATTTTTGCGGCCCAATTTGGATACACTACAAAATAAGAGGAAAACGGCCTTGCAAGGCTTATATCGCCGTATTCTGCTGCTTCAGTACAAAGGCAGTTCATCTGGAAATTGTGAGTGATCTGTCCACCGAAGCATTCATTGGCGCACTCAAACGTTTTACTTCACGAAGAGGAAGATGTCAAAATCTGTACTGTGACAACGCCACCAACTTTGTCGGTGCCAAAAACCAACTAGAAGATCTGAAGAACACCATCCACAATGATCATTCACAAGATGCAATCATTCGGTCATGTACAGACCTGGGTACCACTTTTCATTTTATACCACCAAGGTCGCCACATTTCGGTGGACTGTGGGAAGCAGCTGTAAAATCTGCGAAACATCTTCTGGTAAGGAGCGTAACAACCATTTCTCTCACTTATGAGGAGCTAGAGACAGTTGTAATCCAGATTGAAGCAATATTAAATTCTCGACCTCTAACGCCAATGTCATCTGATCCAAATGATCTCGCTGCCTTGACACCAGGACATTTTCTCATAGGCGAGCCATTAACAGCGATTCCTAGTGGTAAGAAGTGCACAACGAACCCATCAATTCTTGCTCGATGGAAGCTAGTAAATCATATAAAGGACGAGTTTTGGAGCCGGTGGTCAACTGAATACTTGAACGAGCTCCAGTGTCGCAGTAAGTGGAAGGATCAAGCTGCTAATGTAAAAGACGGAATACTGGTGTTAATAAAAGAAGACAACATTACTCCGCTGCAGTGGCCAATGGGTCGAATTATCAACACATATACTGGTAATGATGGTCTGGTTCGTGTGGTTGATGTCAAGACAAAAAACGGTATCTTTAAGCGCCCTATTCACCGTTTAGCACCACTGTTGATGGAAGAACAAGAAGATAACAGTGGCACAGAGTCAAATAATGGTGTGTCCACAAGAAAACGAAGGGACGAAATAAAAAAGGATCAACCAAAGAGAACAAAAACAGCACTACAGTACAGTTGTATAACGTTATTGGCAATATTACTAATGTTGCCGATAGCATGGTGTGAACCAGTCCAGATCACAAAATTTGACCCAAATGCTGGTATTCATTTTGAACACATCGGATCGAGCAAAATCCTCACTAGTGAATGGAACCTGGTTGTGTACTATGATCTCAAACCATTGCGTGCTGAAATTCAACTACTAAAAGATGGTACTACGACTATGAACCACATGTGCGACCAAATACAGCCCACACCAAGATGCGATGAATTGGTCACACAGTTTCAACACACAAATGCGGAGCTGTATCTCGATAAAGGGTTGTTAGCAAGCCATCGTAAAAAAAGAGGTGCACTCAACTTTGTAGGAAATGTTGCTAACTCGCTGTTTGGAGTTTTAGACTCAGAGTATGCCCATCAGATGTCAGAAACAATAACGGCCATCAATGACAACGAACAACATCTGACAAGCATGATGAAAAAACAGATTTCGATAATTGATTCAACCATTAACATCATCAAACGTGACCAAACTTCAGCTCAAAGCTCATTCGAAAGGCTTGAAGGAAGATTGGCAAGCATCAACGATCAAATTCGTCATAATGAACAGGAGGCACAGAAGGAGCAAACATTCCAAACATTCTTATCGTTAGCCTTTCAATTATCCATTATGACATCAAACGTTCATCGTGTTCAAACAGCACTCATAAATGTCCTTACAAATGTTCATCACGGACAGATCAGTCCTCAATTACTATCACCACAGCAGCTCAACGATGAAATTTTAAAAATCACAGCGCATTTGTCACCAACCATTCAGATCCCAGGTTATCAAGGCGATATACTATCAATATACAAGTTAATGAAGGTTAAGGCGGCGATAACAGAGAACCACGCAATTTTCCAGATAACAGTACCATTAACCAGCTTGGATCAATTTAACTTATATCGGCTAATACCAATTCCCACAAAGATTAACAACACGATGATGGCAATAAAATTATCTACAACAGTTCTGGCAATAAATGTACCTCGAGATCAATATTTTCCAACCACAACAGAAAAATTGCAATCTTGTTTTAGAATGGAAAATGAATTGTATCTTTGTGCCAACAATCAACCCACATACAATAAGGGATCAGAAGTTTGTGCTTGCGAAGTGAGTTTACTCAACAATGAAACCCGATCCCACTGTAAGTTGGAGCATAGGGAAAATCAAGTATGGACACAAGTCAATGATAGGAATAAATGGATGTTTGCTCTAGCAACGCCAATACAAATTACAACAGTTTGTGACAACCAAGTTTCGCGAATCTCGTTGGACGGGTCAGGATTTATCGAGCTAACGGCAGGATGTACATTAAAATATCAACTCCTTACGATAACAAGCAACCCAATACTTTCCTCATCTACAAACATTTCCTATACTGCATTTGGACACATTATCGATGTTAATGCAACCAAACCAGCATCACTTCCAGTCTTAGATACCACAGAGATTGAGTATGAACCAGCACTAAAAGAACTGTCAAGGCTGCAAGAAATTTTGGAAGCACACACAATCATCGATCTTCCTAATAAACTGCAAACTCATCAATATCACAGTTTTGCAGTGAGTTATTCGGGTTTGTTGCTAAGCACAGCCGTCATTCTGGCTATATGCATCTTGTACAAGCGGCAACAGCATAGAGGAGCTTCATCAGAGAATTCTCAAGCAGCACCTACAAATTCTCCAGAGAAAGAACATCCACTGTCAGAGACCATTTCCAACACCCCGCCACAAGTAGCTCCACGGTGTTATAGAAGTTTCTGCGTGGATGTATAAGGTTACGTCTGAATTGTTGAACACTCGTTCAACGCGGGGGAGGATGTTGCTGCTCAACAGTCAATAAATGGTTTATAGTAGATATAGTTTGCATTACAAAATGCATACATATCCAATAAAATTAAGCAACCAAAATACAATAAATGCTGGCACCGCAGATCTTACATTCCAAGGCGGCGGACGGAAATTGCACAACAAAGTGTCGAGTTTCTGTCCGCTCACTTTGACAAAATGCATTATATCGTTTCGTTGTTAAAAGTGCATCAACAACAAAAGTGTATTGAACTTTTGTTTTTGTTAGTTGAGAAGCGGTATAGTGCATTAACGACAAAGTGCATTGAACTTTTGTTTTTGTTAGTTGAGAAGCGGTATAATGCATTAACGACAAAGTGTATTGAACTTTGTTCTTGATTATCAATAAATGCATTGATATTTATATTATTGATATTTGTGTGTATTTGTATGGAAATTAAGAAATATATTTTTCAGTTACATGGATTAATTACTGTACATATATACATAGGTTGCATTATTATACATGTCTTATGTTAGTGTAAGTAAGTTCTTTTCCTTTATAAGAAAAAGAAATATTATAATAAAGTCAGTTGTTAATTAGTTACGGTGAAAATAAGTTTTTTAATCCAATTTAATTTTCAGCTAATTATTGCCAGTTTAAGTGCTGGCAAAATCATCATAACCAAAACTTCAATCAGTTCAAGTGCTGATTGAAGCCAAATCAAGGTTTACAACCTTCAATCAGTTCAAGTGCTGATTGAAGAATTTGTCCCTTGGCATCTGCAATCAAAAGAGGTTGCAACAGCTATGTTTTGTTCAAAGCCAGAAAGGCTATCTTATTACAAGCCTCAAGGCTATTTTTAATAAAACATAAGATAAATTTTTTTTTTGGTTTAACGCCTTTTCTTTCAAAAACTGATTTTATTATTAAAAATGTTTTGCTTATAAAACAAAAAAACAGTATTTTCTTAAAATTATTTCTACCACTATTTCCAAGACTCCTCCTTAAATTCCAATATTAAAATTTTAGTTTGAGAAAATTAATGATTGACCAATCACTTTCAGTTTGTTAAACTCTTGACACTTCCTTTCAAATTCACAATCTTCACCAATATTTATTGGTTCAGTTTATTTGTGGCCTTGACTTTAAAGTGTCACTGGCACTAGTTCAATTCATCGCTTGTTATTGTTGTTTTGTGTTGTGTTTTTCTGTGCAATGCACTTATAACACAACACTCTGTCGCGCGGCAAATAGCGGCACAAGTGTAAAGGGTTCTAAGTGTATAAAAAAGTATTTGAGTTTAATATTTTGTTTATGCTACTTTTTGGGGTTTATTTTGGAATTTTGTCAACATATCTTTTTGTATCTTTTATTGTTGTCATGTGTCGGACACATGTACCTACTAATGATGGTCTTTGGGTGTATTGTGTATTGGTGTGTATATATGTAAGTACACTCCACTAGCTACTGTTGAAGCCTCGGCATTAGTTATTGCATATGCTTCTGAATATTTTATAAGATCGTCCTGAAAGGTAAGGTCCTGAAAGGTAAATAAAGGGTCCGCCAAATAACTTTTTTTTTTTAAAATTCTATAAAAAAAACTACTGGATATTTTCTCAAATTTCTTTTTTATTTGAAAGTCTACACGATCGGTCCAATTTTTAGCACATTATCGATTGTGTGCAGCTGTATTTCACCAATGGCTTCACGAATATTGTCCTTTAAAGTGTCAATTGTCTCTGGCTTGTCGGCGTAACACTTATCTTTGAGGGCACTCCACAAATAATAGTCCAACGGTGTCAAATCGCAGCTCCGAGGTGGCCAAACGACATCAGCTCTGCGGCTGACAATGCGATCTTCAATACAGGGCGCAAAACATCGAGTGTAGCTTCGGCTGTGTGGCACGTAGCGCCGTCCTGTTGAAACCAAATGTTGCCAATATCCTCCTCTTCAATTTTTGTGAACAAAAATTCGTTCAACATGGCCCGATAACGATCGCCATTAACTGTAACGGCCACTCCTTGCTCATTTTCGAAGAAAAATGTCCCAATTATGCCTCTGGACCAAAATCCGCACCAAACAGTGACTCGTTTTGGGTGCAGCGGCTTTTCAATGTATACGTGCGGGTTTTCTGTGCCCCAAATGCGACAATTTTGCTTGTTTACATACCCGCCAAGATCAAAATGAGCTTCATCTGAAAAGATGATTTTTTTGGCAAAATCGGCATCTTCTGTAAGTCGATCGCAGGCCCACTTAGAGAAGCGAAAACGCATTGGATGGTCAGTTGGCTTCAATTCCTGAACCTGAACCTTTCAGTTCCTTTGTATGGCGTCATACCAAGGTTTTTATGCAAAATTCGTCTCAATGATGTGTCTCCGAAATGTTCAATTGTTGAGAACGACGGTGAATTGATGTTAATGGCGCTTCACGCACACTTTCTGCTACAGCAGCAAAATTTTCGGGTATACGCACTGCTTTTGGCTTTTCACGCTTTGGTTTATCGATGAGGATGCCAGTTTCTTTCACTTTTTCACAAGATAACGAACATACGGAGCTGACGGTGCTTCTCTTCATCCAAAATCCGTACGCAATTTTCGCACACATTCTGCAACATTACCATGATTTTCAAAGTAATGTCATAATATTTCCCAGCGTTGTTCAAGCGTATACAAAACCATATTCGTTCAGCGGAAGGATAAAACTAATTATCTGTCAAATCAGATATGACCTAAGTGTTACCATTCACGAAATAAGCACTAGTTGAAAAAAAAAACGTTAGATGGCGGACCCTGTATTTGTGTCTTTCATGACTTGAAGGAAGGGGACCTACAATATCTAGAGCTATTCGTTCAAACGAAGTGGAACTTGTGGTCGTTATTTTCATTGGTATAGGTGGATGCCTTTCGCATTTGTTTAATTGGCATGATGGACATTTTTTTATGTGATTTTTGATGTCCAATGTCATTGTCGGCCAGTAGTATTTAGACTTTATTCTTTTTGGGGTTCGGGATATTCCTTGATGACCCCTTATAGGTTAGTCATGATACTGACTTAATGTGTTTTTAATTTGTTCTGGGACAAAATTCTGTCGTCGCAGCACAGGTATATATTTATGGTTTGCTTTTCAAATACATCTATTAACTTTTTAAATTCGCTTTTTAAAAGTTGAGTTAATAATTGGTATTGAAAATCCTATCTTTTCTATTTTGTTTTGAATACCAATTTTATTTATGTTCTCTAATGTTGTTTTTGCTAAATTTTGGTCCTTTTTGCACCTGAGAGGTACAGGCAAGGTTGCATAGTAATGTTTTGTTTTTTCTGTTGAAAATGTTTCTATCTGTCCTATTTTTGGTTTAACGTAGTCTGCTACTAATTTTTCGAGCGAGTCTTCTTCTTGTGTTTTTTGTAAAGGCAGTATTATAACTTTGACAGGTAATTTATTGTCAGACCATATTTTTCTATGTACTTTTGTTAAATTATAACTCGACGTTAGTTTAATTTCTTCGCAATTTTGTATTCTGTCCGCGTCCTCTTTGGTTTGAATATTATCATTACTCATATTCTTGTTTTGGGATCTCGTCGTTACCATGACATACTTTTCAGTTGTTTCATTAATTCGGCTAAGTGCGTCTGCTATTATATTATATTTCCCTGGTTTATAGGAAATCTCATAATCGTATTCTTCTAGAAGTATTCGCCATCGTGCGAGTCTTGATGTAGGATTTTTAAAATTCATAAGCCATACCAGTGGTCGGTGGTCTTTTATAATATGGAACTTTCTTTCATATATGTACAATTATATTGTTTAACCGCATGTATTATAGCTAATAACTCTTTTTCAGTTTTACTATATTTGGTTTCTGCTGAATTAAGTGTGCGACTGTTATAGCTTATTGGTTTATCTTCTCCGATTTTACCTTGCGAAAGTACAGCTCCTATAGAAAAATTGCATGCGTCAGGACCAAAATCCGCACCAAATAGTGACTCGTTTTGGGTGCAGCGGCTTTTAATGTATACGTGCGGGTTTTCTGTGCCCCAAATGCGACAATTTTGCTTGTTTACATACCTGCCAAGATCAAAATGAGCTTCATCTGAAAAGATGATTTTTTTGGCAAAATCGGCATCTTCTGTAAGTCGATACCCGTATTAAGAATTCTTTCGCAAAGTCGGGGTATGCTAGTATTGGTGCAGTAGTTAGTTTTTGCTTTAATGTCCTAAATGCTTCATCACAATGAGCGTCCCATTTGAACTCTGTATTTTAGTTTAACAACTTTGTTAGAGGTTTAATGAGGCTTGCAAAATTAACTATGAAACGTCGGCAATACCCGGCTAAGCCTAGAAATGATTTTATGTCTTTGGTTTTTTTAAGTGTCGGGAATGTTTTAGTTGACTTTATTTTTTCTGAATCGGGTTTTATTCCCTCTTTTGTCCTAAATACATTAATTCTCTTTTTTAAAATGGCATTTTTCTGGCTCTATTTTTAAGTTGTGCGATCTTATTCTGTCAAATATTTTTATCAGCTTTTTGTTATGTTCTTGCAAGTCGTTTCCGTATATAACTATGTCATCGATATAAACAAAGCAATCAATGGATCTACACATTAAAACGTTATTCATGGTACGCTGAAAAGTAGCTGGTGCATTTTTCAGAACAAATGGCATGCGACTGTACTCGTAGTTGCCTTAGGGATTGCTAAAGGCTGTCTTTTGTCGGTCGCGTTCGTCGACTTTTATTTGGTGTAAGCCACTAGCCAAGTCCAGTGTACTGAAATACTTTGACTTTCCAAGCTGGCCTAATATGTCTGTTGGTAGGGGGTATGCATCTCCTATTGTAAGATTATTAAGTTTTCGGAAATTTACCACCCTTCTCCAACGCTTTTTACTTGTACTGTCGGGTTTTTTCGGCACAAGTTTGAGGGGTGAGTTCCACGGGCTATCGCTTGGCTTGATTATATTTTCCTGTAACATATCGTTTACTTGGCGGTTAATCTCCTGCCTTTGGGATTCTGGTAGTCTATATGGTCTAACGTGTGTTGGAATTTCCGTTGTAGTATTTATCCTATGTTTGGCTGCACTTGTAAAACTTAAACAATCGCCTTTTAAATAAAAAGTATCATGGTATTCCCTACATATATTTTTAATTGTTTCTATTTCTTCTCTGTTACCGTGTTCCAGACTTAGCTTTGATTCTAAATTTTTCAATCTATTCTTTACTGGATCTTTAGTGCTGTCCATTTTTAAAACATCGAATTATTTTAATATATCTCATTCTATGTTAACATCGCGGTGTTTCAACGTAACTGGCTTATCATTGATATTAAGAATTAATATTTGAGCAGTATTATTAATTGACTCACATGAACTTGAGGCTACGTAAACACTTGGAACTCCTGTTTTCGGACAACTATTTCACCCTTGTACGGTATAGATATTGTAGTTACCGTTTCGCTTCTTGGTTGAAGGATTATTCCTTCTTGATTATCAACAGCAAAAGGCTAGATTTTCGAGATTTCCCCTGGATTGGGTACTTGTCGCTCGGAAGCTGTGAATGTGCATGAGTTTTCAGTTCGGTTAAGGTTTTCTTCCCCGTACTTTTCGTTCTCATGTATATTTTCACCAAGTGCTTTGAATACCTTTGGTTGGAAATTGTTGCTATTTTTATTAGAAAATTTTAACATATGTATTTTTATTAATGGGTTCAAAATCGAGTGTAGGCTCTTTCTTGCAGTAATCTATTTCACTTTTGTATTTGCGAAGGAAGTCATTTCCAATTATGCCGTCATATTTTAATTTGGCTTCCTTATGCAATATATGAAAAGTGTGCTTGATTTCTAACTTCTGGGTTAAACTTATTGTACCGTATAGAGAACTGAGGGTAGGGAGTGAATTTCCTGTGATAGTTTTAATCTTAACGCTTTGGTTCCTACATGTTTCATGGGAAGTTAATTTTTGTTGCTTTATTTAACTAATTTCAGCTCCCGTGTGTAATAGAAAAGTGTTATTTTTTGTTATTGAAGGATAGAAGGGTAGTCGGATTGTAGATTCATGATTATTGTCACAGAATGATATTGTTGCTTTATTTATTTGTTTTTTATTTGACTTTTGTTCTACTGGTTTCCGACTATCGTATTTACTCGGGAGCACACTTCGGCTTTCATTTCCCGAGTATTGTCGTTTCCCTGTTCTATATGGTAATTTGTGTTTTGTGGTGTTTTAGTCCTGAAAGGATTATTATGAGCGCGTTGCTCCCTTTCGTTTGAAGTATTTTGTCTTGGTGGGTTATAAGTTCTGTTCCGTTCGTGTGGGGATTGTTCCTCTTCTCGCTGTCGAATCCTACATTCCCTATACGAATGGTTTGGCTTTCTACAATAGTTACAAATAAGTCGCTGAATTTCCCTTTTTATTTCCCTTGGAGCAAAATTTAGTAAGCTATTTTGCCCTCTTTGAAAATATTACTCAGCAGAATGCCCTGTTTTGTTACCTATTGAACAATGTGATTGTGCATTCTGCCGGTTTTTCACAAAAGGTGCCGAATGCTCTAGTCTGCCCGACTGATTACTAGCGTAATTTACAGCTAGCTTAAGATCATTGAAGTTTCTGTCCTTTACTAAATTTTTAGGACATGGTTGTTCAGGTCATATTCAAATGCGTTAAGCGCCGTTCGTTTGTTCATGTCCATTAGGCAAGTTCGCACATTAGCATCTGCGACGTTTGAGTACGTTGCTGAATTTAATTTATTCAGAAGAGCTTACATTCTTTGTCCGTACACTTTTGTCATTTCCCTGCTCTGCTGTTTTGCTTTTGCGATTTCGCCTTGAATAGAACTAATTCACCTTTCCTCCTTAAAATGAGATTCCAGTTCTCTAGTCAGGTTAGTCCATTTTGTAAACGACTGATACTGTATCAGTTCAAACGCTGGACTCGGGATTTTGTTTTTACAATTTCTAGGAAAATTTTTGTGTCAGCAGTAGTTTTTGCTGACGAAAACAAGATATTTTCACATGCTATAAATTTATTCAGGTCCTCCGGTTGAACATTAAATTCTGGTATTAAGCTAAAAGCATCTTGAAAACTAATTTTTACCTCTGCGCTTTGGAAGAGGAAGATTCGGTTGTCATATTGTGAAAGGGGAGATTCGCGAATAACGCGGCAGTTACGAATCGTTTTCGAGTAAAAATTTTGGAAAAAAACTTGAAGTCAAAAATTTTTTTTTATTTATAAAAAAAATCCCTTTCTCTTTATGTTTTTGAACAACAGGAATCACTTCACTTAATTACTTATAATAGTACAGGGTCCGACATCTAACGTTTTTTTTCAACTAGTGCTTATTTCGTGAATGGTAACATTTAGCTCATGTCTGATTTGACAGATAATTAGTTTTATCCTTCTGCTGAACGAATATGGTTGTGTATACGCTTGAACAACGCTGGGAAATATTGCGACATTACTTTGAAAATCATGGTAATGTTGCAGAATGTGTGCGAAAATTGCGTACGGATTTTGGAAGAAGAGAAGCACCGTCAGCTCCGTATGTTCGTTATCTTGTGAAAAAGTGAAAGAAACTGGCATCCTCATCGATAAACCAAAGCGTGAAAAGCCAAAAGCAGTGCGTATACCCGAAAATATTGCTGCTGTAGCAGAAAGTGTGCGTGAAGCGCCATCAACATCAATTCACCGTCGTTCTCAACAATTGAACATTTCGGAGACACATCATTGAGACGAATTTTGCATAACGACCTTGGTATGATGACATACAAAGTCCAATTGGTTCAGGAGTTGAAGCCAACTGACCATCCAATGCGTTTTCGCTTCGCTATGTGGGCCTGCGATCGACTTACAGAAGATGCCGATTTTGCCAAAAAAAAATCATCTTTTCAGATGAAGATCATTTTGATCTTGGCAGGTATGTAAACAAGCAAAATTGTCGCATTTGGGGCACAGAAAACCCGCACGTATACATTGAAAAGCCGCTGCACCCAAAACGAGTCACTGTTTGGTGCGGATTTTGGTCCAGAGGCATAATTGGGCCATTTTTCATCGAAAATAAGCAAGGAGTTTCCGTTACAGTCAATGGCGATCCTTATTGGGCCATGTTGAACGAATTTTTGTTCACAAAAACTGAATAGGAGGATATTGGCAACATTTGGTTTCAACAGGACGGCGCTACGTGCCACACAGCCGAAGCTACACTCGATGTTTTGCGCCCTGTTTTTGAAGATAGCATTATCAGCCACAGAGCTGATGTCGTTTGGCCACCTCGGAGCTGCGATTTGACACCGTTGGACTATTATTTGTGGGGTGCCCTCAAAGATAAGTGTTACGCCGACAAGCCAGAGACAATTGACGCTTCAAAGGACAATATTCATGAAGCCATTGGTGAAATACAGCTGCACACAATCGATAATGTGATTAAAAATTTGACCGATCGTGTAGGCTACTGCATGGCCAGCCGAGGCAGCCATTTGAATGAAATTATTCTTCATTATTAATCGGAAGGATTGTACTTTCAAATAAAAAAAGAAATTTGAGAAAATATGTAGTAGTTTTTTTTTATAGAATTCTCAAAAAAAAAAAAACGTTATTTGGCGGACCCTTTATAATAATATATGATAATATAAAATATATTGCAATAATTTTATTTTTTACGAAGCCGTACCCCGTGAAGAGCTGATGGTTATTGTTCCTGATTAGTTAGATGACTGAACTTCTATTTTTTATTAGCTGTGACCGTTCAAGATGGATTGATGGATACTTGTTGCAGCTTTTGTGGTTGTTGTTGGTTATTTTTTTAGCTTTCACCGCTCACTTTAGATCATATTAACATTTTTTAATAGTTAGGCTGTGTGTCAAAAGGAAACTTTGCAGTCGTGGTAGGATAGAAAATATCAAGTTGAATAAAATTTGTATGTGTTGAAATAAATTTGTCTTTTTTGCTGTGCCAGATGGACGATGAAATTTTGAAAATTACAAATTTTGACGTTTCAAATTTCGGTCGTGTTTTAGCGCAAATATTTTATTTAATCTTTAACATATTTAATTCGAGTGCTTGTACTTGCAACTTATAATATTGTAAACTTAAAAAATAACAAAATAATAAAAAAAATAACGAAAGAGCTTGAGTTTGTGTGTGTAGGTCAACGATCTCCCGGTGCATCAGCAAGTGCAGCACAGTTAAATTGGCTTTCTTTGCTAACGAACGTCCTGCAAGTTCCAATACCAGCAGCACAAGCAAGTGCAGTGCAAAATTTTTTTGGTAGCCAACATCGTCCAAGCGCCATCACCAGTAGCACAAGCAAGTGGAGCGCAAATTTCCTGATTCTTTTGCTTGCCAACATTCTCCGAGAGTCGCCACGAGCAGCACCAGCAAGTGCAGCACAATTCAATTGACTGGTCAACTCTCCAATATTTCAGAATCACCATTTCAGCATGTCTCAAGCGCAGACTCAAATTTCTGCCATTATACTCCGGCGTGAATTAAATTAAAAGCGGAGAATTTGCGCTTCATTTGCTTTTGCTGCTGGTGATGGTACTTGGAAGATGTTGGCTAGCAAGAAATTTTGCACTGCAATTGCTTGTGCTGCTGGTGGTGGCACTTGGAGGACGTTCGCCAGCAAAGAAAGCCAATTGAATTTTGCTGGACTTGCTGATGTACCCTGAGATTGTTGGCCCACACACACGCAAACACAAACTCTAGCTCTTTAGTTTGTTTTTATTTTTATTATTTTGTTATTTTTTAAGTTTTTTAAGTTTACAATATCATAATTTTACGAAATAAGTTGCGGAAATTGATTTGTCGCGGAAATTGATTTGTTGTTTTTTCTTTATTTTTCAGTGTCAAAAATTCGCTTTCGATTGTCAAAATTTTTAGTAGCCCCTGGGGCTAGCACAAATTTTGACAGTTATATTCACCTCACAAATGCCAAAAATTGCTCTACCAACTGTCAAAATTTGATCATCCGATTGAAAAGTTTCCGATTGATACACAGCCATAGTCTTTCTTTCGTTTTATGTTGTTGTGGTAGTTTTGTAAAGTATTGTTTTTTTGTTTTGTTTGTTGCTATGGTTAGCTAGTAATTTTCTGCTTGATGTTGTTTATAGATTGTTATATATTTTTATATTTTTTTTACATAAAAATTGTTCTCCATTTTTTCTTTTATTATAATTTTTTTTTATAGGGATTGATTTTATTCATCCCACCGCTGCCACCAGTTATTATATTTTACGTCAGGTCCTCCCGTGCTTTCGTAATATCGGGAAGAGGAGGATTCTGACGGAGAGTTCATTTAAAAGATCCTTTATTTTGTGTATTAAATCACTTTATTTTTCGTATAATGTTTTAGACTTTTATTAATTCTGATAGCACTCTTGTTTAGCTCTTATTCTTATTTTACTCTTCTTAACTCTTATTTAACTGTTAATCAACTCAGATCAAAATCGACTCTGTTCAACTATGCCCGAGTCTATACACCAACCGGCCTGCATAACCTTCTACACACACATACATGCAATGCCGTCCCCATGCACAAGCATATGCATGTGCATTTGCTTGTACATGGTAAAACGCTGTTGTTACCTGTGTCGGTCAATCGGCTCTGTTAGCATTGAGCGCACTTCGTAGGAAAATTAGTCAGCACTTTTGGTAGGTTAAAACATATTAAAGGCATTGCACTTGAAAACATATTTAAGTCAACGTGCTTATGACATATGATATACCTGCGCACCATTTGAAAGTCTTGTACTTGGAAACATATTTAAGTCATTGCGCTTATGACATATGATATCCATGCGCACCATTTGAAGGGCTTGCACTTTGAAACATATTAAAGTCATTGCGCTTAAGACATTTGATATCCATGCGCACCATTTGAATGTTGTGTGTGTGGTCGGGGTTTGAAGTGGTTGTTGAAGTGACTTTGAATCACAACAATATACTCTTACCAGTTAAGCTGTTAGGTATAAATACAAAAACAGAGTAAGAATTTAATTTTGATACCATCACTCAATTGCTCAGAACTCCGGTATTTATTCATAGATTTTCTTCATCATAAACTCAATTACTCAATCAAGATGGTTCTTAAAAATATGGCTTATACAAAAATAATTTTTTTATAGTTTTTGTAAATTTATTACCAATTTTGCATGGCGATAGAATGAATTATAGATTTAAATTTTGGATGAGAAATTCAAGTTTTTTCAAATATTTTGGCCTATTACGCTTAAGCTAACGAACTGATTGGAAAGTTTTATTTGAAACTTTTGATGCAAATTTAATTACCTTTATAACAGTTTCTTGTGTGACTCTATTAGACGTCTCTAACTTGAGATATAGTCTGATATAAGATGCTACCTCCGAAAAAAAACATTCAAAAATTCATATCTCGAAAACCTATCCATTAAAAAAATCCACAATACAAAATCTGTAAAAAAACTAGTTTACGCAAAAACCATTTACAAAAGTGGACATTTTTTATGCCTTTTTTAATTAAGGGGCACAACTAGTTAGAATTTTGGGGAAAAAATATTTTTTACCATTTTCTAAAATAAAATTTTTCAAAAGTATTCTCTAAAAATTCCAGACTAATCAGATTTTTATTAATGAAGATATATAACTGTTAATAGGGGGTTTTTTATCTGCAATCACTTCTTAGTCAAAACTTTAAACGCGTTTTTTTCAAAACCATGTTTTCGAAGTCGGTTATTACGGCTTTACTGATCTGTTTGAAATTTTTCACACTTATTCAATACATAATTGTCCTCCTAATAATTGGCCTCACTAACATACAATCTTACGTTTGAATTTTGTTGTTGTTGTGTTTAAATATGTGCGTATTCGCATCGTAGCCGTTGCTATTGATTAGGTTTGTGCTTTTTGGAGTGTGTACAATGTACACTGTACATACTAGGGCTGTCATTCCCGAAGCGTTTTGGCAAATCCCGGTATTTCGGGATTTAAAATTTGTGATACCGGGATCCCGAAATACCAAAATTTTAAAATAATGGCATTAAGCTGTATTAAAACAGGGACCACCAATAGCTCTTTTTCTTAGTTTCTGCGTTTTGGCAAAAATAATTGCATATTATTTTTTTCATTTATTATTTTTAAAATAGAAATTATAACGCTATTTTATAAGTTCAAAGTTTATAAGACAACGCCAAGACGAAATCATAATTACTAATGCAGACAAGGGTACCAAAAAAGTTGCTGCAAAAATTTCATAATTATTACTTCGTTTTTTTTTTAAGTGTAAAAGTCGTAAGTTCGAAGATATTAGAAAATTGATTGTTGAGTAGCGGAAAAAAGGTGAATCGTATGGAAACATTTCCAAAAAATAATCAATATCAAAAGTGACAACTAATCATGAAACATCGGCCAGACAGGTTAAAAAATGACTAGAATTAGATGTTTCGGAAAGAACGGTGCAGAGGAAATTTAGAAGTTTTGAATTAAAAATTTTGTGGCAAAGTGCCTTGCTTTGCTTTTCAATATGTGAGCATGCTGGAGTCGAACTGGTACAAAGTTATTTGGTCCGACGAATCAAAATTCGAATTAAAAGATTTAAAACAACGTAAACGAGCGTGGTGTAGACCAGCAGATCGCCTTAGGCCGAACATGGTGCAACCCACTGTTAAGCATGGAGGAGGTTCGCTTATGGTGTGGGATTTCTTATCTATTTATGGTGTAGGCAGTCTCGAAAAAATTGACACACATATGACAGCTGGTATTTACGTAAGTATACTGCAAGCAAATCTTGTTGATAGTGCAAACAAAATGAACTTGGGGTCATCTATTTTCAACAAGATAACGATCCTAAGCACACATTACGCATTGCCATGCAGTATTTTGCAAAAAAATCCAATTAAAAAGCTGAACTGGCCGGCTCAATCTCCAGATTTGGACCCCATTGAGTATCTGTGGTGAAAAAATACCAATTGTAAGTCGTATAAACATGACATCATTTCGTATAAACATACAACATCAGTGGATCAATATCCCTCGAAATGTGATCCAAAATTTTGTGATAAGCATGCCAAATTGACTTCGAGCAGTTATTCAACACTACGTATTAAGTTTAATATAAAAATTAACAAGTTAACATTCAAAAATATTTTTTTATGATTCTTCAAAGCAACGTGAGCATTCAGTTGTCACCTTACTTTTTAAAATTATGAGTTCTTTTAAATTTGAAATATTTGATTCTGCCTAAAAAACTGTTACTTTTAAAATTTTTATAAACTATAAAAAAAGAACAGTTTTTTTAAGCAGAATCAAATATTTTAAATTTAAAAGAACTCATAATTTTAAAAGTTAAGTCGACAATTGAAAGTGCACGTTGCATGTACATAGATATATCTTTTAGAATTGAAAAATTAAAAGTATCTCTTTCCTGTTGTCATAGGAACACAACTTTTTTTTAAAAGCCGAAAATATGAGTAAAATTTTGATCAAATTAGCAACTTTGAGTTTTAACATCATCCATTATTCGAAAAATCTAAATTTTTTAAATCTCTTTGTTCATCAGAAGCATTATTTCATTAACTAATGAAATTTTAAATTTTTTAAGACACTTCATTATCAATTTAATATAATTAAATCTTTCTCTTCCACTCTTTCCACTCTTTTACAACAACTTCAATATTTCGTGATTGTTGTATAACTTCATGATTGTTGTAATTCTCCGAATTCAGTTTGCCTCGCTTCATAATGTTACTGTTTTTGTTCTTCCTCAGTCAGCCGCGCTTCTTAATGTTTTTGTTTTTGCTCTTCCTCAGTCAGCCTCGCTTCTTAATGTTATTGTTTTTGTTCTTTCGAAACATCGGTTGCTGTTCTGCGTTTGCATGTTGTTGTTTTTGTTCTTGGCACCATCGATTGCCGCTGTTTTGTACAGTTTTTAGCATTCGAACTGTAGACCCTTGAAAAATGGCAAGAAAAGAATTTGGGAAAAACTGGTAGTTTGTCTATTTTTTCATAGATAATAAAAGAATAAAAAGATTTTAATCTTAATAATATAACACTTAAGTTATTAATAAAACAGTAAGATAATAAAAAACATACAAAATTAAGTTAAAAGTAAATAAAAATTAGTATAAGATTAAAAAATTAAAAAACTGTTTAATTACACAAAATTTACAAAAGAAAACATTAAAAGAAAGTAAAATAAATAAAAAACAAAGAACTTAAAAACTGTTAAGCAAAAAATAAAAAAAAGGATATCTCAAAACCTCCACGCGTTTAAAGCTGGGTAAATCAGAATATATTCTGACTAGCAAAAAACTGAAACGTTTGGAATTACTTGATTCATTATTTTTACAGTGTACATACACATAAGTTTGCTGTCGCGGACTCTGCCAGCACTCGTGTTATAAGTAATTCGTCATTGCATCGAGATTTAAAACTTTTTTGATGTTGTTGCTTTTTGTTTTTGTTTTTGCACTCTTCAAATAATTTTCGTGGCATCGCTGGCTTAGTGCTCGTTATTTTTTGAGTGCAAAATACATACATATTTTTCTAATTTTTTTTTCTTATGTAATATTTTTCTAATGTATTGCTCAGGAGTTTTTTCCTTGAAAGTACTTTATTTGTGAACAAGATTTTTTTTAATTAAGATGAACATGATTTGTTGATCAATTTATTTTGTTCATATATTATCTTTTAAAATTTGAACTATTTTGTTGTTCCTAGTTAATTTGCCGTCTATTTAAAAAAGTATTTTATTGGGATTGCAACCAACATTTAGTCCAACACTGTCTGTCTTATCTATACTACCTTCGGCCGTGCATTTTTGCTACGCAAAATTAGCTGCAGGCCATGCGTAGGAGTGACAACCATGTTTAGGGTTGAAACAACTAAATTTGAAACAAATAAATAAAATCAAATCTTTTATAAAAGAAGTATTAGTTAATAAATTTTCTATTAAATAAATTGTTTCTAAAGTAAATTTTTGTAACTAGTTAGCACCCTTGAAATTTTTTTTTAAAAAAGATATCTTTAGCTTTACTTAATTTTTTTAACTTTAGTTTACGGTATTAAAATTGTCCAACAGTTTTATCAGCCAACCTGGTCGAATTTGTGACAAAACTATAGTGATATTAGACGTCATGACCTAACATCGTCGTTTTTCGACTAAACATCCCCACAGTTAAACACTTTATAGCAATGACAAAACACCATTTAATTTTCCAGCACATGGTTATAAAATCTGTATAGACCACTCCCAAAAAAACGTAGACACAGAAAAACAACCAATCCTGAACTTCCAGTTCTTGCTCACTTTATTTTTCTTTGAACTCTTTTTTGTACAGCTTCGACATACATATATACTTTGTATCAATACATAAGCTTGTAGCTATTTGTACTTGTTTATGTTTTAAGGGTAGATATGTTCAACAAATATGTATACAAACATCAATATACAAGTGTGAAGCAGGGTCGAAACTAAAAAGAATATTTTTGGAACAATAATATTTTCAATTTGGGATGACTTATACTTAAAAAGACTTGTGGACATAAATTCTAAGTCGTAGACATAAATTTTGTATTCATAGTAATGAGAATAAGCCCTATAACTATTTATAACTATTTATAAGACAATATGCAAAATACCACTCAAACGATATCATCAGAGATACCTAATTGAATGATGTACGGAGGAAATAAAATAAAAATGGCTTATGTTTTTAAATAGGTATAGTGTGGATGTAAATAGTAGGTAAATAATATTATATGAACAGTAAAAAAATTAATTTCCGATTTGTGACTTTTGTTTTTTGTGATTTAATTTTTTATTAAAAATATGTAAACAATGAGAAATTACTTAGTATTTCTAAGGTTACACAAAGAAAGTGTCACTTCTCAGCAAATTTTTCTGCGTAATTAACACTTTCGGTTGTTTTATGCTATTTGATGCAGCAGATAGTTTAGTCATTTAGTGAAAAAAAAATTAAAAGCGAAAAAAATGTTAAACCCGTTACATTGCTCAATTTTAATATAAAACTTATTTTGTTATTAATATATAATTTTTGAATTATTTTTCATAACTGTTTAAAAAGGCATTAATTGTCAAAAATTTAAATGGAAAAGTGAAATAGTCAAAAATAAAAAAGTTCAGAAAGGGTTAGAGGGCGTCCATTAATTACGTGAGGTGATTTTTGCAATTTTTTGACCCCCCCGCTCCCCCTAGTGAGATATCGTGAGATTTGGCACGACCCCTTCACCCCCCCTCTAATCTCACGAGAGATTGTTCAAAATGCGTGTTTTCAGTGTAAATATGTTAATCTATGCGTCATTGTGTTTGATTTATTAAAAACAACTCTTAATTTATTTCATTTTTTTATTTAGGTATAGTTGAGACTAGAATTTACGACTACTGAGATCGTAGTTTAAAATGACAATGAAAGAAAAACGAACAATAAAATACTTATTAAGTAAAAGTAAGCCATTTAAAATGAGAACCTCTAAAATTGGTGAAGGTATATTCATTCTAGTTCAGTTCATGTGTACTCATGTGCGGTCTCGAGAGTGACTACTGGAACCAGCATGTCCATGTGATTTTCAGTAAAATCATCTGCTCTTTCAACCTCGCTCTGATTTAGCCACTCTAATTGTTATCGCTTGCACACAAAAGCTCATTAGCTTGACGTGTGATAGTCCGTGAAGGTCGCACTTTGCGCGCTGATGCTCGGTGGACTGCCGATGCTCTGCAGCTCCTGTGATGGATGAAGAGTTAATACCGCATGTATTGCAGCATTACTTTTCTAGATCACCACGTACACTGGGCCAATAGAGGTCATAGGGGAAGTCCATGAAGGCATGCAAAGGTTGGATCGGTAAGTAGTGGCGAATCAAAAAGGGAGGAAATAACTTTCCGTCATGCACACCGGGATCTGGGATAGTCAGATTTCCATCAATCTGCGTGATAGGGTATGGAAATGACAGAAAACGGTCGTGAAGAATCAAGTGCAGATCACTCCGACGTGGGCTACAGCAGGCCCGATTGCCGCATTTTACAACTTAAAATAATTTTTTACAGCATTGGGATTTTTTGAACATAATTAAATTATTTCTTGCTTCTTTTTTCCCCTGTGTTTCATAGGATAACTCTGTTCTTTCCTTAAGCTTGAGCTTCTTTTCATATCAATCGATTTCCTGCCGTAACTTACGTGCTTTCTTGTGTTCGGTGCCGTCAGCAACAAGAAACTTTTTGCGTCTTTCTGTCAAATCAAAGCCATCAAAGCCAAATCGATAGCCATCCGTGAACTGGAATAGTTTTAAATAACCTCTAATAATAGAGTTATTTTGTAACCATATTGGCTGGTGTAATATTTGCAAAAAAATTTAACTGTCAGAAAGTATAGGCCGGAAAAAGATCTTCCAATCTGCATCAAAAAATTGTAAATTGTAAAGATAACGCTATTTTTCATGCATGTTTTTGATATTTTTTTTTTATTTTATTTCCATACAAAAACTTTAAAAATTCAAATGACTTTATTATTTTTATATTTTTTTTTTAAATTTCTTACGATATTTTTTCAGTAGGTGTTTATCTTATAATTAATATTTTATTTTTAATACATATCAAATTAAATCAAATGACTAGGAATCAATGCGAGAACTCAAAACCTTTCTACCGATATCTTGAAAGGGAAGATCGCATCAGAAATAATTAAGTTTTTTTTTAATTTTAGTGAAAATAAATTTGAATTTAAATTCGAATGCAAAAATTTTAATTTTTTGATGTAGATTGGAAGAACTTTTTTTCGGCTCTTATTTCTGACAGTTTATTTTTTACAACAATTACACAAGCCAATATGGCTACAAAATAACTCGATTTTTAGAGGTTATTTCAAACCTTTCCAGCTCACGGGCGGCTATCGCTAGAGTCGAAATATTTGGGGAATCATTATAATATAAACCAAGTATTGTATTGAGTATTTGTGCCCAACAACTTTTTTCGTGAGGCGCCTTTCCCAATATGTCCGGAGTAGCATGCAAATTATATTTTTTATGTTAGGTTTTGTTAAAAAAAATCTTTATTTATTTCTTAACAAACTTAACAATCAAAAATATAATTGGCGATCCTGCCAGGAGAAGTGGAAATAAAAAATTAATCCAGAAATCAAAGTTAAAGTGAAAAAATCCGTAGCGAAACCATTCCTTTTTTAAGTCGTGGTCCCTCCTAGGATAAAAAATTAAAGTTAACTTTGGACAAGTTCCTGAAAACAACAGATCCCGAGAAAAAGTATTCCAGAAGGAAGAAAAATAAAGGACAAGATAAAAAGTAAGGAAAAAGGACAACCATTCCACCTCTCCAGGACCAAAACTAAATCACAGCGCGGAAACAGCATTAGCCTGCGAAAAAAACTGACGAAGCGAATATCCTGAAAATAAGGAGCTAAAGTCATCTGTGAAAAACATCAAGTATCTTAACAAAGTAAGAGAAATACGAAAACTAATTTATATTTAAGAAATTAATAGCAATTAAGAATAATCAAGCTGGAAGATATTTTAAATAAAATTACGGAAAATTTAAGAACACTACAAATCAATATGCCTGGCGAAAATAATACAGATTTAATTTCAAGGCTAATAGCCACAAGCACTGCAAACTTAAAAGCAGAGATTGAAGCGTTAAAAAATCAAATTCAAAATATGACATGCTCAAATAAAGTCGCGGAATATAAAACAGAAGAAATAGATGTAAATATTAGATGTGAAGAAACGTTAGAAGTTATAAGGTCACTACCAGAATTTAACGGTAAAAATTCCTATGTAAGTTGGCGAGAAGCCGCGAATAATACAATGTCTTTATATGAAAGGGGAAGTAAAAGATACTTTGCCGCCTTAACAATTCTCAGAAATAAAATAACTGGCGAAGCCAATGATCACCTGACTAATCATGGCACAGTTTTAAATTACGACGCGATAATAAGTCGATTAGATTTTTCTTATTCGGATAAAAGGCCGATACATATTATTGAACAAGAACTTAGCATTCTTCGTCAAGGTTCAATGAATATTTTAGATTATTATAATGTAGTTAACCAAAAATTAACGTTGTTAACAAATAAAACAATTATGACATACGGTTCCAATAATCCAATTACTAAAGAATTAAATTTGAAAAATAGACAAAATGCTTTAAGAATATTTATAACAGGTTTAAATGGTAATTTGTCAAATATTTTATTCTCTTTATGTCCAGAGGATCTCCCAAATGCACTTGCGAAAGCTCAAGAGCTTGAATCTAATCAATTAAGAGCAAACTTCGCTCTACAATTCGGTAGGAATAGTAATATGAATAATTTAGGTCGAAATCAAAACCACTTACGAGTTCCAGAATATAATAATAACAAAACGGTAAGAATGAACGGAATAGATTGGTCACCTTGGCACGCAAGAAATGTGACAGTACCACAAAGAACAATGAATACAATGTTCAAGTTGCTCCCTAGAACAGAACAACAACCACCTCCGGTTCCAATGGAAGTTGATCCATCAATTCAGTCTAGACCAACTCAAGCCTTCAATAGAAACAATAATAATAATACATTCAGACCATATAATAATAGTAATAACTTCAGGACATTCCAACCCAGGTACTATAATCAAAATAACTCACCAATAAAAAGGGGAAACGAAAGTATTCAACAACCAAATAAAATTCAAAGAGTTAACAAAATTAATGAAAATACTTTTTTAGGAGAAGATATATCTTGCCCTACATCTTCGGGACAAGTAACTCAACAGGAAAAGAAATGAAGATACTAATAGATACGGGTGCTACGAGTTGCTATTGTAGACCAGGAGCTGCAGTAAAAAAATATGAGCTCCCCATAAAAAAACAGGTTAAAACCATTAACGGGTACACAATAATTACCCATTTCGCTGAATTAACGTTATTAAATGTTAAGCAGAGATTCTATATAATAGATAACCTTGAAACAGATTTACTAATAGGGTTAAATTTTATAAAACAAAATAATATAATGTTAGATTTTAAGAATTCACATTTAATCCATGAGGGATTAAAATATGATATAAAATATTTAGATAATGATGAAATTGTGGGACAAAATGATCCTACAAAGCCAGTCGAAGGAAATACCGACAAGAAAAATATATTAAAGAAAAATGAATCAAAGAAAAATTATGTGGAATTTGAAAGAAATTCTACAACGCCAAGCGAAGTTAATACCGCTAATAAAAATACAAATCTGAGAAAGAATCTCAAAACGCCTAGCGAAGAAAATAATACCGCTAATAAGAATATAATTTTGAGTAAGAAACTCAAAACACCAAACCAATCAAGAATTAATAATATAATAAAAGAAAATGAATATACAAATCAAAGAAAATCGATTATTGAAGAGATAAGAGAATCTCATAAGGAAATAAATATGAATTTACCTTTTAGAACGGATGTTAGAAGTGAAATTCGCACTACAGTAGAAACACCGATATGGTGTAAGCAATATCCTTATCCTTTATCTGTCAATACATTTGTAAATAAAGAAGTACAAAAATTGCTAAAGGAAAATATAATAAGACCAAGTAAGAGTCCATACAATTCACCAATATGGGTAGTACCGAAAAAAGGATTAAATGAGGATGGTACACCAAAATTAAGAATGGTAATTGATTTTAAAAAATTAAATGAATTAACTATATCAGATAGATATCCAATACCAGACGTTGGTATAATTTTAGCAAATTTAGGGAAAGCAAAAATTTTCTCTACTATTGATTTGGAATCAGGTTTCCATCAAATATTAATGAATGAAAGTGATATAGAAAAAACCGCATTTTCAGTAAATAATGGCAAATACGAATATGTTCGAATGCCATTCGGATTAAAAAACGCTCCAAGCATTTTTCAAAGAGCTATGGATGATATATTAAGAGATTACATTGGAAAATTTTGTCATATATATATAGATGATATAATAATATTTTCAAAGGATATTGAAGAACATACAAAACATTTAAAAATAATAATTAAAACATTACGAGATGCTCATATGAAAATATCATTAGAAAAATCAACCTTTTACAAAAAAGAAATAGAATTTTTAGGATACGTAGTAGCAGAAAATGTTGTAAAAACGGATCCAAAGAAAATAGAAACAATCTCAAATTATCCGATACCTAATACATTAAGACAACTAAGAAGCTTTCTAGGACTAACAGGATATTATCGAAAGTTTATAAAAAATTACGCAACAATAGCTAAACCACTCACGAAATACCTTTCAGGAGATAATGGAAGAATATCACAATATAAATCAAAAAAGACAGAAGTCAAACTAGATAATGAAGCTATTAAAGCTTGTAATAAATTAAAAAATGCTCTAAAAGAAAAAATAGAATTATATCAGCCAGATTATAATAAAAAATTCACATTAACAACTGATGCTTCTAATATAGCGATAGGTGCTGTATTATCACAGGATAAAAATCCAATCATCTTTATTTCAAAAACACTGAATGAAACAGAGCAAAGATATGCAACAAATGAAAAGGAATTATACGCAATAGTTTGGGCATTAAAGAATTTAAGAAACTACCTTTACGGTATATCAAACTTAGAAATTTATACAGATCATCAACCTTTGACATTTGCAGTTTCAATAAGAAATCCTAATGCAAAAATGAAAAGATGGCACGCATTTATAGAAGAATTTGCACCAAAGATAATTTACAAACCAGGTTTAACCAATGTTGTAGCTGACGCATTATCCAGACAACAGTTAAACATTCTTTCAGATGAATCATCATCAATTCATTCAACAATACATTCAGCAGAGAGCAGTGATAATAGCCAAATAAAGGAAACAATGAAACCTTTGAATCAGTTTAAACAACAATTATTAATATCAAGTGGAGCTAGAATAACAGTCCACGAGCAAATACGTAATTTTGGAAAAACAAGACATCTTATAGAATACGACACCGTCGATAATTTAATTAATATTTTGAAAGAATATTTACAACCAAATTTAGTAACAGCAATTCATTGTACAGTAGAAGACTTATATCAAATAAAAGATAAAATCAAAGAAACATTTACAAATAAATTTTTATATACAAAGAAATTCCCAATGGATATAATTAATAGAGACGATCAAGGATCAATTATAGAACAAACACATAATAGAGCTCATCGGAATGATAAAGAAAATATTAAACAAATAGAATCAAAATATTATTGGCCAGAGATGTATAAACAATTTAAACAATTTGTAAAAAATTGCGAAATATGTAATGAAAATAAATATGATAGAAAACCAAAAAGGATACCAATAGGAGAAACTCCAATACCGAATACAGAAGGAGAACAAATACATTTAGATATTTTCTTTGCACAAAACTTAATATTTCTTACAAGTATAGATTACTATTCAAAATATCTTGTAGTAAAACAAATTGAGGATAAAACAAATCTAGAAGAAAAAACAATGGAGATATTGCAAAACTTTCCAGAAATTAAAAAGATAACAGTTGATAATGAACCATTATTCAGTACACCACAATTTAAAGCATTAATGAATAGAATGAAAATTGAAATATTTTATTGTGATCCAAAACACAGTTTGACGAATGGTCAAATTGAAAGAGCACATTCAACTTTAATAGAAATAGCAAGATGTTTGCAAAAGGAACATGAATTAATAAGTTATTCCGAAATAATATATAGAGCAACAACTCAATATAATAAAACAATTCACTCAGTTACAAAAAAGAAACCATTTGAAGTCCTCTTTAATAAAGTACAACATGACAATTTACCTACAGAATTAACGAATAATCAATCAAAAATGTTGCAGTTCCATAATAAAAAAAAGAGTTATAAAAACATATCAAAATGGAGACATAATATACGAAAAAATTGTTACGGAAAGAAATAAATTAAGACCACGTTATAAAAAACAAAAAGTAAAAGAAGATTTAGGGAATAAAGTTAAAATCTATAATAGAGATAGAATAGTTCACAAAGACAACATTAAAAATTAATAACGAATAATTTCATTTTAGAATGAATCCTAAACAAATTATTACCCAAGAAGACGTGGACATGCCTTTAAGTTCTGAAGAACCAGTCATGGTATCCAAATCAGAAAATGCACAGATTATAATGTTCATAGATGAAGCTATGGTAGAATTTTTACGAAGTCATGAAATTGTAATGAGAAATAGGCGTATAGCTAGAAGAGAACGCAGAAGAATAATGCAAAACAATAATGTATATTAAATTCTCTTTCATTATAGATGCTACAATTATTAATAATTTTATTACTCACCATATACGCAAAATCAGAAGTCTTGGATATAATTGATTATACAAGAGACAATTATATACTAATAGAAAATAGCAAGGCTATAATATATGAAGAATTTGGAGAATTATTTCATGTCACTAACTTAACGTACTACAATACAATAATAGAAAGTTATAAAAAGAATAAAATAATTAAAGGGAGTAAAATATCTGAAAATTCAAGAATAATTACATCAGAAAATGATGAAAATGATTTAGAAATTGGATTAATTGAAATTTTGCTAAGCCAATTACAAAAACAAAAGAACATTAAGAAAAATAGAATAATCAAAAGAGGAATTAATGAAATAGGTACAATTTGGAAATGGATAGCAGGAACACCAGATCATGATGATATGGTTAATATAAATACAAAATTAGAAGAGCTAGTCCAAAATAATAATAAACAATTTGTCATAAATTCAGAAATTTTTAAAGCAATTCAAGAAATTCACACAACAATTAAAGATTTACCTAATTCATCAAATTTAAAATTTTTAACAAAAAAGAGAAACCAATTGATACTCAACGAATTACATAATGTAATTTTTACAATAACATTAGCTAAAGCAGGAATCTTGAGCCCAGTTATTTTACATCTTGACGAAATTAAGGAAATAATTAAACATGAATACGAAAGAATAACAATTGTAGATTTATTAGACGTTTCTACATTTAAAATTGTTCAAAATAAAGATTTAATTGTAATATATATTAAATATCCAATTGCTATAAAAAATTGTAAATTTTTTGAAACAAGGGCAATAAGCCAAAATAATGGTAAATTAATAATTCCACCAGAAATAATTAAATGTAATAAAATATTTGAAAATGTCAAAAATTGTAAAAAAGAATTATCGAACACATTTTGTAAATTGAATAAAGAAAAGACATGTTTATCAGAAATTCTAAATAATAAAAAAGGCAAATGCACCAAAATTAAAGAATCAAATAAGAATATTGAAATTATAAAAGATGGAGCCATATTGTTAAGTGGTAACCATATCGTAAATGATGTTAAATTAAATGGAATTTATCTTGTAACATTTAATGATAATATAATAATTGACAATGAAACATATTTTAATGAAAAAGATATAATTTATAATTATATAAAAAATAATAATTTTAATGATTTTGATATTGTTAATTACATAGAAAATGACATTGAAAAAGATATGGAAAATATAAATTTATTAACATTAAGTAAAACATATACAAATGTAAAACATTCAATTTGGAGTCTGACAGGTTTAATAACACTTGCAATAATAATGTTTATCTCTTATAAAGTAATTAAATATTTTTTAATTAAAAGAAATCAAAAAACTGAAGACATTGAATTTAAAGTAATACAAGGAAAAATTGAAAATTTCACAAAAGAGATAACAAACCGGGACGTTTTGTCTTGAAAAATGGGGGGAGTTAAGTATCCCATTTGTATGATAACCATATGTTAAGAATAAACAATATTTAATTTAATGCTTTTCATATCAAAGTATGCTTTGTTTATAACTTGAATCATATTTCATTGTTGGGAATATGATTATGCTTTGTTTATAACTTTAATCATATTTCATTGTTTATAACTAAGTCATGGGAATATTGATCGGATGATGTTTATGATCAAATTTCTTTATATGATAAATTCCTAAAAGTATCTAAGTGTCCAAATACATTAATAAATGATATGTAATACATAAGTTTTATGTAAAGAAGTAAATAAGACAATTAAGGTATAAAAGAAGTATGAACTTAGAATACTTCTTCAGTTCGTTCAGTTTCAGTTCGGTTCAGTTTTTGGAGTTCTCAGCTTCAGTTCACTCCAGTTGTTTAAGTACGTTCAGTTGTAATTTAGATAGTAAGAATATTTTTGATTGTTAGGTTTGTTAAGAAATAAATAAAGATTTTTTTTAACAAAACCTAACATAAAAAATATAATTTGCATACAGGAAACCTGCATTTTGTATGCAGGCAGAAGCATGGACAAGGCATGTATGGTCATAAAAAATCAACAATTATCCAAATTCGCTGAAATGCTTGTGTTGCCGTTATTTTATTCTAGCAGTATGCGTGTTGTTTATACACAGTAGTTTACTAAAATATGCATGCTGTATTGGTACTAAGACCTGAACCTTGCATGCATAATAGTCTTGCTTAAAAAATATGAACTCCCATTCTGCATTTAAAATTTAAGGGAAGGTTCTCCTGGATTTTTTTGAAAAAATCCATTTTTTTTACATAAAATGAAAGTTACATATATGTAGAATGTTTGTGCCAAGGGATATTTCAATACGACGCGTATTTCTCGAGCTAGAGCGTGTCAAACGTACCCATGTCACGCACGCGTACCAACTTTCTAAAAACTTTAAACGCGTTTTTCTCGGAACCATGTTTTCTAATCTAACGGACAGCACAGGGCTTGTTCTATTGATCCGATTTCCTTCATTCAGAGAATGTTTGAAAGTATATACTTTTTTGTACGCCTGGAACCTAACATTGGCATACAAAATTGTTTATTTATAATTTTTAAACGAGATCTAAGTAAAAAAAAAGCAAAAAATTTCAATTTTTTTTTTAAAAGTCCATAAAATTGGTTTTTTTTACCAAAATTAATTGAAGTTAGGTTCCAGGCATATGAAATGTTATCAATTTTAATAAATTTTATACATTTCTCATTTCAGTTCACTACCTGAGGCCCCACACTGTCCGCGGGAGGTCGATGTTTTGCGCGCAGAGGTCGACGAGATCCGCCATTTTCAAGCCGCCATTTTGAATTTTTCAAATATCTTTTTTTTTTTTACTCGTCAATAAACCACGAATCAAAGTTCAAAAGCATAAGTTCGTGTGTCTTTTCATTTTCCCACAAACCATTCTCAAATTTTGCTTGTTTTTCGGCCAAATCCAAAAAAATCCAGGAGAACCCTCCCTTAAGGACGTATGGTTGTACATAATTTATTAACAAAATATAAATTAATATAACAGAATATAACAACTTTATAAACAAAAATAAAAAAGATGATTAATTAATGACAACAGCAATTTTTTCTTACAATATTAATGACAATGTATGCATACAGTATTAATGGTAATATATGCATGCAGTATTAATGACATTGAATACATATGGTACTACTAATTCCCCATATGTGCTTACTGGGATGTGCTTCATGTGTTTTAACATTTACGGACGTCAACACAACAAGTAGAGACTTGTCCATGCGTCGCTGTCAAAAGTCGCAGCGCTCGTTTAATCGCGTGTTCGGCTAGCCGGTGGTAAGACAATCGACGAGCTACTATGCTACTTTGTTGCACTCGCATAACCGCGAAAAATATTATAGTGTAAAATTTAGTCATATTTTAGTAGAGAAACATGTTTTACTCAATTTAACCAATTATCTCATAATTCTGCATTGTTTCTTGCTGATAAAAAATTACGTCATTTTTGCGAGAACCCCCTCTCTCCACCACGTGAGAGTTAGTGAGATTCTGCTTAACCCCCTCCGCCCTAAACGCCCAATGTAATTAATGGACGCCCCTTATCTAAAGTTATCTGCACTGTTAAGTTTTTTGACAATAAGCGATACGATCTCTATAGAAATGTCCCAAAATATAAGTGGGTTATGTGAATAGGAAGTAAAACAAGAAGGAAGTGAAGAGACAACATTTTGTAAAAATTTCAAAAACAAAGAGCCATTTTTTGCTTGATGGAAGAATAAGGGATTGATGATTGTGTTTTTTATTAAAAAAAACTCTAGAGTAAAACTAAATAAAATTATTAAACTTGTGTGTTTAACAATCCCATTTTCTTCTATTTATTAAAATTTATAGTTTTAAATTCGAAATTTACAAGACATATAAACATTATAAGCAATAAGAAAAAATGTCTATAATTTTTGAAATCATAGTAAATTTTGATAAAATTAATATATTTATAAAATTTCTTAAATTTGCTATGACTGTTTAAAATTTGTAAAGCTCGAATTATTTATTCTAAAAAAGTTGTTCTTAAAAAAATATTACACAACAGAATTTTTGATGTGTTTCTTATTTTGATTTTATTGATATAAGTATGGTTATACGTAATGCTACCAACTCATGTTATTAAAAAATAAGTATATTTGCATCTTAAAACACTGAAAAGTAAGTATAAGTAAGTATAATTTTTTAAATAAGTGTAAGTAAGTATTTTACCTTAGATAAATAAATTGAATAATTTTTTGATATAATTTACTAATTTATGTTAAAATCAATAGAACCCACAATATGCTTGAAATATTGTCACACCCTCTATTTGTTCTCCTTAAAAAGTTTTGTATATGCAATCTATCTAAAACCAAAAAGTCTTCAGATAAAAAAAAAACAAAATATTAATTTTATATATTTGAAATTCATATATATTTCTAATACATAAAATAGTTTAAAAACAAACAAAAGTAAAAAGTTATACGCACTTTCAAAGTAATTTAATAAAAAAAAAAATAAAAAAATCACATTCAAATGTATACAGAGACTAAGGAAAAGTTATCATTATTCGCTCTCATTGCCACTGAATTGAAGCGCTACATTAATTTGTTTTTTTCTTTTTGCTTGAAATCGTATTTGTCTTGGCTGTAAATTGTATTTAAGGGTGAAGTCTAATTGGTACCTTTCGAAAGTTTTTTATTTTTTTTTTTACATTTTTCGAATGTATATGTATCTAAAAATATTGTATTAAATTTTTATGAAGATCCGAGCAGTAGAAGTAATTTTTTTCAACCCAAAGCTTACTCTACCTGAACTCATATTAGAACGCATTTAAAAAACTCTAAGCTACGTTTTCACAGACAAATATAATATAAAATAAACTGGCCATTTCAGCCCTTGGAAGGACTTTGACCTAGCTTCCATTGATCAATTATGTTGTGCGTGTTATTAAATGTTTTAATCACAAATGACCGAGAACTGGACCTACGTGTTTTATGCCGACTCCGAACGGCTTATGTTCTCAAGAAGCTTTACATGGCAATTTGTTTTCTCTGAGGTTTGCCATTGTCTGCAGAGAGGTGACGACCGAACAGAAAAATTAATTCAATTGAAAAAATTTTCTGTCTGAGCTGGAATTGAACCCGGGCTACCGCAGTTCTTTAGCTTAGGGGCCACGCACTCTACCCACTAGGCCACAGTCGCCACATTTTCACGTTTTCACGGACGCCCCACCCGTGGGCTGATCCTTCTGAATTTTTAACCACATATTTAACACAAAACTACTTTCAAAATAGACTATAATCGTTTTAAAAGATTGATGTTTTCTATATTTTTTTACACATAACAGCAAAACAAATCATTTTTAATTTTTTTTTTTTTTTGTTACTTAAAGTTAAAAACAATTGCTAAAAATTATCATTAATAGTCTATTTTATAGTCCTTGTCATATTGAATGTAAAACACCTCGGTTTTTTGTTTCAGATAAACAGATGCCAAGATATCGTGTGGGAGCCGACCTGCCTCCAAATTATTAAAAAACATTAATAAAATTTTTTATTTTTGTAATTCAAGACTTCATTAATTATTCCTAACAACTTATATAAACATATCTTTCATAGCAAGCTCATGAAAAATTCCCAAAAATAGCCTATTTTTTAGCTGACGAACTAGACTACACCCTTAGTATTTCAGGTCTTGTCTTTAAAAAAATGTAAAATTCGACACAGCTGTATTCAATATTATTTTTTTAAATAATAAAACAGTCTGTATTTTTGTCGCTGTTGATAACAATTTTCAAACTTTTTCCGCTTTTGCAAAAACGTTCAACCAGAGCTGAAAAGTAAGCATAATTAAGTATAAATCTTAAAAGTATGTGTTTTTGTTAAAGCGAGAAATTTTTTTATTTCCCGCTGTGTGTCTAGGCGCATAAACCTGTACACACTTTTGTATTAAATTTGTTTTACAAAAGTTATGATTTTGTTTTTTTGTGCCCAAGCTCTTGGTACATGTGCACAAATTTATTTTATATTTGTTTCTGTTAAAGTTATGATTTTTCTATTTGGTGCCCAAGCTCTTGGTACTTGTGCACAACTGTTTAAATAAAACTTCCGATAATCACTTTTAAAAGACAACTGTCCCAATTTTATTAACATTTGGGTTTTTATAACAAAATATCAATTCAATTAAAAAATCTGAATGACATAAAAAAATACAATTACATACATATAATGACGAAAAAGAAATATTAACTAAAAATACAATATATAATATACAACAAAAGCAAAACAAAAAGAAGTAGAATTAAAAAACTACAAACTCATTATTTTCACATTTTCAAGGCCAGATCGTTGACTCCACAAAATTACAGCTTGCAGTTTTCCGCAGTCAGCGATTCAAGGCCAAGTCAATGAACACAAAAAAAAGCAATGTTGCTGTTTTAAGTGACGCTGGTGTTTGGAAAATATGACACCATAGTTTTTACGTTGCTGGTTGCATGGCTGGTGGCTGGTTACAGACATTCTCCCCCTCGTTGAACCTTGAGTTCAACAATCTGTATTTAGGCATTAACGGAGAAGTCCAAATTCTGAGATCGTCGTGGCAGTGGAACAGGCTGTTCAGTTGGTTGACGGCTGTTATGTGATCTCTTCATCTTCCATGCTAGAAGTGCTAGGAATGCCATGATGATAAGTGCGAGACCCAGCAGGACGTTATTCACGATAACATGATGAACATTATAGTTGCTGTCTGGTGTTGGAAGTTCTAATTTTCGAGAAGCCAGTTGATGCATTATGTCATTTAATTTTGCTTGTTGGGTTTTGTAGTGTAGTAAATCATTTTGTATGGGTTCAGCGTGTGCCGGTAGTTCAAAAGTGTTTTTGTCTCTCAGGACAGTGTATGAAGAACGTGTCCGACTAGTATATTCTTGATGGCCTCTGATGGTTAACAGCTCATGACTTATAGTGCATCCTGGAGGTACTGTTATTATTCCTGATCCGTCAATCGTAACTGAATAGGTAGTTTCGTTGCACACTGCGTTAAAGGTGGTCCTTTCTGTCAGCGCATACATCCATTGGCTCACGTGTGATAAATGTATCCATGTAGGTCTGTTTAGTATTGGTTTTAATCTGCATTCAGTGTTTGACTTGTTGTTGAATATATTAAATTCACATGTATCCCCTTTTATTTCTCTTGAGAATATTGGCTGGACTTGGTTACACAAAAACTCTGTTTCTTCAATTTTGCTGCATGCTGCTACCTCATTTTCGGTCAATGGATAAAATTTATCTCGATGTAGATTTATGGCAAGGAATTTCGTGGAAGTTTCTATGGAGACGCGGGTATTATTGACTGTGATTGGCACGGGCAATAATTTGAAAATCTCGAACTTGTCTTGAAAAACTAACGGCAGTTTAAGCCTGAATATTGCATGGTTATTTATGATTGTTCCTTCAGCAGACATTAGTTTGTATATTTGAATTATGTTTTCGGCAGGAAGGCGAGATGTTTGTGGCAGGTGAATCTTGATTTTTGCGATTTCTTGTCGTAATTGCTGTGGAGATAGTAGAAGGTGGCTTACTTTTCCATGATGAGTATCGGTGATAACATCAATAATGGATGATTGGATGCGCTGAAGTTTCGTTGTTATCATAGTTAAATGCATTGCCCATGATAAAAACAATTGTTGTTTTCTGTGTTGAAATAGCTCTTCAGTTTGATTGTTTATTCGGTTTATTGTTTCGGTTATCTGATGGTCCAAACTTCCGAATTTCTTTTCTACGTTTCCTTGACCTGTTTTTATGATGTTAATCGTAGAGTTTATAATTGATGTCTGATTTTTTAACAAATTCATCATAAAATCATCGTTGTTTGAAAATTGTATTATCTTTCTTGACATTTCTTCTGCATACTGATTATCTAGTACACCAAACAATGAGTCTTGATCTGATGGCCACAGGACGTTGTGCAAGCAATGCGTTATCTTGATCTATTTCAGAAATGGAATACTGAATTTGATTAATCAGCGATGAGCAACTACTTTTTTGAATTATTTGACTACATAAATGCTGTAGAAGACCTGTGCCATTGTTTAACATATCAAATTCATTCCAATATTGATTTAAATCATAATAAACAGTTAGATTCCATTCATCCGATATCAATTTCGAAGTACCCAAATTGTCAAAGTGTATTCCAGGTTGAGATGGAAACTGTGTAATGTTTATGGGTGTTCCGTTTGACCATGGTATTATGAGGCAGGTTACTAATAATGTCAACATTGATGTTGCGAAGGAGTTGAGTTTCCTTTTTTTAGAGGCTGTATTATCATCATTTGCTAATGTGGTGTTATTTTTGTTTGTCTTGAAGTGTTGTACTGTCATATCACCATTAGCGATATTTGGTTTGTTCGGCTGTGTTGGATTACTATTGATAATCGTATTATCTTGCTCGCAAGGAAGTGGTGATAATCTGTTGATGGGTCGACGAATAATGCCTTTTGCAGTTTGGATGTCTGCAACACGTACAAGACCATCTTGACCTTTAATAGCCTTTATAATTCTACCCAAAGGCCATTTCATCACAGGTTTGCTGTCGCCCTGAATTATCACTATGGTATTTGGCTCAATATTGCTATAAGGTGCTTTCCATTTAGATCGACCTTGCAACTCGTGCAGATATTCCAACGACCATCTTCTCCAAAACTCGTCTTTAATGTATTGTTAACAAGTTCCATCGTGATAATAAGCCTCGTTGATTTATTTCTGCGTTTGGATGTATACTGGCTGTCAGAGGTTCTCCTATTAAAAAATGACCTGGGGTCAATGCCGTTAAATCATTTGGGTTGTCTGACATAGCAGTTAACGGTCTAGAATTCAAGATGGCTTCGATTTCTATTATTAACGTTTCCAATTCCTCGTAGGTAAGGGATGCAGTTTCGATGCTTCTGTGCATCAAATGCTTGGCTGACTTGACCGCAGCTTCCCAGAGTCCTCCAAAGTGGGGAGCTCTTGGCAGTATGAAGTGAAATTCCATCCTCCTTGTGCTACATTAATTTTGTATCATTTCTTTGGCCTTTTTTGAGAAAATGCTTTCAGCTAATTCGTCTAATCGATTTCTTGCGCCAACAAAATTTGTGGCATTATCACAATATAAGTGGCTACAATGACCGCGCCGTCCAATGAATCGTCTTAAGGCTGCCATGAATGCTTCTGTTGATAGATCGCTTACTATTTCTAAATGTATTGCCTTAGTAGCAAAACAAATGAATAGTGCGATGTAGCTTTTCTGGGGTCGTTTTCCTCTGAGTCGATAATGAATCCAAATAGGCCCACAAAAATCTACACCGGCATTCACAAACGGTCGCGCTGGCTGTATCCTGCCTTCAGGTAAATTTCCCATTATTTGATTAAGCATCTTTGGCTTCGCTCTGGCGCACCGTATGCAATGTTGAACAACTGATCGAGCAAGTATTTTTCCCTTGATGGGCCAGAACTGCTGCCTCGTTGTTGACAAAAGACCTTGTGGTCCAATATGTAAATTCTCTCGATGCAGAGCCTCCATTAGGAGTTTTGTTAATGGGTGTGAATATGGTAGAAGTGCTGGATGTTTGGCATCATAAGATAAGGTTGAGGTTTCTAGACGGCCTCCAACTCTTAATATTTCACAATTGTCCAGAAATGGTGTAAGCCCAAGAAGAGGACTCTTCATTGGTAATTGGGCTTTATTTTTTAAATGTTGTATTTCGTCCTTAAATTCTTCAGCTTGCATCAATTTAATGATGCTTTGAAGGGATCGTTCTAGCTCTGCCGCTGTTAGATTTTCTGACTTCGGGCTATTTGACCTCCTCGTCACTTGATTGAAGCGAAGCATATAGCTTATTATTCTTTGCAATCTTCTAAATGAGTTTCGATGATTTATTTGGTCAATGATATTAGATTCTGATTTCTTGTTTAAAGCAAGTAAGTTGATTGGTTCAACATGTGGTTCTTCATTTTGACTGTGTTGGATGATTGATTCATTTTCCAATTCTTCCTGTTGATTTTGAATAGTGATTTGTTTTCTTTCCAATTCGGCACTTGAAGTTTTTTTAAATGGTGGTGGCTAAAGTGACTCGTTTCCATGCAAGAAGAGTGGGCCGTAGAACCAAATGTTGCATGAAATTAGTTTATCTGGTGATATGCCTCTTGACAAGATGTCGACTGGATTTTCTTTACTACTTACATGCCGCCATTGGTGCGTCACAGAATTATCTTGAATTGAAGCAATTCTATTTGCTACGAATGTATGGAAGTTTGTCGATGTAGAATTGATCCAATTTAATACTATTTCGGAATCTGACCACAAATAGACCTTTACATTTGTTAAATTTAATGCCGTCTTAATCCGTCTGGTAAATCCAGCTGCAAGTTTGGCGGCACAAAGTTCAAGCCGTGGAATTGTTAATTTTTTCAGTGGAGCTACGCGTGTCTTAGCGCACAGTATCCTCGTTATTACTATTCCACTTTGATTGATAGATCGGATGTAGACTGCGGTTCCGTAAGCCTTCTCAGAGGCATCCGCAAATGCATGCAGTTGCACCTCTTTAGGAATATCACGTGCATAGACATGGCGTGGAATATGAATTTCATTAAGTGCATTCATATCTTCACGAAATTTAATCCATCGATTATGCATTTCCAGCGGAGGAGCGGCATCCCAATCTAATTTAAGTTGCCACAACTGCTGCAAGAAGATTTTTGCGGTTATCACAATGGGTGCCATTATTCCCAATGGGTCGAAAAGCCGAGCTATGTCAGAGGCCACTATCCTTTTAGTTACCTTGCAGTTTTCAACCTGGTGGCACTTGATACGAAATACATCAGCTTTTGGAAGCCAAAGTAGGCCTAACGTCTTAATTTGGCTCTCTTCATCTTTGTTGAAGTCTAATTCTATTTCTTGGTCCTCTGGAGCTATGTCTTCCAATAATTTCTGATGATTTGCGCACCATTTTCTCAACTTGAACCCTGCTGTACCGAGTAATGAACTTATTTGTTGTTGATAGTCCTTGGCGGTTACAAGACTGTTTGAGCCTGCCATGCAGTCATCGACATAAAAATTTTGTTTTAATATGTTTGCACCGAGTGGATATTGTGTGCTTCCCTGATCCGCTAGCCTTTATAAGCATTTGATTGCTAAATATGGAGCTGACGTTGTTCCATGTGTTACGGTTGCCAATCGGTCTGTTTTCAGGGGCTTATTGATCCAGATTGGATTATTGATCCAGAATATGAGTTGGAAATGCTGGTCTTCATTGTGAACTAAGATTTGGCGATACATTTTTTCAATGTCTGCCGTAAACACGAATCGTGGCATCCTGAATCGGAGCAATATTGTAAACAAATCTTCTTGTAGTGTCGGTCCTGCATGGAGAATATTGTTCAGTGATATGTTTGAAGATGTTTTCGATGACGCATCAAAAACCACTCTTAACTTAGTTGTGCTACTATTTGGTTTTAAAATGCAATGATGTGGTAAATAGTAATTGGGTGTTTGAACGGCATTGTCATTTACTTCTTTCATGTGGCCTAAAAACAAATACTCATCCATAAAATTAGTGTACTGCTCTCGTAAGTCATTGTTTTTACATAATCTTTTTTCGAGTGACAAGAATCGGCGTAAGGCAATGTCCTTAGACACTCCTAATTTATCTGCATTCTCGGTAAATGGAAGGCGAACGATGAATCGTCCGTCTCCTCGTCTCTGCACAGTATTATCAAAGTGAATTTCACATAGTTCTTCCTTTGGAGTCAAGATCGTCTTTATTTCATCTGCTTCTTCTATCTCCCAAAACCTTTTTATGACTTCATTAAGAGACTCGTCTGTTGTTATCACATTACATGTAGACATAGGATGTTGTATTCCATCAATTTTTCCTGAGACTACCCATCCGAAAACCGTGTTTTGGAGAGTTGGCAAATTTTTACTTAGTTTTATTTGTCCAACACAAAATAGCTGATGATAAAATTCTGCTCCAATCAGTAAGTCAATAGGGCCTGGCGTGTAGAAATCTGGATCAGCAAGGTTAATGTTTTTAGGTATACGCCATGATGTAACTTCTATGTGGCAAGATGGTTGCATTGACGTAATTTGGGGGAGTACAAGAGCTTCCATTCTAGCTTCCATTCTTAGTGTGCATTGCTTACTACAGTGTCCACCCTTCATACAATTTACACATAATTTATTTCTTTGCACCAATTTTAATCGATCCTCTGGTGGTAGCTGTATGAATTCCTTGCATGCATAAAGTGGATGATTTTCATTGCAAGCTACACATCGAGCAAGTGTTGTTGTGAGCGTAGTCAACTGTTTTGAATTAGAGTAACCCTTTTGTTCAAATATTTTTTTGGGTTTATCGCCTATTGCTTCTAGCGATTGAAAACGATTTTCCAAGAATTTTAAGAAAGACTGTATTGTCTGGATTTCTTTCGGATCGTCTAGTGATTGTTCATATAGAGTGTGGGTTTGATTGTCCAATTTTTTTATCAATAAGTGTAACAATAGTGGATCCCAAGATGATATGTTCACGCCTAGGTTTTCCAGTGCTAACAATCCTTCTTGGGTCGTGTCATGCATATTTTTTAGATCAATCGCTGAGGCAATCCTTGTGGAGTAATTAGGTTGTCCTACAATTTGTTGAATAAGGCTAGAAGACAAGAGTCGTTGATTGTTGTATCTGTTCTGCAACACTTTCCATGCTGTCTCGTAATTATCGCTGGATAAAGTGAGATGACGTATGAGTCTTTCTGCTTCGCCACTTACATTCATCTTAAGGTACCAAAACTTTTGTATGTTTGGCATCGCTTTTTTATGAACAATTTCATTGAATAACTCGTAGAATTGGCGCCACGTAAGATAGTTACCATCAAATTTAGGTATAGAAATTCTTGGTAATTGCACTGGATTTTCGACTGTGATTGAGTCTATTAAATTCGTTGCGTACTGGTTGGTTCGCTGTTTTGCTTGGATTGATAAATGGATTGTGTGCTCTTGAACTAAATCTTCCATCTCTAAATATTCATTAACATTATACCCTGATGTTTCTGGGTTTTCACAGGTTTCCCATATAGCGAAATTTGCATCTTCGCATTGTTGCCAGAGATGGTTTAATGTTTTTAATTTAACGTCGTAGTATTGAGCTGGTTGGATTTCGGTTGTTGTCGATAAGGTTGCCAGGAATCGGCGAATTGAAATGAATATCAGAGATTGCCGGCGTAGCAGTCTTATCATGTTATCATCGCGCACTTCTGTGTTTTTTTGTGAATCTTTTATTACACTTTCTGTTGGTATGGGATTTTCATTGCTAGCATCACTGGTTTTGCGTGCCGCCTTTTCTATTTCCTTCGAAAATAGTTCTTGGTATTCTTGTACTAAAAGCTTTATTTGATTGTAATATTCAGAGGTGAAATATTCATGGTTCAATGGTGGTTTATCGAGATCGCGAATTTGGTTATCAACTTCTTCGAATTTTGACCAGGCCTGGGCAAGGCGCTGTGCCCGATCTCGATAGTAGTTTTTCTTTCCGATGAGTCTTTTTTGAAATTCCTGATGAGCTGCTGTATTTCAGATCCAGTTCGATTTTGCTCCTGCATGAATTGGGTAAAGCTAGCCATGGCCTTGCTGATATGTATTCAACTATTTGAGTAGTCACTATGCGTTTCTTGAATCACTTTGGCGTGATCACGTCGGGGTCACGAAATGTTTTTGTTAAAGCGAGAAATTTTTTTATTTCCTTAACAACACCTCCGATAATGGAATTAGGCTGATTGACTTCGCCGCAGCACAAAACATGGTCGTAAGTAGCACTAGTTTCAAGCATCTCAATATTCATAAAGCCACCTGGATGTCCCCTGATCAAAAAACCCAAAATCAAATTGATCACGTTTTGATCGACGGAAGGCACTCTTCCAGTGTATTGGATGTACGCACGATCCGTGGTGCAAACATTGACTCGGATCACTATCTTGTTGCAGCCAAGATCCGTACACGTCTGTGCGCAGCTAAAAATACACGCAAACCTACACAGAGAAAGCTAGACGTTGACAAGCTGCAATCGAAACAGACAGCCAATGATTTCGCCACTCGACTCTCACTCCTGCTTCAAATCACTCCTCCAATCGATGATATATGCGCGCAGTGGACACACATTTCCAACTCCATGCGTGCGGCTGCTGAAGAGGTGATTGGCTACCAACGCCCTCGCCGAAACCAGTGCTACGACCAGGAGTATCGCGAAGCCACTGCAGAGAACGACGCCGCCTACAAAGCCACCCTGCAGTCGGTTGTAACGCGCGCTGCTAAGGAGCGATACGAAGAAAAGAGGAGGGAAGAGAGATATATTTTCAGGCGGAAAAAAGAGAGGCAGAAAAGCGCGAGCAAGAGAAGATTGAGATGTATGGCGACAGGAATGAGGCCCGAAAATTTTTCGAAAAAATAAGACGCCTTGCCGATGGTTTTAAAACCGGGGCCTCTTCCTGCAAGGATGAAAACGGAAATCTAGTGACAGATTTCCAGAGTACACTGACGTTATGGAGGGAACACTTCTCTAAGCTTCTAAATGGCGACGCTGACAACAATCCCGCCAATAGAGATGATATTCCGGAAACCCCAATTTTGGATGACAGCGTTGAAGATCCGCTGCCCGACTATGATGAAGTTCTGACAGCTATAAATCGGCTTAAAACTAACAAAGCCGCGGGAGCTGATGGCTTACCTGCTGAGCTGTTTAAGAACGGAGGCGAAGCTCTACTTAAATGCATTCACTAGCTTCTATGCAGAATATGGTCGAAAGAATGCATTCCGAACGATTGAAATCTCAGTGTGCTCTGCCCAATCCACAAGAAAGGCGATCCCACTTTCTGTGCCAATTACCGTGAGATAAACGTTCTTAATATCGCATATAAGGTCCTGTCGAGCGTTTTATGTGAAAGATTGAAGCCCATTGTAAACGAACTGATCGGACCTTATCAGTGTGGCTTCAGACCTGGAAAGTCCACAATCGACCAGATTTTCACGCTACGACAAATCTTGGAGAAGACTCACGAAAAACAAGTTGACACCCACTATCTTTTTGTCGACTACGAAGCCGCCTTCGACAGCCCAATAAGGAAGCACCTGTACTCCACCATGTCTGAATTTAGAATTCCTGCAAAACTAATAAGACTTTGCAGGATAACACTGAGCAACACCAGCAGCGCAGTCAAAATCGGGAAGGACCTCTCCCCACCATTTATTACCAAACGAGGTTTCAGACAAATTGATTCCTTATCGTGCGACTTTTTCAACCTAATGATGGAAAAGATCATCCGAGCTGCTGGTCTGAGACGTAGTGGCATAATATTCTACAAGAGTGTTATGCTGCTTGCGTTTGCTAATGACATCAATATCATTGGCAATAATACGCGCGAAGTCAGTGCAGCATTTTCCAGATTAGAAAGAGAGTCAAGTCGAATGGGTCTGGCAGTGAATGCAGATAAAACGAAATACTTGGTGTCAACAAACAAACAGTCCCAGCTTCTTGGAACCCACGTTACTGTTGACAATACCTCCTTCGAGGTTGTGAAGAACTTCGTTTATCTGGGATCCAGCATTAACTCAACCAACGACATCAGCATTGAGATCAAACGAAGAATAACTCTTGCCAACAGGTGTTACTTTTGGCTCAGTAGGCAATTGAGAAGCAGAGCCCTCTCTCGACGAACGAAAATCACGCTCTATAAATCGCTCATCATGCCCGTCCTACTTTATGCATCACAAACGTGGACGCTGAGAAGTTTAGATGAAAAGATTCTTCGTAAGATCTACGGACCAATCTGCGTCAATGGCGAGTACCGAATACGGTGGAATGATGAACTGTATGAGCTGTACGCTGACATCGACATATTCAAGCGCATTAAAATCAAGCGGCTTCGCTGGCTTGGTCATGTTCAGCGCATGAAAGACGATGCTCCAGTGAAGAAAACATTCGATTCGGTACCCAGCGGCGGTCAACGCAGAAGAAGACGACCGCATCTTCGTTGGAAAGACAAAGTAGAGGACAACCTGACGAAGCTTGGAATTTCCAACTGGCGCCAGTAAGAGAAAGACAGAAATGGCTGGCGCAAATTCTTAGATGAGGCCAAGACCGATATACGGTTGTAGCGCCAACTAAGTAAGTTATTCGGAAGATGGGTGATAGTTAGTTGGAGGGTTTAAAGATGGAGTAGTGTCGGTGAAGATTTGTTTTAAATATCAGAGCTCAAAACTGCCGGGAAACACGCTCGTAGGGAGACTGTTCCACAAGTTAACTGTGCGACTAAAGAACGGTAATGCATGGTTCTATTGGACATCGATGCAATGGTAAAGGGGTGGGTTTGGACAGCTGCCCGAGTGGACCTGGGAAACACACGAGCTGGTGGCGAAAGGCCATGTATCTCTCTTGAACACTTCCAATGATAATACCTTGGAAGAAGGCTTAGGCAACCAACATTACGTCGATGCCCAAGTGAGTTGAGCGAGAATGAAATACTTTCATCCCCTATCAAGTATATCGCACGACTTTGAATTCGATTCAGAAGCTTCAAATAAGACTTTGAAGCTCCTGACCAAATGTGCGAATTGTACTCGATTTTCGACCTAATATATGAGGTCTAGATCATGCGAATATCAGCTGAAGTGAAATATTTTTTCACCATTTAGAAAACTATGCACTTGCCCGCTTCTTTCGGCACATCGAAAATATGATCATTCCAACGAAGATCAGATTAGATCGATAGGCCCACACGCTTGTGTGTTAAGAGACAGCACTGGGTCTTTGTTAGAAAAACGTGGCGAGTTGATGTTTCGTGTTTGAGAGTTTATTAAACAGTTAAAGATATTTATCTACATAGACAACTTAGTAATAAAGAAAAGTATTAATAAGACAATGACAATGCTGCCAAATATTTTTTTAACACCCCCACTTATTACAATATTAAAATACAAATGTTACTTAAATTTATTTTTCGTTAATTTCTATTAACTGTAAACATAACGCAAAATAAAATTTTCTTCATGAATTTACTTTTGATTAGACAAATTTCAATTTTTAATATTCATACCCATTCCCCTGGCACATGCCATGTGTTTGTTGCCCGGAACAGCCTTTGTCAAGTTGTCAGCTACCATATCTTCTGTTGGGATGTAAATAACTTCTATTGAATGATCGTTAATACGATCGCGAATGTATGATGTCGAACATCTATATGTTTCGACCTGGATCTAAAAACATCTGTTTCTGCCAACTTAATAGCACTCTGGTTATCACATGCTAGAAATATTGGCCGATCTTTCCACGATGAATCGATTTCTTGTCCAAACTGTTTAAGCCACATCGCTTCCCGTGTAGCTGCAGACAAAGCCATATACTCGGCCTCGGTACTTGATAATGCTACGGTTTGCTATCTCTTGCTTCCCCATGAAATCGCACCTCCACACAATTTAAAAAAAAGCCTGTACATGAGCGCTTTCTATCAACATCAGACGCCCAGTCAGCGTCGGAAAAACCAGTCAAAGTTTCAGAACCTGCAAAATTAATTTTTTTTTAATTAATTAGTACAATAGATTTATTGTACCCTTCAAGTACCTAAAAATTCGCTTCACAGTGCTCCAGTGCGCCTTCCCATAGTTTGAGTTAAATCGACTAACATCGTTGACGGTGAACGCGATATCTGGTCTCGTTCCTTGCGCAAGATATAAAAGAGTTCCCACAGCTTCTTGATAAGGAACCTGCTCCCTTTGTTTCTCTTCTTGGCACATTTTGATTGACAGCTTCTGGTTCGGATCACTCGGAGTAGCCACTGGCTTGCAGTCTGACATACCAAATTTTGCCAATATTTCGATGATGTACTGAGATTGATCTAACCAAATACCATTTGGATCGTAGATAATATTAAGACCAATACATCTTTTAGCTACACCCATATCTTTAATTTTAAATGAACTGCACAAGGCCGCTTTCAATCTGTCTCGAAGTTTTTCATTTCGCCAAAATATCAATAAGTCGTCAACGTACACGCCTACAATCAACTCGCTACCTTCACTATAATACACGCATGGATCCATTTTCGATTTTGTTAGGCCAAAAGATGATAGGCCACTGTTTATAGCAGCCTTATAGGCACTGCAGTCTTTATGCACCATTGCTTCTTCAATGGTCTCTGGATCAACGTTTTGTGAAAATGCTGAAAATGTAACATAGTCATTCATGTGACGAGGTACTGGAGCTCGCTGTGTTCCTCGTAGCTCCTGTGGTGGAGTAATCGATACTGCCGGAACATAAGCCATGTCATCTGCTTCTATGTAAGTCAAGTCGCAACTATCTGAGTCTTCATTCGATTCCTGTGCGACTGAATTACTCACCGTATCGATTCCTATAGAAGGAGAAACATCATTCTCCAGAGCTTCCCCCACTGAAACTGTACCTTCACATGTCAGAATTGGAGCACAATCGACTTCTTTTACGTCCGTTTCCATGAACGTTACATCATGACTCTTAACAATCTTTTTTGTAACAGGATTAAAGCAGCGATATCCCTTTTTTGTTTCATTATAACCAACGAAAACCATCTTCACCGATTTAGGATCCCACTTGAGCCGCTTTTGTTTTGGTACGTGAACCATGACTCGTGAACCGAATATTCGCATACCACTCAAGTTGATTTTGATGCCTGTCCAGCACTCTTCAGGAGTTTTGTCAGTAAGTGACGAGTTTGTAGATCGGTTCATTATGTATGCAGCTGTATTGACAGCTTCTGCCCAGTATGATTTATCTAATTTTGCATCGAAAATCATGCAATTTGCTCTCTCAACCACAGTCTGATTGCATCGTTCTGATACACCATTTTGTTCTGGTGTGTAAGTATTAGTAGTCTGATGTACAATACCTGCGCTTTTGCAAAATGACAGAAAAGCTTGACCCACATACTCGGTCCCGTTGTCTGTCCGAAGAATTTTGATTTTTCTTCCCACTTGATTTTCAACAAGCAATTTAAATTCTTTGAATTGATTTAAAACTTGAATTTTTGACTCCAAGAAAGAAATAAAAACTTTGTGTGAAAAATCGTCAATGAACGTCAAGAAATACCTTGCTCCACCAATTGATAAAACCCCCGTTGGTCCACATAGATCTGAGTGAACCAGATCCAACAAATTCTCGGCACGTCTACCAACGTGTTTAAAATGAGCACGCGTTTGCTTGCCCTCAAGACAAGATTCGCAACTTTTTAATGCATTAGCATCTTCGGTGAACATCACGCCTTCAACTGCTCCATTTTTCATTTTGCACAGATCAACATAATTAATGTGGCCCAAACGCCGATGCCAAGTCATTATTTTTTCCGCCGACTCTGCTTTCATGCACTGCCCAACTTGACCTGCTATTTTGTACACACCTGCTAGAGATTCTGCCTTGACTAGTAGTTCACCTTGCTTGTTATATGCGCTACATCCACTGCTATTGAACACCACCTTGTTACCATTCGAAACCATTTGCGCTACTGACAGCAAATTTGTAGACAATTCAGGCACATGTAAGACATCTTTAACCTCTATGTCTTTCTCACGCAACCTCAGCAATCCACACCCGCATTTTCTCATTGTTTGCAGCAATAATTTCAGTAACCGACGATGGTTTCATTTGAGACAGCCAATTTTTTTTTGTGTCATGTGACGCGATGCACCACTGTCAATATACCAAGATTCCGAGCTACGATCAAGTCCACATGAAAATGACATTGCATTAAATGCATTCTTTGACTCGACTTTCCCTTCCGCTCTCTTCTTATTTGGACAATTCTTTGCCAAATGCACTTTTTCCTTATGAGACTTCCTATTGAGCCACCGCTTTTTTTGGTTTTGTTTTTTGCTCCAAAAAACGCGCTTTCAGCTTTCGGCTTTCCACAGTCGCAGTCCAGCAATTTTGCTTTGATGGCCTCGCCTGTGATCACGGTGCCACTACTCGCAATGCCCATGATGAATGGTTTAAAGTCATCACTGAGGCCCGCCAACATTATCGCTCCTAGCCACTCTGGAGATATACAAAATTTAATACTAGCCAATTTATTTGAAGTACCAATAATTTGGTCCAACTTTGGTCATCGACTCGCAGTCTTCCGAACGCGTTGAAGTTAGTTTACGCAACAAAACAATTTTACGAGTGAGTCCATTGTCCTCGTACGAAGCCTGCAATTTATTCCAAATTGCAGCTGCTGTCGTCTCGTTTTGGATATGTACGTAAAGAGATTCATGCACGGATAATACAATTTTCGCCTTTGCCTTACGAAGTTTTGCCGCATATGTTAGTGTCACCGGGTCCGCTATGCTTCCATCTAAGTCGTTAAATTCTAATATGTTCTGCATAGCAAACTTCCATGTATGGTAGTTTTCACCACCACGCAATTTTTCCACCTGTGAGTTATTCGCCATTTCACAACTGATGTGATTACAGCTAACCAAAAATAAACTAAAAATTTGGTTCAACTTGAACTATTTTCGCAACAAATGCGAGCAGCGACAAACAAATAAAAAGGAATTAGCAAACTTCACGTTGCAACGAAACAGTACTTTTTATTATATCCAATCCGCTGGGCCCATAACCTGTTAGAACAAAGTGGCGAGTTGATGTTTCGTGTTTGAGAGTTTATTGAACAGACATTTAAGATAGACAAATTAGCAATAAAGAAAGTATTAATAAGACAATGACAATGCTGCCAGATATTTTATTTTAACAGTCTTACCTCAATTGCACTCTACTCTATTAGCAAGACCCTACTCGGAGATTTTTTGTAGATCATTAACAAGTGTGTCATTCATAATTTGCCTCTTTCTCTCAATCTCCATAAACCTTGGGAGTTTTTGAATAAATATGAATGACAAATGCCGCTGTCGTCCGCAAACGAATGTATTGGGTTATGCGTCAATGACAGAAGGTCATTGATAAAAACCAGAAACAAGGTTGGCGATAGAAAGAATCCTGTGGTACTCCTGCGTTGATGGCGTGCTTCTCGGACGAAAAACCTTCAACTACGACACGAATCGTTCTGTCCTTAAGGAAACACGTGATCCATTGAGCAAAGTTACCACCAAGACCATATGCAACAAGTTTTGACACGAGCGTTTTATGCCACACTCGGTCGAATGCTTTTGAAATATCAAGAGTAACAACCCTGCTCTCGCCCAGAGAGTGAACGCATTTATTCCATTCTTCGGTTATGAACGCCATAAGATTACTAGTAGAGCAATCCCTACGGAAACCATATTGACGGTCACTGAGCAGTTGGTTGTGCTCCAGATAGTTCACAACGTTGAAGTTTATTAAGCTCTCCATAACTTTGGAAAGCGTAGAGCATATTGCAATGGGTCGGTAGTTTGCAGGGGCTTTAAAGTTTTCAATCACCACCACAATCACCCCCCACAAAAAATTTAAAGTTTTCAATAACCATATATGTTCTATGAAAGGATCTTTGGTTTTTCGGTCATAACTTTGGCTTAGAATATGGTAGGCTCCAGACAACAGGTTTTTCAATAATTTTTACTGAAAACTGAGAGTATTTATAACATTGAATGCAATTACATATTGGCATTGATGTTCCAATGTAAACATAAAATTTTTTTATAAGAAAAGAAACCAAAATGACTGCACTACAGCTGCTCAAATTTTGCTTCTTCAGTTTGCTCTGTGGAATGCCCGGCTACTTGTAGTAAACTGAAATCAACCAAAAAAAATTTTTTCATTCAAATAAGTTATTTTGCTTTGCATATACCTATTTTTAACGAAAAAAAAGTATTTTTGAACACAAAATTAAAAAATTATACTTTTTTATAAACAAATTGTTAAAAACAATATTTCTAGTAATAAATAATACAAAGAAAAGTATATGCAAAAGCTAAAACGTTATAGAATATCTGTGCAAAATTCCAAGTTGATATCTTTATTACTTTTAAAGTTATATTCCACAGCGCGGGGAAAAACATTTTTTGAGAAAAACGTGATTAAAATTTTCGTTTATGTACTCAGTACTCTCGACGCTCATCACTTCACTGACTTTTTAGGAACTTTTGAGGCTTTGGCCAAGTTACGCGGTTTTGGCGCGATCACGACACCGCTCTCACGCTCTTTTTTCGCAAATGCCGCTGAAAAATACTGATTTTTGCATGTATTTTAATACGTTTATTTATTTAATGTATAATAATTCAAATTTATTTATTTATGTAGAATCTATTAATACAATAAGAACTAGGTTCTTTTTTAGTATAACAAAAATATAACAAATTTGGTAGGGAATAACAACTGTTTAGTAATAATTAGGTTAAACCGGATGCCTTCGTGAAGGCTCACATAGACCAATTCAGGTCCTTAGTGGTACCGGTAGCAAACAAAAGGAACCTTTGTGTTTGTTTAAAAGTATTTCAAGATTTGCGTTGAATTCGCAAACCTTAGGAGAGATTCCAGAGACACCCTGGCTACATCTTTGAGCGACGCGAATTTCGATGAGCCTAGGTATTTTAGTCTCGATCTAAGTAGGGCGGGGCATGTGCATAGTAAGTGCTCCAGGGTCTCCACTGTGCCCGGTTCCTTGCACTTCATCCGTGGTGATGCCAAGCTTAATCGCGTGGGCTGCCGTCATGCAGTGACCAGCGAGCATGCCCACTAGTGTCCTGCAATCTTTGCGCGGGCGTGCCAAGATGAACAGAGTTCGTTTTTCACATTGTGCAATGCACATGATTTTCGAGATTTTGCACGATGTCGTATCTCTCCATCTACGATTCACTGCTAGTGTGGCTCTTCTTTCGAGGTTCCTGTACAGCTCTTGTAGCGGAGTAAGTACATGTTCTGCGAGTTCCGATTCCAGCCCGGCGCCTTCCTTTGCTAAACCATCTGCCATCTCGTTTCCCTCAATGCCCTGGTGGCTAGGGACCCAGTAGATGCGCACTCTTTTCGAAGCGCATAGTGCATCTCTGCCAGCAAAGACACTTTTGGACTTGATGCTAGCGGAGCGCATGGATTTGATCATCGCTTGACTGTCAACGAAAATGTTGATGTTAGAGTGTTGTGTGTCCATGCTGAGGGCTATCTCAGCCGCCTACCTTATGGCAAATATTTCCGCCTGGAAGATACTGCAGTGGTTCGGCAGTTTATATGGCTGCCTTATATTAGGCTCTGCGCAATACACCACCGCACCTACCCCCGTAGGCATTTTGGAGCCGTCGGTAAATATGTTGACCGCCTGCTGTGCTTGTTCTATACCTTTACACCAGCCATTTGGTCCCAGAAGAGTTCGTGCTTTGGAATTGACTATCGTGCGAGGCACCATGTAGTCCGTGCTACTAGGTAGATCCTTTCCGATTGTACAACGTCCAAAATTTTGAATGTGCATGTTGCCTGGCGCCGTAAGGTGTTGTGTCGTTTTTCCGGCTATTAGTTTTGAGAGTATGTCCAGGGGGTCCATACTTAGAATGTTTTCAAGCGCTTTAGTTGGAGTTGACTTCAGTGCCCCCGTGATGCATAGAATTTTCTCCAAGTGCCTGAGGAATGTTGATTTGTTCACAGCCGGCCACCACTCAATAATCCCATAGAGTAGAATAGGACGCACTACCGTTACATAGATCCAGTGCATCAAAAAGGGTGAGAGACCCCAAGTATTGCCTAGCATCTTCTTGGATGTGTATAGCGCAATGGTGGATTTCTTCAACCTTTCTTCCACGTTGGTTTCCCATGACAGCTTGCTGTCCAGGACGACTCCTAGATATTTTGTGTGAGTTTTCGTTATGAGACTTATATAGTTCAATCTCGGTGGTATCCACTGTGGTATCTTGTACCTTTTCGTGAACAGAACCAGATCCGTTTTCTCTGCATTAATACTAAGACCGACTGAATTTGACCATCTAAGTACATCTTTGAGTGTGCTCTCCATTATGGAGCTTACTGTTGATAGACATTTCCCTACTATAATAATGCTTATGTCGTCTGCATAGGCAGTTATCCTTGGGGCTCTACCTGCGAACTTTTCGAGTAGTTCATTAATTACAAGATTCCATAGTAGTGACGAGAGGACCCCTCCCTGGGGTGTCCCACTACGAGCTTCCCTTACCATGGATTTAGTGCCCCACTCAGCCCGCACCTTTCTGCAGGTTAGCAGCTTATCTAACCATAGGTTTATTACCGGTGGTGCCTCTATTGCACGTAATCCACTAAGGATTGCGGTGGTTGATACATTGTTGAATGCACCTGAGATATCTTGAAACGCCCCGAGGGCGTATTCCTTGTGGTGGAGGGCTTTTTCTAGGGTTACTACTAGGGAATTTAGTGCCATTTCAACCGATTTCCCTTTCGTGTATGCTTGCTGGTTGGTTGATAGCTGGATTGAATTGTTCCTTAGGTGCAAGTCTATCAGTTTCTCGAGCGTTTTGAGTACAGAGGAGGTCAGACTTATTGGCCTGTAGTCTTCGGACAAGGATGGCTGCTCTTACCTGCCTTCGGTAAGAATACAACCCTCGCTGTCCTCCAAGCCACAGGTACACAGTTTAGCCTGATGCATCCGTTAAATATATTCTTCAGCCATGGGACTACTCGCGATTCAGCCGTTTGCAACATGGCAGGAATTATACCGTCTGGTCCCGGAGTTTTGTATCCCGTGAACGAGTTTTTAGACCATACGATTCCGTCCGAAGTTATTAAACCGTGTGGAACCTGTAGCGGGGTTGTCCTGTGTCCTCGTATTATAGCAGTGTTTGGAGCTTCGGTACAGCTAGGAAAAACGACTTTCGCACTTTCCACCGATCTTTGGCGTTTTTGAGCAGCCTGCTCTTCTACTTTGTTCGCGAACTGCGAAGTCATAGGTGCAAAGCTTGGTCTGCTCGCGAAGTGTATGCGACCCTCTTCCACCTTTAGCTTAGCCCAGGCGAGCGACTTCTGCTCTTTGGAAGAGAGATCAATCTTGCCTGACAGCCGGCTGCAGATATTAAGGTCCGCTTTTTAGTTGGCCTTGGCCTTCAACCCCTCCTTTGACTTGGTCTTGGGCCCTTCCTTGCGAGAGGAGCTGGAACCCGCTGACTTATCCGAAGAGAGGAGAAGCCTGACCTGAACTGAGTTTGCGCTATCGTGGTCCGAGTCTGCATCGACTATGGCACCCTTGCGCAGTAGTGTGGTTTTTTTGGCAATAGTTGTCTTTATGCCCGGGCCTGCTCCCGCCCTGGTGACATTTTCGGCAGTAGCTTTGCAACCGATATGGCCTGTTCCAACCATAGGGGAGGTGTGACTGCTGGCGGCACGCAGTGAAGATTTCTCCTCACTGTGTCCACCGGCGGCCTCTGGTGTTTTTTTGTTTGTTTGGTTCTTCCATATAATTCCCACGAGTGTAGGACAAAGGAAGGTCCACCCCCACAGAGGTCCCTGTGCGCGGGTAAGGCTGGATAGTACCGGAGGGCGCCTGGTATCCGGTACGCTCCGTTTGAGACTGGACTACTTTTAATGGGCCTCCAGCCTAGCAAATCCTCGGCACGGGTCGCATAACACTTTGATTCGGCCCATTGGAGGGACTAGGTGTGGGATAGGAGAGGTGAGATATGGGATGAATAGGGAAGGTATTTGGAGTGAAAAGGGGATATAGGGTAGGAGTGAATAGCTACTAGTGCATCGCCAGGATGCAGCGACCTGTATGACCTAGGACCCCTGTCAGAAGCTTGCGATTCCGTCATTCCAGCCCACTGCATCCTAGCGACCTAAGCCCCCACACCAGCGTCAAGGTTGCTATTCCAGTGGGGGTTAGTAATAATTGGGGTTAGTAATTAGTAATAATTAAAAAAAAAAAAAAACAAAAATGAAAATTAGCATTAATTAAAAAAATAAAAATTGACTTAAGATTAACTTGACATTAATAATAGCAAAATAGTGATAAGAAATAAAGGGAAAAATGCCTGAAATTAAGGAGAAGAAAAGTAAGTAAAGATTAATTGCCTTAAGATTCCACTTCCAGAAATTTCTCTTCAAGATCACGATAGTGCGTTCCACAGTCTAACAGCATTAATGAAAAAGAGATTGAAAGTAATTAGCGAATAATGCCTAGGGACTATCAGAACATTACTTCTTCGAGAAATGCTGAACTGTAATTTATCATAGTGATAATGTGGGGTTTTCGTTATAATTATTTTATGTAGGCAAATACAATTTCTAGCACAAAGATACGCTGTCAAGTTACATCCAAGTATTGCATTCCTGAAGTTTTAAAGGTGGTCAAATTTTGTTTAAGCCATACATATAACGAGTAGCATAGTTATAAGCAATATTTAGTTTTAGCAGAGAAAAAGAGTCAAGTTTACTGTAAATGATTTCAGAATAAGTAATTATTAAAACCAATAAAAAGTTCAGGAATATCATCAAGAAAATCTTATTTTTACAATTTTCACATATGATTTCGCAGCATTTAGTTGGAGGCCATTTCTGATAGCCCACTTTTAAATACTACTAAGATCCTTATTTATCCTACAGAATAGGTCGCCAAGAAGACCAATTATTCTCAAGAGATAAAGTTGGATATCATCTGCAAATGCATGCAAAATTTCATATTTTTCAGCCGCATTTGAGAAAAAAGAGCGTGAGAACGGTGGTGCGATCGCGGCAAAACCACGTAATTTGGCCTCAGCCTAAGACTTTCTGTTAAGCTTAGAACATTGAAAATGTAAATTTTACTTTTTAAATGAAATTATAAAGAAAAACAAATGCAGTAATTGAAAGTTCTGGAGCAGGTTCCCTCCTTAAGTCGACTTATGCTGTTATTGCGTCTGGATACAGAAATATATTGCACAAATAGACCTGATACGAATTCTCATTCGCGCCGATATTTTTTTAAATTTTTTATTAATTCTATTAAAAAAAACTGTTATAATGCTAATATATTCCAGAATCTATCAATGGACCTGACCTTTCGTCTTGAAGGTCAGAGCTTTATATATTTGCTAGTTTACTTATTGGGTTTATTCAATAATATTATGTATATTTTGACAAAACATATTACAACAAATAAAGGCAAACGAAGAAGAAAAAGATAATTGTGACAAATTGGAACATTTTTTATGATCAATTTTGGTAGATAAATGGTGGTACTTAGATGACTGCAATATTTCAACTCATCGATTTTGACTAGTAGAAATACTAGCCAGGTTGTGCAGCTGGTAAGTTCTACACTGAAAGGGAACTACTAAAAAACTGCAGTATGAAGTTTGTTTTGTCTGTCTTCGTGATGACAATTGAGAAAATTTTTTTTAAAGTATTTTGACAGAAATTAAAAGAAAACTACTACTTTGTAAGGTCTGTTTCCTATTGAATTAATCGATTTTTTTATAATACAAGATTCATTTTTTACATTAAAAGTTAAAAATCTTATAAATAAACTACTTTAATATAATTAATATATATATATATATATAGAAATGGTTCTGGTGGGTTGGTGTCCGTTGAGATCTCAGGAACGGTAACACCGAAGGGCATAAAATTTACATTTTTTGTCAATATCTCAAATAATAAAAAACTTTACACACCCCCAATTTCCGCCCACAAATCAATAAAAACGCTATATTTTAGACAAATTCGGTAGTATTGAACTAAAATATTGTAATTCAGTTTGTATGGTAACTCTCGATAACTCAATCAAAAATGGGCGTGGTCGAACTATAAATATGCCCACTTCAGAAATCATTATAATTCCTGACTCGTGCATGGTTTTATAATTAAACTTGGTGTATATGTGCTATGAGACCAAGTGGTGTTCACTATGTATTGTAACGAAGCTGCCGGTCTTCCGGCTCTATAGCTGAGGTATGCTCAGTCGTGTCCAGAATTCGTCACAAAATAAGAATTTTTTTGTTTCAGGTTCTTCCAAATAAGGCTTTATTTATAAATGTTTTAGATTTTATTTCTTAAAATATTTTATAAATGTTTTAGGTTTTATTTCTTAAAAATATTTTATAAAATATTAAGGCGATGTGGTGAGCAATGCGGCGGTGATTGAGGATGTTGACGTTCGACTCTCGTTTGAAAGTGGGTGTGGTGGTTGGCGGAAACTCTGTTGAATCGTCGTTGTGGACCTTATGTCCTAACCGTGTGCTTCCTGGCTAGAGTATTTCCCTTGCGATCTGACGATGCGCCTATAAGCTAAGTGGTCCCTTGCGATCTGACGATGTGCCTATAAGCTAAGTGGTCCCTTGCGATCTGACGATGCGCCTATAAGCTAAGTGGTCCCTTTTTTCACCTGTTATCCTTGTCACCTTTTCTTCAGAATGTTCTTACTGCAAATTCCTTCAGCAGCTTTGTCTGCGCTTCTTTTGCTACGTCTTTCCAGATTTCTTCACCAAGTCCTGTAGTCCTTATCTTTGCTTTGGTGGTTCGTCAGCAATTTTTCAATAATCCCAACTGCTCTCTTCAACTGTCTGCCAGGAACTCCTTAGTCAGCTCAACCGCTCGCTTTAATGGTCTGTCAGCCACTCACTGTCTTCTCATCATAAAATTGATTGCATACCTCTGCTGGTTGATCGTAGCAGCATCACTGTTATCTCGTTCTATTCATGTTTTCGTTAACATGTTGACACCGCTCATTAGTGTTGCCCTTCTCTGCTACTTATGCTCTCGTCGACATCTTGATACCGCTCAGTAGTTTTCGGCAACATACGCATCGTGTTGCTGGGTCGCCCTGGTCACCCATCGAAGTACTCGCGGCCCCGTTGGCGCTTAATCAAATGTTGCTAATTGTTGGTACTCATGTTGCTCTTGGTCTTTAGCTTTGTGTATGCTGTTCTTGTTGTTGCTTAATTTTTGTTGCATTGACCGTTGTTCACACCACATATATATAAATGGTGGTAAAATATTTATGTTGGCACAGGGTGCTTTGCTCAAAACATTTATATAGTTATTATAGTTATTTTAAATTAAACTCTGACTAATTTTCATTTGTAAATAATAACTAAGCATTAGTTAAGTAATTCATGTGTTTTTTTTAATATAATATAAAATGAAAATATACACAGATAAAGTACTTCATGTTTAAGATAAAGAAATAAATAGTTTGCTTATTATAATTCGTGTGCTACACGCTTGTTGATGATGGATATCTTTGTGTTATTGTTTTCATGTGCTGCAAACTGGGGACATGTTTTGCCTCGTCACATTCCACCCTTACTTCGCCGGAGGTTCGACGTATGTGGTTCCCACTCTGGATTCGGGTTCCAGGTTTCCACTGCTTCTGGATTTTTTCTACTACGGTTTCTACGGACGGCTCTTTCTCTTGAGTTCCTTGAATGTCCTTGAGTGGTTGAGTGTCTTCCACTATTTCTACGTCGGGTTTGGGTTGGTTTGTTGACCTCTTCCGATCCTACCCATGGTTCTGCGTCAAGTGACAGGGTGTTGCCTTCTGCCAATAGTTCAGCCAGGAACTGGTCCGACAGGATATTACACTGTGCCATCGGTCCTGTACCGAAACCGTCCTCTGTCTGCGTTGCCTTTATGTTGCTGGTCGGGTCTAATGTCTGCGTGGACCTGTCTTGCGCCTGGTAGACTCGAGGCTGTTTAGTAGACTCGTGTGCTTCTGCTGTCGCAAGCCGGATGGTGGTGGACATGTTTTCGGGGCGATCACAAACCTCCCATGTCAAGTGAAGGGGTTGAGGGGAAGTTGGGAATTCTACCCAAGGTTCATCCTGGTCATCGACTTGGATTTCTGGGTCCAGTTCCAATATTGTGACGCGGTATTGAAGGATATGCTGCCGCCAGCCCTGTCCCTGCATCTGGTCACGCAGGGTCCTTGTGAATAGCAACTTACGTCGTTGCGGTATGTAATCTTCTTCCGCCTCGCTCGCATTTTCGGCCTCGTTGCTGCTGATCGAGATAGGCTCGTCGTAAAGATCACCGTCTTCTTCAGGCTCATTGGGGTAGTCGATATCGCTATCGTCATCTTCGTTCTCTCCTGCAACATGGCTTTGTGGGCCCTGTACCTCTTCTTCTTCGTCATCGCTGTCGATGTTTGCCTCAAAGCGACTTTGGCTGTACACGCATGCGCATCTGGGCACTTCCTGTTGATCCTCGTTGTAGGTTGCGGTGGCAAATCGCACCTTACGGCCATATGCGCCCGCTGTAGGCTGGGACGCGCTGTTGCTGTGATCATGATGAGACTCTGTGCGGCTATGACCGACATGGTCTGCGCAGCTGGAGTCAGTTGGATTGGGCTCGGCGAAACGAACCTTTCGCTGAGAGGTGGACGTCGACGGTTGTGGTTCATCCTTGCTGTGGGTGTCGTCTGGGACTGCGACACGTTGGAGACGCACACGCGGAAACTTTTGGTGTGGCTCGTCTACTCTCTCCTCCCAGCATGGGCTCAGCCTTCGTGTACGAGGCATTCGCTGCTGCTCTTCAAGCAGATGTCGCCTAAACTTCTCCAGCGTCTCTCAAACTTGTCCTCCATGTTCGCTTATTTATTGTTTTATTATTTCTTGTCATATTTTTTTTCGTTGGGGCTTTTGCTTCATAGGCTACACTTGTGCACTGTTTGACTACTTTTTCTCGACTGACTTATCAATCAGATGCTGAATGCGTGGTGGCTCGGGATGATGCGTAATTTAATTACTGATTTGCTGCGTTGTGACTGCCAGGTTGGTTGTCTGCTTTTCGACTGATCTCTGCATTGTGTTGACCTACTGGTCAAACCCTTTACTATGTGGCTGATATCACGGATGGTATGAAATTAATTTTATATAGAGTTTTTTTTATGTACTGTTGCACTCGACGGAGTGGTATGGTTTGAGTTCAGCAAGGTGGGCGGTGCGGGTACGCTTCTGACCAGGCTTTCTTATCTGTATGATGACCGGGGACAGAAATGCTTCTACTTCATATGGGCCGTCAAATCGAGGTGCCAATTTTGCTGCAAATTGGTCCGCTGCTTTTGACAGGTGGTGCTGTTTCACCCACACAAATTGGCCCAGTTCTGGTTTCCATGTTCTGCGCCTTAAGTTGTAGTGCCTAGGTTACGATTGTGCGGCTTGTTCCATGTTCCTCCTTGCAATCTTAAACACTCCTTTTAGCCGTGCTGCATGTTCGGTAAGGGAAATCGCTTCTTGGCCGGTTCCCGTGGTAAATTCATCGAAAAGTGTTTTGGGGAGACGTGGTTCTCGTCCTTGAACTATGAACGCAGGGCTATAACCGATTCCGATTCGCCAGTGTTATACGCGAGAGTTAATTTGGGGAGTAGCTCGTCCCACGTGTTCTGTTGGTTTTCTGTAAATTGAGCTATCATTGTCTTTATGGTCCTATTTGTACGCTATGTAGGGTTCTCCTGTGGTGTGTATGGTGCTGTGCACCTTTGCTGTACTCCGAGATCTTGTAAGAAGCGTTGAAAATTCCGACTTGTAAATTGAACTCCATTGTCTGTAATTAGCATCTTGGGCACTCCAAATCTAGCCAAAATTCGTTCTCGAAACGCTTTTATTAGTTGGTCGCTTGTTGCCCTCCGAAGTGGCATCATTTCTGTTCATTTTGAGAATTTGTCTACAAAAACGATTAACATCGTATTTCCGTACTTTGACCTTGGCAGTGGGCCCATAAAATCGGCGCAACCGGTAGCCCAGGGTTCTTCTGCAAGGTGGGTAAGCATCTTTCCTGCTGGTTTTTGTTGGCTCACTTTATAACTTTGACAACTTTTACATCCTCTGACGTACTGACTTATGCTGCGAAACATACCTGGCCAGTAATACTTGTTTGCTACCCTGGCTATAGTTTTGCGTATTCCTAAGTGGCCAGCGGTAGGAGCATCGTGGTTTTCCATCCATTCCGATACTTTACATCATATGGATATTGCTGTAATTCAAGTGTCCATCGCGCTATTCGACCTGACAGGCTCTCGATAGAGTTCATCCATTTGAGTGAGAGATGATCGGTTATGACAGTAAATACATAGCCTTCCAGATAAGGTATCATTTTGCGTATCACCCACACAATTGCTAGGCACTCCTTTTCTGTCGCTGAGTAGTCTACTTCGACTTTGTTTAAATGGCGACTTGCGTATGCAATAACTCTCTCTGTACCATCTATATTCTGCGTGAGGACAGCTCCTAAGCCATAATCGCAGGCATCAGTCTGAAGAGTAAATTTTTGATTAAAGTCAGGGCAGCCGAGGACAGGTGCCTCTGTGAGCTTTTTCTTTAGATCGCCAAAAGCAGCTTGCTGCTCAGCTCCCCACTTGAAATGCTTCCCTTTTCGTAGTAATGCGGTAAGCGGATGAACTACTTTGGAGAACTCTGGTACAAATCGTAGGTACCACGAGGCGATGCCGAGACATCTTCGTAACTCTCGCACGTTTTCGGGAGGCCTCAATCCTTTTATGGCTGCAATCTTATCTGGGTCGGTGTAAATGCCTTCTTCACTAACCACGTGACCGAGATATTTTATTTTCTTCTTAAGAAACTCGCAGTTCTCTGGGTTGATGCGCAGGCTGGCTTCTTTCAGTCGACGGAATACTTCCCTCAGGTTTTCCATATGTTGCTCCAACGTAGTCCCGGTGACGACTATATCGTCAAGATAAGCGAATGCGTGTGGATCCATGTCTGTTCCAATGACTGTGTCTAAGGCCCGCTGGAAGATGGTAGGTGCGGAATGGAGTCCAAATGGAATCACGCGCCATTGATAAAGTCCTCGACCCGGAACGGTAAATGCCGTGTACTGCTTGCTGCTTTCCTCCATGGGTATCTGCCAATACCCGTTCTTCAAATCGATGCTGCTTATGAACTTTTCATTTTTAAGCCTATCCAAAATATGATTGATTCTCGGGAGGGGGTAAGTGTCTGGTACAGACCTCGCATTCAACTGGCGGTAGTCCACGCATAACCGGCATTGTCCAGTTTTTTTCTTTACTAGTGAGGGCTTCGCGAAGGCTCTATACATCGTTTCTCGAGCAACTCATCTATTTCAGTGTCGATTATACGTTACATGGCTGGATTTTTGGGGAAATATCTCTGCTTGATTGGACTGTCGTCGCGCATCACGGTGCGGTGCGTGGCGATATTCGAAACTCCCTGTATTGCTTCAAAACTTTTCAGCTCTTTCTCCAAGAAGGTTTTAACTTCAAAATTTTCAATGACTGCTTTAATTTTCGTGTATTGTGCGATATTACTTTGTTGCACAGTTTTCAGTGCAGGTGTAGCTGACCTTAGTCTCACAGTTGGTACCGCAGGTGCTGCTGCGACTTTTGCGGCTTTCGACTTATTTTCTCTGTGACCTCTTCTTTTCTTTTTTCTGTTGACTTCTTTTCTGGTGGTAACGCTTTCTTCGGAAGTTGATGACGCAGGTGCTGCTGCGACGGCCGTGGATGACGCAGGTACTGCTGCGACGGCAGTTGATGACGCAGGTGCTGCTGCGACGCAATTTAAAACTTTTGTGTGTTCCTGTGTCCTTGGTACTGCTGGCAGATCTAGGAAAAAGTCTCCACATCGTATTGATGTCCCATTGTGAGACAGAAAATCCTCTAATAAAATAATGCCTCTGCAACTTCTTGTCTGCTTCCATCAGCTAAATTAATCTGCGTTTTGGTAGGTATGATGTTTAACGTAGTCCGCAGCTTGTCTGCATAATATTGGCTGATGAAACTCCTTGTCGCCCCTGTGTCCACAGTAGCCTCCATCCAGACGTCATCAAGTGCTACTGTAGCCACTATGCGGCCCTCTTCTGCTCGAAGACCATCTAGTGCTGTCGAGACTCCACAAAATTTGACCTCCACTCTCCTCGACGTAGAGGGGGCCTTCCGTCGTTTCCCTGTCTTCGATGGCAGCAGTCGTAAGTTCGAATATTCATTTTTCCACACTCCCAGCAGAAATGTACACCTTTTTTCTGGCATTGGCGTGTTGAATGACCGATCTGTCCGCAGCATCGGCAAGGTGTGTGTGGATCGATGTATGCCACTTGTGTTGACTGCTGGTTGCCTGCCTCTCTTATCTGAACCTCTTTAAGGTGGTGGTTGTTGTTCGACCGCTCTAAGTCTTCGAAGTCGTCTGCCAAATTGATAAGCTCCGCCAGGCTTGAAAACTCTCTGCTCTTCACATAAAATTGAAGCTCGTGGCTGCTATTTCTATAGATCCGCTCTAACTGTTGCTCCTTGCTGAGATTACCATGGCGCATCAAGTTCTGGATGGCTATCACGAAATCTTCAAATTTCTCGCCTGCGAATTGTTGCCGGTGGCGTATTTTATCTTCCAGCCGCTCTAAAAATCTAGCTAGCAAGAAGAATCAAAGAAAGTCCGTCTTGAAGCTTTGCCAGTTGTTCCAGTGTGCGTTATTGTTGCGGTACCAGTGGAGTGCTTGCTCGTATAGCAACTCAGACATGCACCGTGGCAACAAATCTATATCCAGATCATACACCTCCACAAACTCCTTAACTCGCTCAATGAAAGCTAGAGCGTCTTCCGTCCCGTTGAAACTTACTGACCACTTCTTCACTCGATCTATGGTGTCGCTGTAAAATGACGGGCGTAACCAACCCCTCTGGGCGTCAGAAAATGGTTGCGGTCGCGTCTGGTAGTTCGAAACCCCGGCTGCCCTTGCTTCTTCCTCTTCCGTCTCTCTTTGTGTACCTTGCGCCTCTTGGGAGTATTTCGTTATCGTTATACCTGGCGTTTTGTTTGTCTCGTTAGCTGCTACTGGCACGGGTGAACACCCTCGTCAGTGTTTGAACTCCAGTTCGGCCAGCCGTATCTCCTGCTCCGATTCGTAATTATTTTCGTTGATCTGGGCTGCGAACCGTTTCCGCAGCTCTTCTACCAAGCCTTCTGCATTAAATTTGAATTCCTCAGCGTAGCTCAGGAGATCTTCTCGTCAAAGCGAGTACACCTACGTGGTTTTAACCATGATGCTTTTCTTCAACTCTTGTATATTTCACGAATTCCGCAACTTCCGCAAATACCTTCAAAAGACAATCTTACTATTTATTTCTAAGCTATATTTGGAAAGGTCCCTGCTCGGGCGCCATGTAACAAAGCTGCCGGTCTTCCGGCTCTATAGCTGAGGTATGCTGAGTCGTGCCCAGAATTCGTCACAAAATAAGAATTTTTTGTTTCAGGTTCTTCCAAATAAGGCTTTATTTATAAATGTTTTAGATTTTATTTCTTAAAATATTTTATAAATGTTTAAGATTTTATTTCTTAAAAATATTTTATAAAATATTAAGGCGATGTGGTGAGCAATGCGACGGTGATTGAGGATGTTGACGTTCGACTCTCGTTCGAAAGTGGGTGTGGTGGTTGGCGGAAACTCTGGTGAATCGTCGTTGTGGACCTAATGTCCTAACCGTGTGCTTCCTGGCTAGAGTATTTCCCTTGCGATCTGACGATGTGCCTGTAAGCTAAGTGGTCCCTTGCGATCTGACGATGCGCCTATAAGCTAAGTGGTCCCTTGCGATCTGACGATGCGCCTATAAGCTATGTGGTCCCTTGCTCACAATTAAGAAATCTTTTTTCAACTGCAAGAAATCATTCCAGTATCACTTTAATATTGAATATATCAATTTATAGTTTTAGCTGTGAAATTATTAATGATTAGTCGTCAGTTTAACAGTTTCAGAACTATTAACCGATAGGTGGCGTTAAATACCGCACATATTTTTAGGCTTATGATGAAATTAAAAAAAACCACCTTAACAACAACAATTATATGCAAACTTTAACTCGCTATAACTTAAAAAATATACATTTTTAAGAAATTAAAAGTCCAGTTTGCACATCTAAAGGTCTAAACCTACCAAACCATACTAAATTTATTAAGACTGAACTTGTACTTAAAAAGCCTTACGCCGGACAAAATTTTCGTTTGAGTAATATATATAAAATATAAAATAAGAAATTATATACAAAAGTTTCATAATTTAACCTTTTTCTCCAAACATTCAAATTTTGAGCAAATTTTAAATTGTAAAAAATATTACTTCTTATAAATTGTGTAAAATTTGATTTGGTTAAAAAATTTTTGTTTTGCAATAACTTATTCATAGGCTTCTTAGTATACTCAACAGATTGGTGAAAAAAAATTAGGAACTTTTAAAAGTTCTTAATAAAAACAAACCAAACACATTGAATTTTTCTAAAATTTTGACTCTGACCTAATTTTTTTATATTTTTACAGAGCTTAATGATAAAAATCAATAGCTTTAGCTGTAGACAAATTTATTATCTGTCAACAAAAAAAAAAGTTGGGACTTACTAGGGCTTCCAATCCAGGGATCCCGAATTTCCCGAAATTCCGGTATCCCAAACCAATTTCTAAGCCCGGAATCTTTTTTACAAACCCTAAATCCCGTGATTTTATTTACTTATTAGGATTACTAGGCTATTCAGCTGTCATGGAAATTGAGAGTAGCAATAACTTTATTACTATACTATTGTTTTCACTATAAAAGAAATATTTAATTCACATCATACTTTTTATTAAAATCTAACTAATTTATTTGAATAAGAAGTTTTGTTTTCTTTTTAAATTTTTTGAAAAGATAAATTTATGTTGTTTGTTTTGTTTAACTCATTTACGTTAATATTTGTATCTTTATAATAAAGTGCAGTATTATATGATATTTTTAAATATTTGTGGTTTTTATTCTGAAATAAATGTTGATCTTTTCTGAAATGTAAAAAACCATACCTTTTTTATTAACCCTTTCGGCCCTGACGGTGGCAACTTCAAAGTTTTTGCATAGCCGGTGCAACAGCATATTTCTACTACTCACTGCTAGAGGTCGCTCAGACGGTCTTTTACTTCCTAATTTGGGTTTGCACTTGCCACTTTATTCGAGTCACATTTGAAACAATAAGAAAAACAACAGCAGCAAGGAACATTTTTTCTTACGAAAAATAATGCAGGAAAGTGTTAAATAACCTTATTTTATAATTTAAATATTTAAAAATTTAGCAAATATCCTTAATTAAGGACCGTAAAGGTTATGATTTTTTTTAGAAAAATCATCATACCGTAATCGTTATTTTCTAATTGAATTTTTTTCGATCTGGTTTAATCAGTTGATGCATATTTTTCCATTCTTAAAATTACAAGTGGATTCCTTAAAAAAAATTTTATTTTAGAACTCGACTTTATTTTTCAATTATTGTTGAATTTTTTCCTTACACTCTTCTTTGTACATTACAATTGTTTTGTAACCCGTATAACATTAATTATATTAGTAACTATCAGGGCTTATATTTTGATTACCTAAAAAACTGTAAAAAATTGCACAAAAAAATGACAAAAATGACCAAAAACTGAAAAAAATACCTAAAAACGTAAACAAATATATAAAAATAAACAAAAAATAAAGCTTTACAAGTAAAACATCTCTAAACTTAAAATTAAATTTATATAATTTTTATACATAGCGTTACAGTATATTGCCTAGATGTGCTTTGTCAGTGGAATCGACTAACAATGATTATATTTATTTATTATCATCTGGCAACTGATGATAAATCAAACGTAAAATTTTTTGCTCGTATCTTTGATAAATTTAATTAATTGTTTTTGCAATTTTCACTTATTTTTCCTTGTAAAGTCTGTTATAATTCGACTATAAAATCACTTTTTTGCATCAGCATTATCAAGTTATAAGCTGTTTGATAGTTTTTACCAGTAAAATTTATATTTGCTGCTTCGTCATTACTCATAACCTCAAATCTTTTTGCCGTCATGAATACTCGTTGCAATATCTGCAAGTCGGAATGGGATACATTTGGAGCATCTGTTTCCTGCTTTGGATGTTCCTCTTTGTACCATCCTAAGTGCGTTGGCTTGTCAGCACGTGTCGGTGATGCTCTCTCTTCTTCAGCATGTAATGGTCTGCAATGGTTCTGAAGCTAAATAAACGATTTTAAACTATGAAACAACTAGAATTTGTACTTAAAATCAAGAATGATTTAAATTATCAAACATTGAGAATTTGTATTTAAAATCATAGAAAATCATAAAAAATAAGCAAATTTATTTTAGAATTTTTTATTCCAAAAAAAAATGGTTTTTAAGTTTATTTTTGTTATTATTTTTTAAATACCTGACCTGGTTTATGCTGGTGCTTTTTTGCTCTGTGTCTATTGTGGATGTTTATGAAGAGGCTGATGTTATTGGTGCTGTTTTTTGGTAGCAGGCGCTACGACCCGTTTATTCGCTTGGTGGAGCACTAGCTGATGGTGTTGGCGCAGGACTGTTGTTGTTGTTATTGCGCCTGGCGGTTATTTGGCTATGGCGTTGTTGAGTGATCACAGCTGGTGGTGATGGTTTGCGCTGCTGCACTAAAAAAAAATCTTCTTTAACACGATACTAACTTAACCACAAAAAAAAATAGGTCATACTACACGGCTATGTAGTAACGCGATGGTTTCAACCAATCAACATCCTACTGACGCAGACACCATGTGCAGGACAAGCAAATAAATTGATATTATTTTTTTTCTAACTGACCAGGACAGCTGCCTCAATGACCAAGCTTAATTAAACAAAAATGAGAATTAAAACACGATTATATTCAACAACAACAACAGATATATGACTTCATCACTGACAATACAAATAAAATGTTCGATATTTTATTTGATATCAGCATTTGTAACGGGGCGAAGTTTTCATCAGCGATGTTCAAAACCAAAAACAAATTTTATTTTAAACTTCGTTGGAGCGGTGTTGCCATCTTGTGAGGCGACATCCCTGTATAATTAGTTTTTATGGCTCCAAATTAAAGTGCCCCTGGTTTCCTTTAACCAGACTTACAGGTGTTGCCTCCTCACAAAGGTGGTACCAACGCCCCGGTCAAGTGACCCGCGGGCACTAGGTTGGCCACGGCTGCATGTGCTGGTTTGTTATCGCAATCAGTTCGGTGAGATGCGAAAGGATCTGAAAATAACAAAAAAATTTTAATATATACAAAACAAAAAAAAGATGTCAAATAGTTTGGGCATCCCTGGCATAGCCATCCTACAACAACACTCATGAGCTCAGGCGGACGAGCTCAGCCCACAATATTCCCACCCTACCATTCCCCCCATGAGGGTTCTGGGATAAAAAATTTTAAAACTCTCTCAAAAGCAAAAACTGACCGAATAACCTCGCTTGACCGAATAAGAGGTTAAGTTTTAAGTAAATATCTTAAAATTAATTTTATTTAATTATGGTAAAAGGTAAGTATCAATTTATATGTTTTGTTTCGGGTTTTATGTGATCCAAAGCTAATTAAATTTTTTTTTCTAATATCTCAAAACAGTAAGTTTAATTTTTTTTTTTTCAGTGTGCAGATCGCTATATTTTAATTTTTAATTTTTCAGAAAAAAAAGGTAGGTATTACTTTGAAATTGTTCTTCACATATTTTTTTATTTTTTATTTTAGTGTCTGCTAAGTTCTAATTTCATTTATATTTTCCAATAAGTTTTAATATACCTTACGTTCTATTTTTAAGTTAACTTCTGTCTCAACTTTCGGTAAATTATATTTTGGTATTAGAGTAAATTGTGCTTGGGTTCTCGATTAAAATTTTAGTTTTGGTTGTAATTCGATTTTAGTTTGAGAGTAAATTTTATTCTAGTTTAAAATGAGATTCTTTTTTGTTTTGAATGAGATTATATTTTAGTTGTATCTTGAATTCGACTTTGGTTTTAGATTAGATTATATAATTAGTTTTGGTGTAAATTCTATTTTATTTTCGTTTAGCTTATCTTTAGTTTTAGCTGGAATTAGTTTAGTTTATTTTGTGGTTTAAATTAAACATATATTAAAACTGAAATTGAGTTTATTTTCATTTTAATTTAATTTCATAATAATATACATTATAGTTTTATATTACGATAATTTTTTTTGTTAGTTTATTAAAATGATATATTATTTTAGTTTTAGCTAAAATTTTAATATTAGGTTAGTTTTATTTATATTTTAATGAAACTTAAATTCACTTGAAAATAAAAATAATAGTAAGAAAAATGCAGCTACATATACAAAACTAAATAAATGGTAAAAAAAAATAAACAGTAACCTAATTTATCGATTATGTTCGCATTACGGCGAGCTTAACTTAACTTTTCTGAAAAATTAAATTTTTAACAATATGAAAATGTAATAAAAAATTTTTTGTTTTCAAAAAAGTAAAAACAAATTTTTTTCTTTTAATAAACATTTGAACAAAAAAAAAAAAACAAATTTGGCGTTTAATACAAAATATTTTTTTTTAATTTTAAATAATTGTAGCAGCTTTGAAGTTGGTATTTTGTTGCTTAAAGGACTTAAATTAAATTTAAAGAAAGCTCAATGTTTGTTTTATGATATAGATATTGTTTTATTTAACTTTTCAATTTTATGTTCTGCGCTAACAACTGATTGCTTTCTTTTATATAAACTTCTTTATTTAAACTTTCTTTTCAGAGTTTACTAAATGCTGTTGAAGAAAAATTTCAATGTTAGAAATTTTATTTAAACGCTATTATCTTAAAATGATTGTTTAAAAATTTCTTGCTTTCATATGTATAATATAATGGTATGCAATCCAATTTGATTAAGTTTAAAATTATTTAAAAATTAAAGTTTACTATATGTTATTTGTTGGTTTTCTATGATTTAAATACAAATTCTCAATGTTTGACAGTTTAAATCATTCTTGATTTTCAATACAAATTCTAAATTTAAATTTTTTAAATACAAATTCAAAAAATAAATTGTGCTTAGGTTCTCGATTAAAATTTTAGTTTTGGTTTTAATTCGATTTTAGTTTGAGAGTTAATTTTATTCTAGTTTAAAATGAGATTCTATTTTTGTTTTGAATGAGATTATATTTTAGTTGTATCTTGAATTCGACTTTGGTTTTAGATTAGATAATATAGTTAGTTTTGGTGTAAATTCTATTTTATTTTCGTTTAGCTTATTTTTAGTTTTAGCTGGAATTAGTTTAGTTTATTTTGTGGTTTAAATTAAACATTTATTAAAACTGAAATTGAGTTTATTTTCATTTTAATTTCATTTCATAATATTATATATTATAGTTTTATATTACGATAATTTTTTTTGTTAGTTTATTAAAATGGTATATTATTTTAGTTTTAGTTAAAATTTTAATATTAGGCTAGTTTTATTTATATTTTAATAAAATTTAAATTCATTTGAAAATAAAACTAAAAATAAAAAAATACAGCCACAAATACAAAACTAAATAAATGGTAAAGAAAAAAAAAATAAACAGTAACCTTATTTATTGATTATGTTCGCATTACCGCGAGCTTAAATTAACTTTTCTGAAAAATTAAATTTTTAACAATATGAAAATGTAATAAAAAATTTTTTGTTTTCAAAAAAGTAAAACAAATTTTTTCTTTTAATAAACATTTGAAAAAAAAAACAAACTTGAAGCTTAATACAAAATATTTTGTTTTTTAAATTTTAAATAATTGTAGCAGCTTTGATGTTGGTATTTTGTTGCTTGAAGGACTTAAATTAAATTTAAAGAAAGTACAATGTTTGTTTTATGATAAAGATATTGTTTTATTTAACTTTTCAATTTTATGTTCTGCGCTAGCATCTTATTGCTTTCTTTTATTTAAAGTTTATTTTCAGAGTTTACTCAATGCTGTTGAAGAAAAATTTCAAAGTTAGAAATTTTATTTAAACACTATTATTTTAAAATGATTGTTTAAAAATTTCTTACTTTCATATGTTTAATAAAATGTTATGCAATCCAATTTGATTAAGTTTGAAATTATTAAAAAATTAATGTTTTCTATATGACCTTGTTACTTGTTGATTTTCTATGATTTAAAAACAAATACTCAATGTTTGATAGTTTAAATCATTCTTGATTTTAAACACAAACTCTAGTTGTTTGATAGTTAAAAATCGTTTATTGAGCTTTAGGTCAGGTAAGAATAATTAATTGCTCTAATGAATTTTTTCCAAAGAAACAACAACAACATTTTCAATATGAAAAGGAAAACATTACTAGCTGATTTTATTGCAATTTCGGCCCTGTTAAAGGCTTCAACAGAAATCTATGTGATACTGGCGTTACACGGCTATGTAGTAACGCGATGGTTTCAGCCAATCAACATCCTACTGACGCAGACACCATGTGCAGGACTTTACAAGCAAATAAATTGATATTATTTTTTTCTAACTGACCAGGACAGCGGCCTCAATGACCAAGCTTAATTAAACAAAAATGAGAATTAAAACACTAGTGCAACACTCTAGTACGCTTGATCAAAAACCGTGGTCGCCATCAGATGTTAAAATATGTCAGCTGTCAGCTTTAAAAACATGTCAACTGTCAGATTAAAGAAAATTGAAGCATTTACATTTAAGGAGCATTCGCGATGTCGCGTATTTGACATTACCTTGTGTATTTGAAAACAAATACAAGATATGATCGAAGGTGCGTTCACAATAAGTGGTAAGGTTTGTCAATGTAGTACCTAAATTTATGATAAATACACCACATCATGAACAGCCCCAATATTATTTTGCAACTGTCAGCGGTGAATTTTTTTGCCCTTACAAAAAGTTATTCGTAACAGTCCATCACTAGTTACAAGAACTGAAGGCTCTACTTTCGAATGTCTTTCGCATGAAAGACCCCAAGTCGTTTATCTTCCATGTCAGCCAGCTCGTAGTAAGCCGAACCCATTCTCTTTATCACTTTTTCCTTTTCAAAGACATTCTGCAATTTTTCATGAAAATGCTCAGAAGCCTCATGTTATAAATTTTCTGATTCTACTCAAAAGCTTGACGCAAGTTCTCTCGCACTTGTCTCGAATCATTTTAGTTCTCCCTTTAGGTTTAACTTCTGCTGTGGGATCTTCCAACATTTTTAGCTTACGCAGGAGGTCCTAGTTTTTAGCATGGCATATAATATTTTGATCGAAAACAACAAAATATGGTGAAAAACCTGAAAAAAAGTGCACTGAGCTGAGAAGTGCTGCACTTATCGCGAACAAGGTTTCATCCCAATCTTTTGGTCTGGTATGTGCGAAAGAATGTAAGTGCGAACAGCTGCGATTATTGATCGACAGCGTCAGCGTTCGACAGCGTTACCTTGGGGAGAATAGTTTGCCATTAAATTATGCTTAACACCATACTGTAGTAACAAATCTGTACGAGGCCTTATGCCAAGTAAAGCGAATTGCCTTTCAGCACTTAAACTCAAAGCTTACTACAACTGTCTTTGGAGCACTTTGTGACGGTGGTTTTGTTCTAATGACTGAGGTCAGCTCAGCCGTGCCAGGGTAAAATGAAAGGACCACAAACTTCCACAAATAAAAACAGCGCAGTTTTCCAATTCAACTTTTTTATTTATAATTTTGTCATAATATAAACTTATTATACTTATTGCAGTGCAGTGTCGTGTGAGTCGTAGTGAGTGTTCGTCGATGACGGTTGAAGGCTACTGTCGGATATCGGTAGTCGAGAGAGAGGGTTTTAGCGAATGAAAATCGGTATCGGTGAACGGTAATCGTTAATCGCTGTCGGTAAACGTCAACAGGAAATCTGAAAATAACGCTAAAAGGAATGCTCTTTTAATATTTGAAAACAAAAGATAAATAGCAAAGAGGACAGGCAGAGGTCTTGGTTGATGAGGTAACAAAACCAAGAGAATGATAGAAAGTCTGCCGCCTCTGGTGGATGCGAACCAGAACTGGTTTGCTCCAGAGGAAGAAGGCACGCGAAAGTTAAAAATGTGCCACCCCTGGTGGATGCGAACCAGAACTGTTTTGTCCAGAGGAAGAAGGCACGTGACAGTTAAAAGTGTGCCGCCCCTGGTGGATGCGAACCTGGATTGGTTTGCTCCAGAGGAAGAAGGCACGCAAGAATTAAAAGTGTGACACCCCTGGTGGATGCGAACCAGGATTGGTTTGCTCCAGAGGAAGAAGGCACGCAAGAATTAAAAGTGTGCCACCCCTGGTGGATGCGAACCAGCATTGGTTTGCTCCAGAGGAAGAAGGCACACAAAAATAAAAAGTGTGCTGCCTCTGGTGGATGCGAACCAGAACTGGTTTGCTGCAGAGGAAGAAGGCACGCAAAAATTAAAAGTGTGCCGCCTCTGGTGGATGCGAACCAGAACTGGTTTGCTCCACAGGAAGAAAGCACACAGAAATAAAAAGTGTGCCGCCTCTGGTGGATGTGAACCAGGACTAGTTTGCTCCAGAGCAAGAAGGTACACAGAAATAAAAAGTGTGCCGCCTCTGGTGGATGCGAACCAGAACTGGTTTGCTCCAGAGGAAAGAAGGCACGCCAAAAATTTACCGTGTCTCGACTCTGGTAGATGCGAATCAGCAGTGATTAGTGAGTGATTAGTGATTAGTGAGTACGACACTAAAAAAAATCAAAAAGTGTGTTGACTCTGGTAGATGCGTTGGTCATACGGCTTTGAATTCAGCGTTATTGGGATTTGTTGTTGGCGGAGATCGTGGTGATGTGGTTGGTTGGATCGAATACAGTATGTTTTCTTCTTTTTTGGATTTCATTTTCTCCAAGCACTGCTGGATTGTCTTCTCTTCCCTTGGGTCACTCAAAGGTCTTCTCTGGCTGGCTTGTGCCGAGATAACTTTGACCACTCACTCGTGCTCGTGATTGGGCTAGCTGTGGTGAAGCCTCGAATGGAGGTTCATAGGGCCGTTCTTGCGTACCAGATGGGTGAGCTGTATGGGCTACACGACGATGATATTCGATCAGATGCAAGGAGTTCATCGATTTCCTGAATAATTATGGCTTGCATTACGGGATTACGTGGGTTCGCTTTGCAGGAGTCGGTGGAACACTGCTGGCAAATCTTGCAGATGCTCTTCGAAGGTTTTCTCCATAACAATGATGTCGTCTAAGTACGCAAAGGTCCTTGGTTTTAAATCTGGCCCAATGACTTGATCTAGAATGCGCTGGAAGTTGGCCGGGGCTGAATGTAGGCCAAACGGCATCACCTTCCATTGGAATAGACCCCTACCCGGGACGGTGAACGCAGTAAATGTTTTCGATGCTTTCTCTTAAGGTATCTGCCAATAGCCATTTTTGAGGTCAATCGACAAGATGTATACCGCTTCCTTGAGTTGGTCTAAGATAGAGTTTATCTGAGGAAGGGGGTAGGCGTCTGGTTCCGTAGCAGCATTTAGTTGACGGTAGTCAATGCACAACCTCCAAGTCCCTTGCTTCTTGCGTACCAGATGGGTGAGCTGTATGGGCTACACGACGATGATATTCGATCAGATGCAAGGAGTTCATCGATTTCCTGAATAATTATGGCTTGCATTACGGGATTACGTGGGTAATATCTTTGTTTGATTGGTTCCTGATGTTTCAAACGGATGTTGTGTGTGCCTATATTTCAGTTACCATGCACTCTTTGGAAGGCGGTTTTCCTCGAGAAGCTGTTCTAGGGTAAGGTTCTGTTCTGGTGTTAAAAATTCTCTACTAGTCAATGCGTGTAGCTGGAGTATATTTGGATCCGATGTGTTTGATGGTGTAGGCAAAACAACTCCGTCTAGGGTAATCCTTATTTTCCTATGACTTAAGAAGTCCATGCCCAGTATCAGTGGTTCAGCCAGGGTAGCTAGGTATGAGGCGAGCAAGCGAGTTTTCTGGTTATTGTAGTCAATCTCAACCAGGAAGACCTCGTTGCAGGTGACGCTAGTTTTATCGGCCAATTGTACGGTCCTGGAATGTTGACGGGGGCGTATGCCTTGGGTTAATACGGGCGCTTGTAGAGTTTTGTTAATGTACGTCAGAGTTGCACCGGTGTCTATGAGAGCTAGAGTTCTAAGCCCAGAGTTGGTGACTTCGACGTAGTAGCGATTTTTAATATCAGTCGGTACTGCAATGACGTCTGAATTTCTACATTTGCATAAAATGGAAAATTCGCCCTCTTTTCCACAATATGAACAGAATAGTTTGCGTAGTCTCCTGCATTGCTGGCACCGGTGACCATACTGATTGCATCGCCAACAGTGAGTGTTCCTGTTATAGGGAACGTCTTCGCCTAGGTAGAACGATGGTTGTTGACGACCGATTTGGCTTCCGGTTTTGGCTTCGTTTCCGAGGTCCCTGCTCGGGCGCCATTTGTGACGGTGGTTTTATTTTAATGGCTGAGGTCAGCTCAGCCGTGCCAAGGTCAAATGAAAGGACCACAAACTTCCACAAATAAAAACAGTCCAGTTTTCCAATTTAACTTCATGAATTTATAATTTTGTCATAATATAAACTTATTATACTTATTGCAGTGCAGTGTCGTGGAAGTCGGAGTGAGTGTTCGTCGATGACGGTTGAAGGCTACTGTCGGATATCGGTAGTCGAGAGAGAGGGTTTTAGCGAATGAAAATCGGTATCGGTGAACGGTAATCGTTTATCGCTGTCGGTAAACGTCAACAGGAAATCTGAAAATAACGCTAAAAGGAATGCTCCTTTAATATTTGAAAACAAAAGAAAAATAGCAAAGAGGATAGGCAGAGGTCGTGGTTGATGAGTCCAAATGAGGATCCTCCAGGATCTGGCCTATTAATAAAATTCTGGTAACAAAACCAAGAGAATGATAAAAAGTGTGTCGCCTCTGGTGGATGCTAACCAGAAGTGGTTTGTTCCAGAGGAAGAAGGCACGCAAAAATTAGAAAAATGCCGCCTCTGGTGGATGCGAACCAGAACTGGTTTGCTCCAGAGGAAGAAGGCACGCAAAACTTAAAAGTGTGCCGCCCCTGGTGGATGCGAACCAGAACTGGTTTGCTCCAGAGGAAGAAGGCACGCGACAATTAAAAGTGTGCCGCCCCTGGTGGATGCGAACCAGAACTGGCTTGCTCCAGAGGAAAGAAGGCACGCCAAAAAGTTACCGTGTGTTGACTCTGGTGGATGCGAACCAGAACTGGTTTGCTCCAGAGGAAGAAGGCACGCGACAATTAAAAGTGTGCCGCCCCTGGTGGATGCGAACCAGAACTGGTTTGCTCCAGAGGAAGAAGGTACGCGAAAGTTAAAAGTGTGCCGCCCCTGGTGGATGCGAACCAGAACTGGTTTGCACCAGAGGAAGAAGGCACGCGACAATTAAAAGTGTGCCGCCCCTGGTGGATGCGAACCAGAACTGGTTTGCTCCAGAGGAAGAAGGCACACAAAAATAAAAAGTGTGCCGCCTCTGGTGGATGCAAACCAAAACTGGCTTGCTCCAGAGGAAAGAAGGCACGCCAAAAATTTACCATGTGTTGACTCTGGTAGATGCGAATCAGCAGTGATTCGTTCCAGAGTACGACACTAAAAAAAATCAAAAAAAGTGTGTCGTCTCTGGTAGAACTGGAGTCCAACTCCGTGAGCTTACCTAAAAGGAATTCTGACTTAGTTGGTTTTGTGCCGCCCTTTTATATTATGTGGTGTGAAAACCAGTTAGGAATTATACGTTTGCCGTGTGTATTGCTGTAGTGTATTACTTGAAGCTACTCTTTTGTGTTATTTTGTCATAAGTAAATATGTGTGGTTGTGTGTCGTCGGTTTGTTTTATGGTGTCATGAATAGGTATGTAGCGTGTGTCTGTATGTATGGTTTAGTGACGGGTGCAGTAGTAAGGTATTTGTTGTCGCTGTTTATTTTGTCATTAGAAAGTATTGTGTGTCGGTATGTTCATCAGCTGCAATCTAATATTTAATGTTCTTTATATAGTTATACTGACAATTATATAGCTTAAGTTATAATATAACAATTATTTAAATCATTTTATAGATTAGTAATAATGAATTGTATTTATCTGTAATATTTGTAACGTCATGTTACAACTTAAACTCAAAGGTTGCTGACATTGCCCTTGTTGATGATAATGCTGACTGAACCTTTAAGCACATGAAACTTGAAGGCTGTTGCAAAATAATATTAAAAACACGACTATATACTTTCACTGTTGAAATAATAAGTAGTTTATTAATTAATATCAAATGGTTTAAATACAAATTTCAGTAAAACAATAACATAAATACTTTAAAAACATACAAAAAACAAATAGCAATATAAACATAAAGCAAATCAAAAAGTAAGCATTTATGAAATGGTGATTGAATTTTAAATAAAATAAAATTAAATGCAGATTAATCGTTTTGCATAAGAAACAAAACAACGAGAAACAATTAATAAAGCATGAAAATAAAACAATCAATCTTGGATATTCTGCAGGAAATTTGAACCTTTATTAAACAATTTAAAATATAACTATTAATTTGCATTCTTGGAGGTAGCTTAACTGCAGCTTGTTTTTTATAATAACTTGGAGTCCCGGTACCTGCAAATTGCCATTTACATGTGTATGCACAATTGTACATTCTGCACGGGTTGAACGTAGTAAAAATTGCCCATCAAAGCACTTTACGTGAGAAATCTGCTGTTGATCATTGCCTTGGTGCAGGGGAGGGGTTCATTTTTAAAGTTATTGTTGCCTTAGACCGCCAGCGCCACAATCCTATGGTTAAAAACAGATTGCAGCATATGAGTGCTATGCTTGATAACGATGTGCTGACGTGGGCTTGAGTTGGAAAGTAATGACATTACATTAATTTTATCAAGCATCGTTTGAAGGATTGTTAAATTCGGGATCCTTTCTTCGTTATCTGTTGTGCTGTAATCAGTAAGAAGTTGCTTTATGTGCGTTGGTCTGTCAAGTTGTGATTCGTTTCCGAAGCTTGCGAATGCCATTCTTAAGGTTTTTGAAAACGTTTGGTATCCCGTGATACTAATTGAGTCTCCTTTTATAGAGCATTTTGGTTCCAGAGTTAATAAATCAGCTCCATCTATTATTATCTGCGATTAATCTCTGTTACATACGGTGGTAAGTCAAATTTTGTAGTGCAAATATCCTTTGGTTCTTTTACTCCAATTGAATCCAAGTGGAAATTCTTCGAACCATTTGCAGGCTGCAGGTGTCTTGAGGTTCATTAACAAAAAAAACCCAATTCGCAAGAGCATGATTCAGAGTTCCCGTGGTAATTTACCTGAAAATTAAAACAAAGTCTCCGATCTGAAGATGAAATTGTTCATTGTTGCAAATCAGCTTCTTTCAACGGTATGTACTGATCTCTGTGACTTCCTATTGCTACTGCTGAGGCACACGGTTTGATAGCAATCATAGTGTTGTGAATGTATGTTGGGACCGATATCATTTTGAAAATCTCGAACTGGTCTGGGTTGATGAGAGGAAGTGTTATCTGCATACAGCTTGTTGAGAACCCAGACTTCCCTTGAGTGTCTTTAGCTTGTAGAGTTGAAGAAAATTGTCGCCTTCTGCCGGTAAGGACAAAAAAGGTGGTAAATGGGTAACCATTATTAATGTAAGTTTAGCTGATATTGATAGAAACATCTGATGTAATTTGATTTCAGACTCGTCAGTGCTAACTTGATTTAGCTTTTCTCCAAGTTTGTTAAGTTGTGCGTCCATTTCTTTGAAACGTTACCTTGTTGTATTAGTATCAGCTCGAAGTAAGCTAATAGTTGAATCGATAACTGAAGTTTGATTGTGCAATAAGTTCATTAAGTGGTCTTCACTATTATGGATTTCATCAATTGTTTGAAACTTCATTGCATATTAATACAATAGTCCAATATTCCAAGAAAGGAACCGGCGATATATTCAATTACATTCATGGCTCCTCTTTTAACTCGTTTAGAAGATAGAAGCATATCGTCTAGCCGAAGGGTTTGCATCGCGATCTGAAGATTTTTCTGAAGATCTGATGGTTTCGTCGCAGCCAATTTTTTGTTGCGACTCATTACATGTTGTTGTGCAATGCGAGTTCCATTAGATAATGCTGAGAGTTCTGTGTTTAGTGGATTAAGATCATAATATACAATAAAATTCCATTGACTTGACGCTATGTTTAATGCGCTTATAACTTCAAAATGAATGCCTAAATGAGGGCTGAATCTGGTCACCTTAATTTTGTCTGAGCAAACCAGTGGCAATAGTAACATTACTATCATAGCGTAGTGATATAACCAGATACTGGTGTTCGACTTCTTTTGGATATTGGCTGTTCTATTTCTTTTGAGGTATTGAGGAGCTACTACTTACTAAAACATCTTGCGGTTCACAGTCATCAATGTTGTCAGTAAAATCATTATTGATTGGAAGCGGTGATAGACAGTGGATTGCTCTCTTTAAAATCCCAGAGGATGTTTGGACATCGGCAACTTGGATAAAGTCATCGTCTCCCGTGTATGTTTTGATGATTCTTCCTAGAGGCCATTTTTGAACTGGCAGGTTGTCTTCTTTTATAAGTAGCATAGTTCCTTCTTTGATATTGGGTGATTTATGGTTCCATTTATTTTAATGATGTAGTTGCTTGAGATATTCATTGGTTCCAAAATTCTTGTTTTAAATGAGTTACTAATTTCCATATGTCTAGTCTCTTCGCTCTTATAGGCAGCACCTTGGTGTCAATTTTGTATTCATCGGTTCTCCAATTAAAAAATAACCTAGAGTTAAAGCATTTAAATCCTTTGGGTCGTATGACATTGGTGAATTGAGTATTGCTTCAATTTCAATGATTATCGTTTCTAATTCTTTAAATGTCAGTGATTCTGTAGAAACGTTTTTCAGCAGTAGATTTTTCGCTGACTTCACTGCCGCTTCCCATAAGCCCCAAAATGAGGGGCACGTGGTGGAATGAATTTTAATTTTATGCCACGCTGATTGCATGTGAATAAAAAACCTTCTCGAGCCTTAGATATAAAAATGGTTGTCTCTGGCTCTGCCAGCTTGTTCTTTGCTCCCACGAAATTGGATGGCATTATCACAATATAAATGTTGACAATTACCACGTCGTCCTAGGAAGCGTTTTAATGCTCCGCTAAATGCTTCTGTGGTTAAGTCGCTCACCAGTTCCATGTGAATTGAATTCGTTGTGAAACAGTGAAATAGAGCAATGTAAGCCTTGTGTGGTCGTTTTCCGCCTCAGCTTGTAGTGAATCTAAAATGGTCCACAAAAGTTCACTCCTGTATTTATAAATGGCCGACAAGGACTTACTCTTGTTGTTGGTAGTTTTCCCATTGTTTGAGAAAACAATTTTGGCCTTACTCTTGCGCAAACTATGCAGTTCTGTACAATAGATCGTGCCATTGAGTTGCCATTGATGGGCCAAAATCTTTATCGAGTAATTGCTACGAGTGTTGTTGGCCCACAGTGCATGTTTTCTTTATAGATCGTTTGAATGATTAGTTTGGTTATCACGTAATTGTATGGCAGTGGTATTTGGTGCTTTGCATCATATGGTAATGTTGAGTTTTTTAAACGACCGCCGACTTGTAGAATTCCAACATCGTCAATAAATGCTGTCAGACTGATGAATGAAATATTGTTTCTGATTTCAGTTTTTTTTTGTTAGTTGTTTGATTTCATCCTTAAAATGACAACCTTGCATGGCACGAACTATGCACATCAGGGCTTGATTTAATTCTTGTGATGTCAAAACAGTTTCATGTTGACGTGAATGCTTATTGTATTTGCTATAGTTAATGAAACGTAGAACATATCCCACGACACATTGAAGTTTTTTGATGGAGTTCCCGCGGTTAATTTTATAGATTAGATCTTTGACGTTGAGCGTAGTTAGAATTGATGGTATCTTCTTCTGATGGTATTATTCTTCAGGTTCTATCATTAGGTTCCTTGAAAATTTATCTGGCCAATTATCTTTTGTTGAGTGTAAAAATATTGAACCGTAGTGCCATAAGCAGCATTTGGCAATATCTCTTAGTGATATGCCTCTTGGTACAAAATCAGCAGGGTTGTGGCGTGTGCTTACATATCTCCATTGCTCAGTTCACGTATTTTTGTATTCTGTGGGGAAAAAAACTTGATATTGTGTCATATCAGAATTTAACCAAGCCAATACAATTTGCGAGTCTGACCAATAGTATGTTTTGTATTGTAAATCTTCCGTAACTCAGTTTCCTCAATTCTAATCGAGATGTTGTAATCTTTTCAATTAAAGCAACTCGAGATTTTGCGCATAATAATCTTACATGAATTTCACCACTGGTTAAAACAAAGCGAATGTACACTGCTACTCCATACGACTTCGACGCGTCAACAAAGTTGTGAACTTGCATATCTTCTGGTATGAAAACTAAAAATATGTGGCGATTGATCTAAAAGTTGTTTAACTCTACCATTTCTCGTCTGAAGTTAATCCATGGTGCCTGTGATTCAGCCGATAGTGTATTATCCCATGACTTTTTTGGAGCCACAATTGTTGAAGAAAAATGTTTGCTTTTACTACAACATGTGCTAAAATACCCAGTGGATCAAAAATCTTCACACAGAATTGATCACTTTTTGGCAACCATATTAAGCCGAGCGTTTTTATCGTTTGTGTACCATCGTCGTCGAGATCCAAAGTTACTTCTTGATCTTGTTTTGGGACTCCTTTCAACAGCTTTTAGTGGTTAGCGCACCATTTTTTTAATCTTAATCCTGCTTTGTACATAATTTCTGTGAGCTGTTTTTACTTTTCGATTGCCTCCGTCAAACTGTTGGAGCAACTCAATCACTCATCTACATAGAAGTCGTTTTTAATGAAGTTGCGCCTACTGGTCCTTCCACTTGATTAATTATTGCCAGTGTTTGTAAGCATTTTATTGCCAAATAAGGTGCTGCTCTCATACCATAGGTAACTGTGTTAAACCGGTAGCATTTTAGTGTTTTTGATGCACGTTCTCTCCAAAATATTAGTTGGTTTTGTTGATCACTATGTTTGTTGATTTGTCGATACATCTTTTGAATATCGGCTGTAAATACAAATTTAGGAAATCTGAAGCGGAGTAGGATTGTAAATAATTCACAATGTACAGTGTGCAGTTGAGTTGTCGCCGACTGATAACGCATGACTGAGTTATCTTCCATCTAGAAGTGGTATATTGTCAGGAATTTTCTATTTAGAAATATGCAATAACGCCGATAGTTGAGGTGATACAATTTGTTTTAGAACAACAGCTGCCAGTGAGAAGGTGTAGGTGTTTATTGCAGATTTCATAGTGACATGAATGCGGTGATGGTTGTTTTGCCCCCCTTTCCAATACCTTTCAAATGACTTTAGTGTTGACTTTGGAGACAATCTTAATTTTTGTATAACTCTTGATGTAACTATGTTCACTTGAGATGCTGAATCCAAAATAGCCTTGCATTCAATTGAGTTGCCATAGGAAGTCGCCAGGTGTGTGTTTGCTTGTTCAGCTTAGCCAATAAAATTTGAAATAGCAGTGGACCCCATTTGTCTCAATTGCCAAATTGTTTAACACGTGTCATGTAAAGACTTTATATCTGTAGCTAAAGGGTGGATTGGTACCCCAGGTTGATTTAATATCTTTTGAATAACTGTTGAAACAATAACCCTTTTGTTGTTGTATCGATCTTGTAGTAATTTCCATGCTGTGGCATAATTTTATATACTAAGCGTAAGGTACTGAATGAGCTTCTCGTCCTCACCGATAATGCTTGTCTTGAGGTACCACATTTGTTGCGATGTTGGTATCAGCTGCTTTAGTCGTGTAACTGTGTCCATTGAAGATAATCACCTCTGAATTTTGGAATGGTAGTTTACGGTAGCTGGATTGGGCTCATAGCCAACAGCTGGTGGTTGTGCGGTCATATTAGGTTAGGTTAGGTTAAACCGGATGCCTTCGTGAAGGCTCACATAGACCAATTCAGGTCCTTAGTGGTACCGGTAGCGAACAAAAAGAAACTTTGTGTTTATTTAAAATCTTTAAAGATTTGCGTTGAATTCGCAAACCTTAGGAGGGATTCCAGAGACACCCTGGCTACATCTTTAAGCGACGGGAATGTCGATGAGCCTAGGTTTTTTAGACTTGATCTAAGTAGGGCGGGGCATGTGCATAGTAGGTGCTCCAGGGTATCCACTGTGCCCTGTTCCTTGCACTTCCTGCAGTTGTCATCCGTGGTGATGCCAAGCTTCCTCGCGTGGGCTGCCGTCATGCAGTGACCAGTGAGCATGCCCACTAGTGTGCTGTAATCTTTGCGCGGACGTGCCAAGATGAACAGAGTTTGTTTGTTGCATTGTGCATTGCACATGATTTTCGAGATTTTGCATGATGTCGTATCTCTCCATCTACGATTCACTGCTAGTGTGGCTCTTCTTTCGAGGTTCCTGTACAACTCTTGTAGCGGAGTAAGTACATGTTCTGCTGGTTCTGATTCCAGCGCGGTGCCTTCCTTTGCTAAACCATCTGCCATCTCGTTTCCCTCAATGCCCTGGTGGCTAGGGACCCAGTAGATGCGCACTCTCTTCTAAGCGAATAGTGCATCTAGTGCATCTCTGCCAGCCAAGACACTTTTGGACTTGATGCTAGCGGAGCGCATGGATTTGATCGCCGCTTGACTGTCAACGAAAATGTTGATGTACGAGTGTTGTGTGTCCATGCTGAGGGCTATCTCAGCAGCCTTTCTTATGGCAAATATTTCCGCCTGGAAGATACTGCAGTGGTTAGGCATTTTGGAACCGTCTGTAAATATGTTGACCGCCTGCTGTGCTTGTTCTATACCTTTGCGCCAGTCATTTGGTCCCAGAAGAGTTCGTGCTTTGGAATTGACTATCGTGAGAGGAACCATGTAGTCCGTGCTACTATGTAGAGCCTTTCCGATTGTACAATGTCCAAAATTTTTAATGTGCATGTTACCTGCCGCCATAAGGCGTTGTGCCGTTTTCCGGCTATTAGTTTTGAGTGTATGTCCAGGGGGTCCATACTTAGAATGGTTTCAAGCGCTTTAGATGGAGTTGACTTCAGTGCCCCCGTGATGCATAGCGCTGCCTGCCGCTGAGTTTCCTCCAAGTGCCTGAGGAATGTTGATTTGATCACAGCCGGCCACCACACAATAATCTCATAGATTAGAATACGATGCACTACCGTTACATAGATCCAGTGCATCAGAAAGAGTGAGAGACCCCAGGTACTGTCTAGCATCTTCTTGGATGTGTATAGCGCAATGGTGGATTTCTTCAACCTTTCTTCCACGTTGGTTTTCCATGACAGCTTGCTGTCCAGGACGACTCCTAGATGTTTTGTGTGGTTTTCGGTATGAGACGTATATCGTTCAATTTCGGTGGTATCCACTGTGGTATCTTGTACCATTTCGTGAACAGAACCAGATCCGTTTTCTCTGCATTAATACTAAGACCGACTGAATTTGACCATCTAAGTACATCTTTGAGTGTGCTCTCCATTATGGAGCCTGCTGTTGGTAGACATTTCCCTACAATTATGCTTATGTCGTCTGCATAGGCAATTTTGCTCGGGGCTCTACCTGCGAACTTTTCGAGTAGTTCATTAACTTCAAGATTCCATAGTAGTGAAGAGAGGACCCCTGCCTGGGGTGTCCCACTGCGAGCTTCCCTTACCATGGATCTAGTGCCCCACTCAGCCCGCACCTTTCTGCAGCTTAGCAACTTGTCTAACCATAGGTTTATTGCCTGTGGTGCCCCTATTGCACGTAATCCACTAAGGATTGCGGTGGTTGATACATTATTGAATCCACCTGAGATGTCTAGAAACGCCCCGAGTGCGTATTCCTTGTGGTGGAGGGCTTTTTCTAGGGTTACTACTAGGGAATGTAGTGCCGTTGATAACTGGATTGAATTGTTTTTTAGGTGCAAGTCAATCAGTTTTTCGAGCGTTTTGAGTACAGAGGATGTCAGACTTATTGGCCTGTAGTCTCTCGGACAGGGATGGCTGCTCTTACCTGCCTTCGGTAAGAATACAACCCTCGCTGTCCTCCAAGCCACAGGTACACAGTTTAGCCTGATGCATCCGTTAAATATATTCTTCAGCCATGGGACGACTCGCGATTCAGCCGTTTGCAACATAGCAGGAATTATAACGTCTGGTCCCGGAGATTTGTATCCCGAGAACGAGTTTATAGCCCATACGATTCCGTCCGACGTTATTAAGTGTTGTTGAACCTGCAGCGGGGTTGACCTTTGTCCTCGTATTATGGCAGTTTTTGGAGCTTCGGTACAGCTAGGAAAATGCGCCTTTAAAAGCACTTCGAGGGATTCCTGACTGCTCTCCATTCACTGGTTATTGTCTTTGCGTAGCTGCTTTGAGAGTAGATTTTTTGCTGTGTCCGTAGTTTTTTCTATGCTTGAGCAGAAGTTCTTCCACGAGTGTCTTTTTGCTCTGCGTACGTTTGTTTTCAAAAGTTTGAGTCTACATTTGTATTCCCCCAAATTTCCTCTTGATCAGCTATTTTAGCTAGTTTAAAGAAATCTTTTAGGTCGCGTCTTTGCACTGTAAGATCCGGACTCCACCATGGTGGTCTGATCTTACGCTTTGTCCGCGTGGGCTTACAAGAGGCATGATAGGCCTTAAAAAAATAGGCCGAGAGAATCTTGAGGGACCTTTCAATGCCCTCTTCCGTATTAATTTGTTTAGGAGCTGGTAATTTGGTCTCAATGATGCTTCTGAAGCGGTTCCAGTTAGTGTTTCTGGGGCTTCTAAAGATCTTTTGAGCTGGAGTGTAATTAAAGCTTATACTGAAGCTAATATAATTGTGGTCTGAGAAGGAGGGCTGTGCTAGCACCCTCCAATTTGCAACCAGAATGTTGTTGTCGGAGGATATCGTTAGATCTAGCACGTTCGGCGAGGTGGGGCCTACATAAGTGGGTTCCTCGCCGATGTTAGCTATACTGAGTTTATGTTGTAAAATAAAGTAAAGTGGGGACTCACCTCGATCATTGATTTCTGGGCTGCCCCATAATAGGTGGTGTGCATTGGCATCTGCTCCGATGACAACTGCTTGGTTCTTCCCGCCGGCGGTTGCTACCATTCTTTGTAGCTCGTCTGATGGTGCGTTGACGTCATGCGCCATGTAGCATGAGGTGACCAGGATCGGATCGTCCGTGTCGCCCTCTAACGCCACGACGGTGAGATCGTCAGTTCTGTAATGAGACATTAGATAAGTATAGATGCCATTCCATAAGGGTGGCTGTTCTTGTTCTACTTACTGTTGTTGCGAAAAACGTATTGAAGTTTTGTGACTTTAGGCCAGATACCACGTTGCCCGAAGCAATCCACGGCTCCTGTACTAAAGCCACATCGTAGCCTCCTTCCTCCAATACGAGAAGGAGTTCTGCGCTGTCGGTTTTGCTTTTAAGCAGGTTTATCTAAAGGACCTTCAACTGCATTAGGCTGAAGGTTCCTTTACGGGGTCAACTTTTGTGAGCGTGCCTCCGTCACCCGCATCTTCCAGGCAGCGTCGGTCACGGCTTCTAGGCCGAGATCTTTTCAAACCTCTCCGGACTCTAGTGTGTTGCTCTTATTGTCCTTGGGGTGGCACTTTTTGAGGCGCAGATGAACACTACCAACGCCCCACGCCATCTTACCGTAACGCTCGTAGAGGATATCCTCTGCCTCCTTATTGATTTGGAGGATGTAGTGTTGTCTCCCGCTACTACCAGGTAGTGGATCAGCAACCTTCAACACCCTCCAATTAGCTGTTGGCACGTCCGGATTTTGTTTCTGGAGAAGCTTCAGTGCGGTCTCTTCGGGCACTACTCTTGGGAAGAGTACCTTCGCTTTTGGCAGGGACGGGATACTAGTCCTGTCCACTACTTCCAGTTTGGCACACCCTCCCATAGGCCTTGGAGTGTCGGGGTTACTGCTTTCACCCAGTGCAGAGATGGATCATCGTTGCACTTCAGGATCTTAACTCCATTGAGCCAGCCCGCTCCATCGAATGTGGGAATGGGAGCGTCAGGTTGGGCTTCCAACCTCACGAACATCACTTCAAGAAGCTTCATCTCTACGGATTTCCATCTCTCGAGGGCCATTTTGCCTTGAGGATTACTCCAGTCGATCAGTGCTACGATCAGGTGTCGTTTAGTAACGTCATTGACCATGGTTCTTATCTCCTGTTTAGGCTGCGGGATTGTGTTTATGATCGGTTTTTGCTTCTGTCGTTTGCTTGCTGGAGCTCCGACTTTCGCACTTTCCACCGATCTTTGGCGTTTTTGAGCAGCCTGCTCTTCTGCTTTGTTTGCGAACTGCGAAGTCGTAGGTGCAAAGCTTGGTCTGTTCGAGAAGTGTATGCGACCCTATTCCATCTTTAGCTTAGCCCAGGCGAGCGACTCCTTCTCTTTGGAAGAGAGATAAATCTTGCCTGACAGCTGGCTGCAGATTTAAAGGGCCGCTTTGTAGTTGGCCTTGGCCTTCAACCCCTCCTTTGACTTAGTCTTGGGCCCTTCCTTCCGAGAGGAGCTGGAACCCGCTGACTTATCCGGAGAGAGGAGAAGCCTGTCCTCAACTGAATTTGCGCTTTCGTGGTCCGAGTCTGCATCGACTATTGCACCCCTGCGCAGTATTGTAGATGTTTTGTCAGTAGTTGTCTTTATGCCCGGGCCTGCTCCCGCCCCGGTGACATTTTCGGCGGTAGCTTTGCAACCGCTATGGCCTGCTCCAACCATAGGGGAGGTGTGTCCGCCGGCGGCCACTGGTGTTGTTTTGTTTGTTTTTATTGTTTCTTCCATACAGTTCCCACGAGTGTAGGACAAAGGAAGATCCATCCCCACAGGGGCCCCTGTGCGCGGGTAAGGCTGGATAGTACCGGAGGGCGCCTGGTATCCGGTACGCTCCGTTTGAGACTGGACTATTTTTAATGGGCCTCCAGCCTACTAAATCCTCGGCACGGGTCGCATAACACCTTGATTCGGCCCATCGGAGGGACTAGGTGTGGGATATAGGTAGGAGCTACTAGTGCATCGCCAGGATGCAATGACCTGTATGACCTAGGACCCCTGTCAGAAGCTTGCGCTTCCGTCATTCCAGCCCATTGCATCCTAACGACCTAAGCCCCCACACCAGCGTCAAGGTTGCTATTCCAGTGGCGGTCATATTAATTGACTGTTGAACAAGCAGCCGCTCTACCGTATCTTCCATGTTATTATATTTATCTAGATTATATCCTTGAGAGCTCGGAATTTTGCAACGTTCCTAAATATCTGCATTAAAGGTTTCAATCTGACGCCTAAACCGAGTGATTGTGGCTATTTTTAATTCAGAGAATTGTGATGGTTGATCCTCGATGTTTTCAATCAGACCCGCACAAATTCAATGTAGTTAAACTATGGCCGCTGCTTGCTTTCGTTAAATTCCAGAAACGTTGACCAAATTAGTGTTTCCGGTGTCTTAAGTAGTTTCGTTATCCAGACGTATAGTTGCTTCGAGACAGATCTTGAATTAAAAGTTGCATCATGCTGCTCAAACTCTTCTTTGAAAGTATTCACCAAAGCCATCGTCTCGTTGTAATATTTCTGCGAGAAGTAATCATGTTCTAACTTCAACCCGGGCAAACCTGAGCTTATTGTCTTGATCTTCAAATTGTGCCCAGGCCTCGTCTAGGCGTTGCTGGATCTTAAACTTAAACTCAAGGGTTCCTGAAATTGTTTTTTGAGCACTTAAACTCAAAGGTTACTGAAATTGTCTTTTGAGCACTTAAACTCAAGGTTGATGATATTGCTGACTAGTCCTTTAAGCAATTGAAACTTAAAGGTTGTCGCAAAATAATATTCAAAATACGACTATATACTTTCACTGTTGAAATAATAAGGTGTTTATTAATTTATATCAAATGGTTTAAATACAAATTTTTGTAACAACAAAAATATAAATAGGTTAAAAAACACACAAAACAACAAATAGCAATATTAAGATAAAGCAAAAAAAAAAATAAGCAGTTATGAAATGGTGATTGAATTTTAAACAAAAGAAAATTAAATGCGGATGAATCGTTTTGCATAAGAAAAAATATCGAGATTTAGCATGAAAATAGAACAAGCACTCTTGCATATTATGAAGAAAATTTCAACCTTTAATAATCCATTAAAAATATAAATATTAATCTGCATTCTTGGAGGCAGCTGAACTGTAGATTGTTTTTTATAACTTGCAGTTCAGTTACCAGCAAATTGCATTTATCTGTTTATGTACAATTGTAAAAAAATCTTTAAACTTGTTTGATTTAAATTGAACGCCATTGTCAGATGTTATGATTTCGGGAACACCGAAAATTGGAAAAACTCGCTTCTAAAGAAATTCGACAATCTTTTTGGCTGTAAACGTCCGAATTGGTTCTAAGAAGTAAAACTATGAAAGGTGATCAAGCACAATTACCAAACCCATTTTCCTTGAGGGAGAGCTTGGGTAAGGCCCTAAAAGGTTCACGTAGAATCTCTTAAAGAAACTAATCGAGGTGTGTTGTTGTCTGACCGGTGGGCAAAGTATGTAGTTAGGCGGTTTGGTCATTTTGCAAACCTCAAAAACAAGAACGTAATCATGTACTTTTTTTGCCATTCTTGGCCAAAAATAGAACGATTTAAAGTGGGTTAGTATTTTGTGAATCCCACCATGAGAACTCATCGGGTGGTCATGAGAGTTAATAAGGAGAGACTTTCTCATCTCCTCTGGCACCCAGAGTTTCCATGCTTGTTCTTCTTGGGTGGGATCCCCTCTAAAAAAACTGGCTTTTTCTGTAAATCAGACCATCGAAAACACGAACATCAGGCAATTGACAGCCGCTTCTCTGGACTTCGTCAATACATTTTAGATATTCTTCTGTTTTAAAATGTGCAGAAGGAAAATCTAATGCCGACCAAGTATGGTTCACGATTTCTGAAATCTCAAAATCGTCAGGCAAATGCACTCTCGATAAGGAATCGGGACCAACGTTTTGGCTACCTTTGCGATGAATGATTTTGAATTTGAAACCTTGAAATTTAAATGCCCAGCGAGCAAGTCTGCCATGCAAGTCGGTTTGACCCATTAACCATTTTAAAGAAGCGTGATTCATTAATTCATGTCATTCGACATAAGCTCAGAATTTTTTTATGGCCATGACCGCTGCAAGACACTCTTGCTCCAGAAAGGTATAGTTTCGTTGCGCTTAATAAAATTTATACGACATATCCGCAATCGCGACTTCATTTTCATCATCATCGCATTGAGCCACAACGGCTCCAACTTCATACTGAGACGCATTGCATTGTATTCAAAACGGACGCGAAAAATCAGGGCTGTGTGTACGGGACTAAGTTTTCTAACCGGGCACTTAACCAACGTTCAAAAACAATAAAAAAAATTGTTTAAATTTCGTTTGAGCGGTGTTGCCATCTTGTGCAGCGGCAGCCCTGTATATTGAGTTAAAAGGGCACCCGATTAGAGTGCCCTTGGTTTCCTTTAACCAGACTGACAGGTGCTGCCTCCTCACAAAGGCGACACCATCGCCCCGGTCAAGTGACCCGTGGACACTAGTGTAGTGTACTTACACAGTCACTATTACCGTACCAAACGATACAAAAACAGTGCAACATTAAATTAAAATCCAACAACATTTTTGATGCAACTTAAAACCCAAAAATTATGACGGGCACTAAGAATCAAAAATATCGTAACAAATGTCATTCACACTTCTAAAGTGCTGAGTTGTTTTTATCCCCTCTTGCTGCTTGTATCGTTTGGATACTTAATTCTCTGCTCAAGCACAACAACAACAACGCTGTTGTTGGTGAAATGCAATTACAATATGTGCAGTGCACTGGAGTAAATACAGCGAATATATTATGTTACTCCAATGCAACTGACCTGCCGAATTTTCAAGGCTATCAACGCCAACATTGTTGTTTTTGGCTATTGGAATGTGGCTGGGAACCGATCGACTAACGGGATCGATTGGTAACCCATCGTGAAAATAAGGGCGGAGTCTAAAATACTGGCATGAATAACTTTAAGAAAAATACTGTTTTTTTTAGTATATAAGAAAAAAAGAAGAGCCAAATAAAGAAGAATTTAATTTAAAGTCTAAGACAAGAGAAGTCTTTAAATTTTACGTTTCAAATTAATTTCACTTGAAGTGCCGGCTAAGCCCAGAACATACTAAAGCTGACGAGCTATATACGTAACTCCGTGGCGCGTCCCCAAAATATAACTCAGATAGATACCAACACATGGCGATCCTGCCGCTTCCCTGGACCTTCAATAACTAGGACGAATTTTCTGAATACTAAGCAACCAATACATTTTTTTCTTTCATGAGCGATGAACGAGGAATTTCATAAAAAATTCGATGATTTACTGAAAAAAATACAACAGTTTCAAACAGAAGTCAAAAATTCAGAAACAGCGGCAACTTTGCCAAACACAGACGCTCTATTATATATTCCGACACCCATACCTGGACCAAAGAAGCTCACAATAGAAGAATATAAGCAACGTCAACAATCAAAACGGCAACAACCAAAATCTGAACCCCAACAGGGAAAAAGGAAACACACTAGAAAGGGCAGGTACGTCCGCCAGAAAGCAGAGCTACACGAACTATACAGACTCATAGCAATCGTAAAAGGACAACAAAAAAGGGACATTGCTAACAAAAGAAAAGATCTGAAATACAAAATCAAACACAAAATTAATTAGAATGCAATCTTCAACAACAAACTCAACTGCAACAATCTGTTTCGCTTGTGAAGCATCAGTACAACACATAGAAGAACACCTTAACTCACACCAAAATATAATAGACGACGCCAACGACAGGTTACAAAAAGCAGAAACACTCCACAATTTTATCTACAAGAATCCAACATACACAGAAGACAGGAAAAATATAGACAAACCAAAACTAAAGCACCTACTTTTTTCACAATACTAATAAATTTTGTTTTTTTTAAAAAAAAAACATATATTTTTTTTATAAATATTCATTATGTATTTAAGATACTACTGACAACATAAAACAAAAAAAAAAACAAAAAAACCAAAACGTTAAATATTGTCTAATATATTTTTT